>OX336400.1:169882542-170320042 GCA_946902985.2 Meconema thalassinum | reverse complement strand
AAAATTGTGTGTCTGTCTCTGTGTGTGTATGTGTGTGTGTGAGTCTGTGTGTGTGTGTGTGTGTGTGAGTGTGTGTACTCTGAATGTCTGCCCCCCCCCCTATCAATTCGAACACGGTGAAACCGAATTGAACGAAATTTGTTACAGAGGTAGCACTAGCAAAGGGCACCTCAGTGTCATACTTTATATCGCCGCCATCTTTACCAAAACGGAATGGCGGCCACTCAAACGTTCAAAACGTAAAATCAAATTACGGCTAAACTAATCATCCGATCTCTACCAAATTTGGTGATTTCATACAATTATATAGGACGCGTCTTTCATCCAAAATTCATGGTCATCGGCTGTGTCATTTCAGGATGGCGGCCGTGTGAATTATGCAACGATTTTAATCAATAGCTTAAGACCCACCAATTCCGATTATCGAGCCTAGGGTGGTTTAAGCTATCCTGAAGGTCGTGATCCGTTATTTATTATAATTTAATATTATAATATTATACTGTACTAGCAGGTACCCGCGGCTTCGCTCGCGTCATAGTCTTGTCATATTGTTATTCAATGAAATGTAGGTTTAACCCCGTTCACACCCCTTTAGAATCTGAATATCCAAAATTCCCTCCTTAGTAGACGTTTTCGACACACAACAAACATATCCCCAAAATATCATTCTTGTAACTTTAATTGTTTAGGTTGGTCGATGAGAGTGAATATCCAAAAATCCTTCCTTAGTGGACGTTTTTCTTCCAGAATTTCACCCCTCCCCATGGGCCCCTTAAATTGGATCTATGAAAAAACGGTCGAACACCTATTTATTTAATTATTTATTTATTTATTATTAAGCTGATTGTTTTCCTCTGAGTTTCAAACTCCTCGTCTATGTCGATTAAGAGATGCACGCTCCGTTAGGAATCCTTCAACGCCCACTTTTCACCCCTTTCACTCAAAATATACACCACATCGAAAAACCATTAGACATGTGTCAGCTTATTTTTAATGATTGGTTTATATGCCAAGTATCACATCCCCAAATGAAACCACTCGTGAGATATTGTTATTCAATGAAATATACGTTTACCCCCTTAACACCCCTTTAGAACCTGAATATCCAAAAATCTTTCCTTAGTGGACGTTTTCGACATTCAACGAACATATCCAAAAAATTTCATCTTTCTAACTTCAATAATTTTGGCTGGGCGATGATAAGTGAGTGAGTCAATCAGGACATTTTCTTTCATTTATTTTTGGGAATTTCACCCCTCCCCATGAACCCTTTAAATGGGGTTTATGAAAAAAAAACGGTTAAACACCTATTTACTTATTTATTAAGCTGATTTTTTCCGTTGAATTTCAAACTTCTCGCTAATGTCGTTTAAATATGCACGCTCCGTTAAGAATCCTTCAAACCCCAATTTTCACCCCTTTCACCTCATAATATACACCATATCGATAAACCCTTAGACATATGTTTGCTTATTTTTATTAATTAATTTATATGCCTAATATAACATCCCCAAATGAAACAACTCGTGAGATATTGTTAATCAATGAAATGCAAGTTTTACCCACTTAACACCCCTTCAGAACATGAATATCCAAAAATCCATCCTTAGTGGACGTTTTCGACATACAACGAACATATCCCCCAAATGTTTTAAGTTTCTAACTGCAATAGGTTTGGCTGGGGGATGATGAGTGAATATCCAAAAATCCTTCCTTAGTGGACTTCCTTCCCCCGAATTTCACCCCTACCCATGGGCCCCTTAAATTGCATTTATGAAACAATGGTCGACCACCTATTTACTTATTTTTCAAGCTGATTTTCCCCCCTGAGTTTCGTACTTGATGCCTCTATCTTTTATGATATACTTGCTCCGTTAGGATTCCGTCAACCCCCACTTTTCACACATACACCTCATAATATACACTACATCCAAAAACCCTCAGACATGAGTCTTGTTATTCTTAATGATGAGTTTATATGCCGAGTATCGCATCCCCCAAGGAAACCAATCGGGAGATATTGTTATTCAATTAAATGCAGGTCTACCCCCTTAACATCCCTTTAGAACCTGAATATCCAAAAATCCTTCCTTGGTGAACGTTTTCGACATACAACGAACATAAGCCCAAAATGTCATGTTTCTAGCATCAATACTTTTGGCTGGGCGATGGTGAGTGAGTGAGTCAGTCAGGACATTTTCTTTCATTTATTTTTCAGAATTTCACCCCTCTCGTGAACCCCTTAAATTGGATTTATGAAAAAAATACGGTCGAACACCTATTTACTTATTTTTAAGATGTTCTTCCCCCCTGAGTTTGATAAGTGAGTGAGTTAATCAGTTAGAACACTTTCTTTCCTGTTTCTTTTTTTTTTCTTTTCAGAATTTCACCCCTCTCCAAGGGCCTTATAATTGGATTTATGAAAAAACGGTCGAACACCTATTTACTTATATTTTAAGCTGTTCTTTTTTTCGCTGAATTTCAAACTTCTCGCCTATGTCGTTTAAGAGATACACGCTCCGTTAAGAATCCTTCAACACCCAAATTTCACCCCCTTTCACCTCATAATATACACCGCATCGATAAACCCTTAGTCATAATTATGTCTGCTTATTTTTAATGATTAGTTTATTTGCCGAATATCACATCCCCAAAGAAACTACTCATGAGATATCGTTATTCAATGAAATGCACGTTTACCCCCCTTAACACCTCTTCAGAACCCGAATAAACAAAAATCCTTCCTTAGTTTACGTTTTCGACATATAGCGAACATATTCCCAAATTTTAATGTTTCCAACTTCAATAGTTTTTGCTGGGCGATGATGAGTGAGTGAGTCAGTCAGGTCATTTTCTTTCAATTATTTTGATCAAAAATTTACCCCTCCCCATGGGCCCCTTAAATTTGATTTATGAAGAAACGCTCGAACACCGATTTACTTATTTTTAAGTGATTTTTTCCCGCTGAGTTTAAAACTTCTCGCCCATGTCGTTTATGAGATACACGCTCCGATAGGAATCCTTCAACCCCCAATTTTCACCCCTTTCACCTTATAATACACACCACATCGAAAAACCCCTACACACATGTCTGCTTATTTTGAATGATTAGTTTATATGCCGAGTATCACATCCATAAATGAAACCACTCGTGAGATATTGTTATTCAATAAAATGCAGGTTTAACCCCCTTAAGTCCCCTTTAGAACCTGAATATCCGAAAATCCTCTCTTAGTGTACGGTTTTGACATACAACGAACATATCCCCAAAATCTCATGTTTCTAACTTCAATAATTTTGGCTGGGCGATGATGAGTGAGTGAGTGAGTGAGTGAGTGAGGACATTTTCTTTCATTTTTCTTCCAGAATTTCACCCCTCCCCAAGAACCCCTTAAATTTGATTTATTAAAAAAAAAATCGAACACTTATTTACTTATTTTTAAGCAGTTTTCTGTCCCTGAGTTTGAGGAGTGAGTGAGTCAGTCAATCAGGACACTTTTTTTCCTGTCCCGCCCCCCACAATTTCACCCCTCCCTATGGGCCCCTTAAATTGGATTTATGAAAAAAAGAACGGTCGAACTCCTATTTACTTATCTTTTAAGCTGATTTTCTTCCGCTGAGTTTCAAACTCGTCGCCTATGTCGTTTAAGAGATACACGCTCCGTTAGTAATCCTTCAACCCCCACTTTTCACCCCTTTCACCTCATAATATACACCACATCGGAAAATCCTCAGACACGTGTCTTCTTATTTTTAATGATGCGTTTATATGCCGAGTATCACATCCCCCAATGAAACCAATCGTGAGTTATTGTTATTCAATGAAATGCAGGTTTAACCCCCTTAAGACCCCTTTAGAACCTGAATATCAGAAAATCCTCACTTAGTGGACGGTTTTGACATACAATGATCATTTCCCCAAAATGTCTTGTTTCTAACTTCAATAATTTTTTTGGGCGATGGTGAGTGAGTCAGGACTTTTTATTTCAATTTTCTTTTCTCAGAATTTCACCCCTCCCCATGAACCCCTTAAATTGGGCTTATGAAAAAAAACCTGTCCAACACCTATTTACTTATTTTCAAGCCGTTTTTCCCCCTGAGTTTGATGAGTGAGTCTGCCAGTCAATCAGTTAGGACACTTTCTTTCGTGTTTTTTCCCCCTGAATTTCACCCCTCCTCATGGGCCCCTTAAATTGGATTTATGAAAAAACGGTCAAACACCTATTTACTTATTTTTTAAGCTGATTTTTTTCCGCTGAGTTTCAAACTCCTCGCTTATGTCGTTTAAGAGATACTCGCTCCGTTAGGAATCCTTCAACCCCCACTTTTCACCCTTTCACCTCAAAATATACACCCCATCGAAAAACCCTCAGACACGTGTCTTCTTATTTTTAATGGTGAGTTTATATGCCGAGTATCACATTCCACAATGAAACCAAGCCGGAGATATTGTTATTCAATGAAATGCAGGTGTACCCCCTTAACACCCTTTTAGAACCTGAATATCCAAAAATCCTTCCTTAGTGGGCGTTTTCGACTTACAACGAACATATCCCCAAAATTTCATGTTTCTAACTTTAATAGTTTTGGCTGGGCGATGATGAGTCAGTCAGTCAGTCAGTCAGGACACTTGTTTTTATATAAGAGATGAGTGGCTTAAAAGAGCTGAGCCGTCTGTGTCACACGACAAGATGGCAGCTGTCCTCATGTGCCTGTCTTATATTTCAATAGTTTTAGTATGTTGTATGTGATATACCCTACTGATACAATAATATAAACTTTGTATGAAATTATCTTTAATGAAGATGTACAGCAGTGAAGAAATCGTTCATTTAAAGTCATTATTTGCCAACAGGTTGTATCTAATATGTCAGTTTAGAATACCATGACGTAAAGGATGGGATTAGCTCTGGGCTAGAGTGTTAGTTTGTCACGCAGTTGACTGGGGATCGAATACTGCTACAGTTAACTTTTTTTCTTGAATTCTTTTACAAATGATGTGCACGAGCTCTTTCCACAGATACTGAATAAGAAGTCATTTAGCTCAAAGGAGAGGCTAATGAATACACTCGTTTATTAATAAAATCACAGCCCCAGCATCGCACATAAACAGAAGACATTAGAAAAAGGAGAATGGAAGAACTAGATACACGTTGTCATTAACCACAGCCTTCTTAATGCCTCTGTACGGTGCTGTCCTCTTGTGGGTTATGTTGGTAATATTGTTCCAAACATACCGCTATGTAAATACCTGGCCTCCTGAAGTATAAGGTTTTGAATATTCCCGAAGGGAATATGATGTAGTTTCCATTTGAGCGGATGAATTATCAATAAATGATAAAAATGGTCCGGTTAGCTCAAACAATGCCAGCGTTTCACCCCAGTGTGCCGTTGGGCTCGTCAGTTGGTACAGACACACCTACCAATACGCGTGGCTAGCACATACTGGGAAGGCCATGCAAGACACAAAATACAAGCAGTATTGACGTCACGAGCATGCCTTATTTGGAATGCCAAGGTAAGGCTTTTGTTTTTATGAAAGGGAGTTTGTCTCCTGTAGCACATTGGCATGCTCGTGACGTCAATACTGCTTGTATTTTGTGTCTTGCATGGCCTTCCCAGTATGTGCTAGCCACGCGTATTGGTAGGTGTGTCTGTACCAACTGACGAGCCCAACGGCACACTGGGGCGAAACGCTGGCATTGTTTGAGCTAACCGGACCATTTTTATCATTTATTGATAATTCATCCGTTCAAATGGAAACTACATCATATTCCCTTCGGGAATATTCAAAACCTTATTTGGAATGCCAAGGTAAGGCTTTTGTTTTTATGAGAGGGAGTTTGACTCCCGCAGCACATTGGCATGCTCGTGACGTCAATACTGCTTGTATTTTGTGTCTTGCATGGCCTTCCCAGTATGTGCTAGCCACGCGTATTGGTAGGTGTGTCTGTACCAACTGACGAGCCCAACGGCACACTGGGGCGAAACGCTGGCATTGTTTGAGCTAACCGGACCATTTTTATCATTTATTGATACTCCTGAAGTATGGCAATTTTGTAATACTGGTAGTTAAACTATTAGCCACTATCGCGCTCCGATTACCTTTAAACACTGCCAGCTGAATCACCTCCCTCTTGGCTACTTTAAACTGTCTACTCATTCAACACCCAGAGGCCACTGCTATCGTAGTACATTACGATGGCAGTGCATAGGCGTACAACATAAAGATTAATTCACTGATAGGTCGCAGCACCAACCTACTGTGATCGGCGCGGATTTTTAAAGGGGAAGATACCCAAAACGAAAGATTCTTAACTTAGCAGGCTGGCTTAATATAGAGATTAACGGACGTGAATGCATTACAATAAGTTAGTAGTTTTGTTATTCAATCATCATAAAGTATATAATATTGATTTTGACACTTACTGGTTAATTATCAATATAAAAGAAAACAAACAATACATGGTGGTAGAGGTGGTTTTAGGGATGAGGACAAAGAGTCATAAATATACCCATACATTTAGGAGAAAGTAGGCTGTATGTTCTTTGCTGAACATCTTGTTTAAAATATTTATTTGACAAATTAATTGCAATACGATATTTCAATCCCCTGAGAGTTGATGTAAACCATGTCTTTCAAAATGTTTCAAAATGTGTTCAATACATTACGAGAGAGATTATTTGTAGTCTTCCTTCCTGCAACAATGGGAAAAACCTAAGAATGTTGCCGTGGAATATTGTAAACGAGAGGGTCTGAGGGTTAAAACAGGGCACACTCAGACTTGTGAGGCTACATGTATGGCCGTTTGACTGCAATAAGAAAATAAAACAAGAAGTTCCGTGACGAACTAAAGAGCCTACTTTTCTTAAAATTTAAGATCTATGCCAATGATTAATCTATATGGATCTATCTAGAATAATGCCGAAATTAAGTTGGTAATATCGAAATTTCTAATTAGTTCGAAATACTGTATGTAGACTAATAGAGAACTACATTTGGCAGCCCTGGTGACTGAATATATTTTAGTTCCATCTCTTAAGGTACAGAATACAATATTTGGTTGAAGTCCAATGGATAGAATGGACGTTACTTGCAGTTAAACATTGGATCTAACAGCGCGCGTAAAATCATGTTGGCAACAACGACATACATGTATTGGTCGGAAATAATCTGAAATAATATGATCTATTGTTGTGTCAATTTTGAATGAAATCCATTAGTTAGTATAGAAGTTACATGCATTTTATATTGGATCTATCAGCAGGCTTAGAATCATGTTGGCAGCACTGACGTATATTAGTTACTGCAAATTAATCTAGAATGCCAGGCACTATACGTGTGCAAAGTTTAGAGCTATTGGCTTGCATATTTTCTGATATATTGATATTAGGGTAACAAAAATGGAGACAGTATTTATTAACAGTTGGCAGCCCTGGTTACTCTTAAGAATCGGCATAAGCATACCTGTTATGGTACACATAACACACACGAAATCTGGTTGAAATCCAAATGATAGTATAGAAGTTACATGTATTTAAAGTTGGACATCTCAGCAGGCTTAGAATCATGTTGGTAGCACTGACGTATATACGTTACTCCAAATTAATATAGAATGTCAGGTACTATACGTGTGCATGGTTTAAAGCTGTCGGCTTGCATACTTTCTGATATATGGGTATTTGGATTTTAAAAAATGAAAGCATTTATTAACAGTTGGCAGCCCTGGTGGATCTTAAGAATACGTTCAGTCATGTCTGTTTATGTACACATAGCACATACGAAATTTGGTTGAAATCCAATTGATAGTGTAGAAGTTATATGCATTTAAAATTTGGACCTATCAGCAGGCGTATATTCATTTTGGCAAACACTGCGATGTATGGCCTCCTGGAAGTTAAACTGCAATATTATTATCTAATCGTGTGCCAATTTTCAAATAGCTCCTATTCATACCTTACAAGATATCCAACATGGAGCTCAAATTTCAATTGCGATTTTTCAGCAGTTGGTAGCACTGACATCATTTTCTAATATGGGCGTGAGATATTCAGGTATAGATCTTTACTCCTACCAAATTTTGTTTCGATTGCTGCAGCCGTTTAGGAGTTGATAGGGGGGGACACACACACAGCCAGACAGACCGACAGACAGAAGGACAGACAGACAGAAGGACAGACAGACAGACAGACAGACAGACACATATTTGCCCGATCTCATAAGTCTACTTTTTCCTCATTTTTGCAAAATGTGAAAAGTAGGCTAAAAATAAGCTGAGGGGAGGATGGTTCAATTCCCACCTCAGGTATCCTATAGGCCAAGTTGCTTTCCTTGGTTTCCCCAGGAAAATGCCCTGATGATTCCTAGTAACGTAGACTTTTAAACAATTTCTACACACACGCAATTACGTGGGCACAAATAATGAGCAAGGAACTTCAGGAGTTGTTTATTGCAAGAATACTGCGTAGGGGAGCTTGATTTCTAACAGATGCTACTGCAACCCGGACGGAACATTCCTAGGTCAGGACTGTCTCACTCTCAACCCTTTTAGTACCGGGGAGTTAGCCGTGGTCGTTACGGCGTGGCTGCAGGCAGTCGCTCACATCCGGGAGGCGATGAGGTTCGAATCCCCCCGCCGGCAACCTTGAAGGTGATCTTCTGTGGTTTCCCATCTTCCTTCCAGGCAAATGCCGGGGTTGGACCCTAACTATAGGCCACAGCCGCTACCTTCCAACTCCTCGTCCTTAACTCAAACTTTCCTCCCCAGACAACACTCCACACGCGACGGAACTCGTCCGCCTAGAAGCAGCTACAAACTGGCGAGCCGAACATGTCCTCGGACACTCCCAGCACTCAAAGTCATATGCTAAAAAAATAAAAAAATAAAATAAAATAAACCTTATAGTGACAGGGCGCCGATATATCGGCCAACAGAGGTTTATCTATCAGCCCTGTTTTTATATTCTTATTTAATTATTATTTCCAGCCACGAAGTGCTGTTACTATTGTGACCAAGACAACGCAGGAATTATTCTCTCTCTGGGTATATCGATGTGTTTAAGTTCCGTGAACAACTGGATCCATAATAAGTAGACTACCGTTTTCTTCGAATCAGCTGACTTCCCGCGTGTTGCATTATCTTAACTAATACTGCAAATAAGTAAGTGTACATATTCAGACATAGGTTTTATAGCCTAATGCTCACGTTAAAATGTTTTTTAAAATTTATTTTACAACTAATTTTATAAAAATTTGACGAAAGCAAGCTGTGTTGTTCACGGTAAAATTATTTTATAAAATCCGTGGTTGTATCAGGATCGCCATCTAGCGATAAGCTTCTGAACCAAGAATCAGCTGTTCAACACACATTGGTTTGAGAGTATGGTTTCAACAAACAAAGCAAACATTGAAAAATTGCTGCTTTAGCTACAATTATATGTCGTACAGTGGTAAAAAGTAAGAAAAGAAATGCTAGGATGTCCTGGACTCGGGAATGGATAACAAGAAGAGAAGAGTAGAAGAATGCTGTCCTTGGCCGAAAATGAGTTGAGGTTAGAAAATCATTCATATAGGAATTTTCTAGGAATGGAGGAAAGCAGTTTTAAAAAACATGAGGCAAGCCATTTCTCCTGAAATGAGACTGCAGGTGAGGTCGAAGCCCGTTTATCTTCGCCTTCACAACAGCCTGTCTTGTGTTCGGTCGAATTTGTGAAACATATTCGGCGATTGAGATTTCTGCCTCCCTTCTTGCATTTCTACTGTGGTATATGGGCGTTTTAACCTCATACAAACACTGATATTTCTGGTACTCGTCCAGTAAAACACTAACAGCTTCCTTATTACTCCAGCCGGAGCCTGCCATTATCGAAGTGTTTGTTTACAAGCGAGCTTCACAATCTTCTCACCACGTGGCGCCAGCATCATCTTCATGTCAGCTTCCCTGATTGGTTCGTTTCGTAAAATTAATTTTACGGAATAGAACATGTCCTATTTTATGGTAAGTTTTATCAAAGGTTTTATAAAACTTGAATTTGACCGTGAGCAACAGAAATTTTATAAAATTAAATTATTGTACAATAAATTTGAAGGAAAATTTTACCGTGAGCAACGGGCATAAGTGTAATGGATCTGACGATGATCACTTGAGGATCGAAACTGGTCATCCAAGGGTATTTTTTATTAATCTCATGGTTTTTTTTTCAGGATTAGGGAATAACCCACAATCGTGTTGACCGACTAACAACAACGTTTACAAAGGCAACACTGAAAAATTGCAACAAAGCTATCTACTGAAAAGTTGCAATATCAATGTGCTTATTGATAATAAATAATACAGATATTTTGTCTGTTCCAGATGATGCTCCTTGTGCTAATGGGAGGTGCCATGGGGTGTCTTAAATGTAAGTTGTTATATACTTGGGGTATCATTACTTCTGACTTGACGTTTTAAGCGCTATTCTATACCCACCTAGCGGATAGAAGTGAAATCACTCTAACCAACCAATCACAGGCAGCCATTCATATCGTAGTAGCAACATCTCGAATGAAACTCGATTAGTTGTGATTTATCGATTTGAATGGCTGCCTGTTATTGGCTAGTTAAAGTGATTTCATTTCTGACCGCTAGGTAGCACTACCTTAACACCTAAACGAAGTAATGATGCGCCAACTAATAAAAAATAAAATAAAAAAACAGAGTTGGGGAGTAACATGCCTACTTGAGACGCCGTTGCTAGTGACAGTTACGGTAAGGACATTACTAATGAAATTCTGTAACTTTAACGCTGTAACGTTTAAAAATAACGATGTAACGAAAATAAACGTTATGTTTTCAAGATGGAACAATTAATCCCACTGCTATTTCACATTTATTATGAAACATTTTGCAATAATATTAGCATTTATTTTCCGAAGGAAACATCAACAACCATTTACGTTGTTTTTTTTAAATCGGTTTTCCTCATATTGTAACGGAAGAAGCTACTGTCTCTTTCTTAAGTTAACAGTCCTGGTGCTGGTTTGCAGCAACTCATCAATCTTCTTTATTCTCCCCCATCCTCTTCAATTCATGATATGATTTTGTGTTCGTGTTTGTCATTATCTGTGTGATGTATGCAAGTGGTGGTCTTCCTCTTCTAACATCCCTTCGATGACTCTTGCTAGCAGGTTATTATGTCTGAGAATATGTCACAACATATTTTCTCTTCTTGTTTTCAGACTCTTCATAAAGCTTCTACTTTCTCCTTCTCTTCTGAATACCTCTTTATTTGTCATATGTTGTATCCAAATTATATTAAGCATTCTTCTCCAGCACCAAGCCTCAAAAGCCATCAACTTCCTCTCTTCTGACTTCCCTATTGTCCAGGTCTCACTACCATACAAAGCCACACTCCACACGTTCGTCTTCAACAGTCTTTTCCTTATTTTTAGGTCTATACTTCTGGATGTGAAGAGATTCTTCTTTCTATAAAAGGCGTTCTTTGCCTGAATAATTCCACTCCGAATTTCTCGTTTGCTGGTTCCATCATACGTTATCAAGCTTCCCAGATACTTATATTCCTTCACATGTTGTACTATACCATTCTCGATATAAATTGCTGGTGCTCTTCTATGACCTTCCTGGTTCCGACTGCATACGAGTATTTGTTTGTTATTTTTATTCATCTTCTTGTTAAATTCGTTTTTAAGGATGTTATTCATTACATGAAGTATCTGTTGAAGATCATCTTCATTATCTGTCGTTAAAGCAATGTCATCTGCGAATCGGAGCATGTCAATCTTTTCCCCATGTATATTTACTCCAACTTGAATCTCTTCTCTTATCTTATTTATGGCGTCTTGGACATCCTCCCTATATTATTCTGCTAAGGTCCCATTCCGGTTTTGTACCGAAAATAAGGTACTGTTAATATCAACTTACACATATGGTTTCGCATAACCACATGTGTGCCCGAAACGCACTCACTTCCTCTTTAAATGCCTCACAATTAAATAAATACCTTAAAAAGGTACATTTACAATGAGAGCACCGTAACCTAGCGAGCCTGCCGCAAGAGCACAGGGCAGCGCGGTGGCGTCAGCCATCTGGCGGGAGCGCGGCGTACTGCTAGCTGAGGAGTCTCTCAGCAGATGGCTCCGGTGTGGTCTCGCCAAGACTTTCTCTAGGGTTCAATCCTGTGCAAATGTAAAAATTGCTGTAGAAGAAACTCCCGAGCAAACAATAACCGATGAATGCGTTGTAACATCGAATATTGTCTACAAAGAGTTGCTGTGACAAGTACAAAACACTGTTCTACATAATTCTTTGTGTTCTTCTTATGTACGTATGTCGTTTAACAACAATAAATGCATTTCTTCAATATTTAAAACTTCGTTCTCCCACATTCTTCCCTGTTGTTTGAGTCTTCAGTCTTTTGACTGGTTTGATGCAGCTCTCCATTCCTCCCTGTCTTGAGCTAATCGTTTCATCTCTACATAGCTACCACACCCTACATCCGAGGCAATCTGTTTAACATATTCTAACCTTGGTCTACCCCTACAGTTCTTGTCCTAAACCCTTTCTTCCATAACTAAGCTTGCTATTCCTGGGTGTCTTAGTATGTGTCCAACCAACCTATTTCTTCTCTTGATTATCAGTCGCCAGAAATATCTCTCCTCTCCCACTAGTCTTAATACCTCTTCGTTTGTAACTCTATCTACCCATCTGATCTTCATCATTGTCCTGTAACACCACATTTCAAACGCTTCAATTGCTGCAGCAATAGTCCAAGTTTCACTTCCATAGAGCGCCACTCTCCAGACAATGACTTTCAAAAATGACTTCCTAATACCTAAATCTATATTCGATGTCAACAGATTCCTTTTTTGTATAAATGCTTTCTTTGCCTGAGCCAACCTACTTTTTATATACTCTTTGCTTCGTCCATCTTCCCTACTACACCATAAACCTACATTCACGTAGCGAAAGCTCTCACGGGCCCATTAGTACAAATTAAAGAAGCAAGGAGATAGCGAGCATCTTTGTCGTACTACAGGAGCCACAGTTTCCAATATGGTCTCTCTACATCTGTGTTGTAACCTGTTCCAGCTGGTAGCAGTAGCAGTTCCTCATCTGGTAACGGCTGGAGCTCCAGTTCCAGCTACGGTCGGGATGCCAGTGCCTCCAGCAGCTCTTCTGGGGACAACACGGCCAGTGCTAGTTCTAGTGGCTGGGGGCGATCGAGGAGCTGTGCTACGGCCAACGGGAGAACAATATGCGTCTGATGTGCAAGGCCATAATCTCAATGAATATCTACCCCATGCCATGTGACTAGTATAGACAACATAATATTTATAAAGAATGTATGAAAGGATTTATTGCTTGAATTTCATTACAACCCTTAGGATTTTAACTCTATAATAATAATATCGTATGGCCTCGGGTGCCGTGTGCAAGCTTTGGAATTTGACATCCAGAGGGTAGCTTGCATGTCGATTTTCGTTGTTCCTTGAAGAACTATGACAGTCAAGGAGGTTAGATATCTAAGCTCCTTGAACACTACAGCACATTCTAGTAGAGAAATGAGGAACTTTGTGTTGGCGGAAACTCCCGAGATTAATTTTGCCATTATGAACACGGCCTACTGAATTCAAATAGGTTCTTTGACATGCCAACATCGTATGACATGGTGTCGTAATTTTGCCGCCTTTCAAAAGTCACTTACCACGGCCAGGAGCGAACCTGGAAGCTTGGTGTTAGTAGACCGACACAGTAAACACACACCCACCGTGGCAAACATTTTAACTCTAAAAGATATTTTAAAAGGAAATTCTTGTTCATTCTCATTGAGTTAAGGAAATGAAGTAGTGAATTCCAAACTACACACCTGAAGTCATGTGTGGAAATGTTTCATAAATTTGGGAAAATTGTTATAAATGGAAGCACGGGAACTGTTTTCTTCTTAAATTATTGATTCATAATGTTTATACCACATATTTGTAAAGGTTTTTCTTGTTTTTTTTTTAAATCATCTTCTATTTGTTAAACTAAGTTACGAATAGCTGATTTATTATTATATTTGAATTGCAGCCAATGGCCAAAGCTGGGTATTTAAATTGAACGCCCCATCAAGTTCAATTTCAATTAGTTCCAACTTTGACTACCAGAGATGTCATTGTCACTGACACCTTGCAGTGAACGTTGGAACTGATAGAGCGCTTATAAACCAAATAATCTACAAATTTAACTACACACTACCAATTGCAGTGGTAGGTTCTTTTACGTGCCATAAATGTATGACATAGGCCCACCAGCTTTTCTTCCTCTCCGAAGGAAGGCATACTGAAGGATTTTAACGCTCTTAAAAAACCGACGACTTCGGCCGTGTTTGAACCCACGATCTTGGGCATAACACTTCAGCGTGCTACCCACTACGCCATAGAAGGTGATTTATTGAAGAATGTTTTTTATGTGTAAACTTAATGTTTACTCTAAAAAGAGTACCGCCATAGGTAAGGTCGGTAGGACCTTAACCACAAAACTCAAAGGACTACTAGGCAAGATGGGGAGTGAGGTAGTTTGCGATTGCTTTCATCACCGAGTCAGAACAATAGCACTGATCCTATAAGTAGAACATTTCACAGTACACACAGACACTAGTTGTGTCCTGAAGGCCATTCCTCTGCACCACCCATACCTCAGTAACATAATTATAATCACAGCCATGAGCGGGACTGAGACATCGGTGGAAAAAGTAATGTTCCATTATTAAGTTATGCATGAGCAGCGACGTATCTTGATTTGAGAAGAAATAAATAATCGTTAAGACTTCTGTCGTCCCAGGTACAGTAGACCACAATCTAAATTTTCAAGTCTACATTTGCTTTTTTTTGAAATTCTGAATTTTAGTTTTATTTCATTTATTGTTTTATCATATTTAGCTAATTTTCATATTTAGGCGTTCACCTTTAAACGATTAGCCCAGGCAAAGAAGGCCGAATTTCAGAAAATAAAAATAATAAATACGAAAGTTTTGAAATTTGGTGAAAATGTTTATTAGAGCTTACTATTGAACCTGTCACACGGAAAATATTAGTTTTATGAAAAAAAAAAATGAATTTAAACTTTTATTTTGTAGAGAATTGAATATTCTCAAATTTTGAAACTACAATTTTTTCGATAAAGTTAATGAATATAGAGTTACAGTCCGATAACCATAAAAGTGCACCCTTTCCGATTGCGGACCTTTAATTGGTCAGGACTTTTGACAGGTTCAAGAGTAAGCCCTAATAAACCTTTTTAACAAATTTTAAAACTTTCGGATTTATTATTTTTATTTTCGCTTCGTTGCCTGGGCTATAAAGGCATCCAACGTTTAGAATGAAGCATTGGTCTTATGGCGCGTTACGACAGAGTTGCCACTCCATGAGAGGAGGCAGTACAAAGCGCGCTTCGTGTACACTTTCCACACATTCAGCGATTGTGCAGTGACGAAGACTTGAATTAAGTACTGTATAATAATACTAATAGTAGGCTAACATAACACATACAACGAAATTAAATTAAATTAACTATAACGTATGCTGAATGTAACATAAAGAAAACAATCAAAATAAAATAAATAAAGTACAAGCACAAGGAAATGTGAGAAGTTTCGACTGCAGTTAAAGTTGAAGTACGTTATTAAAGAAAATACTCCTCATTGGCTTACCTTTCATGATTTATACTTTCGTTGGGTTTAAGGTTCTTAAAATAACTGAACACATTAATTACGACCTATTTCTCCCTCCTTCTGAGCGCTTGACCACGCTTTCTTTTCACAAAACTATCCATTGTTGTATGTGAAATACGTAAAATACAACACGTTAAAACTAACAGAACTGCTGCACACACACTCAAGATAGAGACAGCCAAACTACTGAAATACAAGCTCGAAGGGCACAGTAATAAAGCTGTGAGTAGCAAGCTGCACCCCGCTGTCGTTCGAAACTTCATTTTTATAATCCGCGGTCAATGAACAGCCCGGCCTGTGTAAACAATTAAACCTACACTCTGGGTAAGCAGGTATAAAACTTCTTCCAACATTTCTCTACAACTCTCAAACTTACATGACATGGTTATCTTTAAAAATAGAAAAGTTGGCAGCATACGAACTTTTTCAATGCTGCTATGCGGTTATGAGAGAATATTCAGAAGTTTTGCCTACATGAAAATTGTAATATTGCCAGTATAAAATATTTCAATAATCCATCATCAAGACGGCACATTTAGCTACACGTGTGTAAAAAATAGGCATCACAAAGTCAATGCAACATGATATAAGATCGATTTTACTAGAAAGGGGACTCACTTTATAACTTTTTTAAAAAATATGGATATCTAATTTTTCTAGCATTTCTATCAAGTTTACGTAGTTCTAATATAGGACAAAAAAGATCGGCAAAACATAGTTCTACCCGAATATGCTGTTTTTTCGACAATGAAAAGTTTTCGACTGATATGGCAACAGTGGAGTGCTAGAAAATGACAGCGTCATACATGTCTCGCGTGCAACAGAAAGAGAGAAGAATATCCCTATCTAACCAGTGCTTCATTCTAAACGTTGGATGCGCTATAGTTATTGTATTCTAAATTTGTATAATTTGATCTGTGTTAGGAGGGGCAGATGACCTCGCTGTTCCGCTGCTTAAAACAATAATAAGTAACTAATTAACCTGTCCCAGGTATGTTTGATATCATGATAAACGATTGAATGGCAGCCTGTAATTGGCTGGTTTGAGTGATTTCCCTTTTTGCCGCCAGATAGCTCTTGCATAGTACTCAAACGGCAAGTCGGAAATAACGATGGCATCACCATACCATGTTTGAGTGGTGGGGGACAAATAGTAAGGTTACATTATTAGTTTATTTTTAATCCTCCCGGCTCGGTTTTACCATGGTGTAACTACAATGGTGAGGCGGATCGCTCCCTCTCTCTCTTGCGGATGACGTCACAACGGGAGCATTGCGTTCGGTGACACAGCACTCTGTATTTTACGCGGCTCTGGTCATAATAATATAACTTGAAGGCATTAATAAAAGCATTTGTTATAACCTGTACATACTTGGTATTGTAAACACTGATAATAATGTTGGTAATTATGAATACGGCGTACCTCTAAACAATATTAATAGTCATTTAACGAGATCCACTATATATTCACATTGGTGAATTTACACATTTTGCGATTCAGTTTTCTCTGTGAATTACCGAAACTTATTTTTCTGTTTAAGTCGCGCAACCTAATATATGTTCGGGTTCGAGCTAAACAGTGAATAACCTCATATGCAATATTAATATGAGGCAATTTTCTGAAGGTCGTGCTGGTTAATTTATTGAATATAAACTTATCATTTGATAGCGAATTGCCGTGAAATTTATGAAGCTCAGCGTCCATTGTCTTTGCAACTTCCATAAGTTCATTAGAGGGATACAAAAGATTTCCCCTTGAAATAAACTGGATACAATCTGGGCCTTCTATACTGGGTTCAAGTTCTTGAGATAATGTTCCCAAGTTTTTGTACTTATCCCTGAATCTGTGTGCTACATATCCTGTAATATATTTTAAACCTTCGTGGTTCATTTCATCTTTAAAATCTGAGAGATCATTTCATCGAACAATTCATTCTGATGATCGGTCATTTCAAACAATCTCATGTTCATTTCCACAGTTTCGTAATTTGATTCAACAAATAAACTAGAAACTAGTTTTTCTTCGTCAGCAGCATCCACGATATCAGGAATACGTTTGGCAGCATTCACTAACGCAGTCTGCGAGAAACAGGTGTCAGTTTCTGTTTCCATTGGTTTAATCAGACACTTTTCGTCAATATCCTCCTCTGTATTTCTATTTACAGTAAAAACTGAAGCAGAGTGCTTGCCCAAAATGTACCATCTCATTCTATATTTAATGTCCAGAGGAGATGGGTGATCATGCCATTCCTCTAATATACGAGAAAAGGTTCTCCAAAATATCTTGATTTAGACGATAAGTTATTATGTACTCGACTTGGTACATCGGCTTCAAATATTTAAAAAGGTTAACTAGAGACGTGTTGCTTAGTAGAATTCCTTTTTGAAATGGGAGTAAGGCCAACTCTCATGGACGTTATCAACTCATTAACATTATTTAGCAAACTGATTTGCTTGTCTAAATCAGTACCAAATGCATTTCATTCAGAATGACTCCCAAATTTGTTCTTAGCATTAAATAAGTCAAACCAGTCATTTATTAATTTTATACATCTAGCCGCTTCTTCCCAGTCAATGTTATTCATCAAACCTTTCCCTCCACACCATTCAAGAGCCTTTGATACCTGGTTTGAAAGTACTTGAGCAGCAGGCTGAACTTTTTGTCTCTCTGATCCCTTTAAATCTGAATGATATCTGCTAATTTTGTGCGCAATAGTGAGTTCAGAAGAAGACATAGAAATTAGTAGTTTCAAACATTCCTTGCTCACTTTTTTTCCATTGAGCAGCACAAATCCCTGATGTAACAAATGATTTCTCACAAGTTTCAATAAATGAGGAATGTCTGCAAACACAAACACTTTTAAGGAATCGTTGCTTGGATGATTGAAGAAACATTCCTTATGTCCAATACTAAGCTCTGACCACAAGCTCATATTCCCGGACCCCATATCACTTGTAATGGCTACAACAGTGAAGCCTGCAGAATGTAGATTCGATATTATTCCAAGAATAACATCTTTTTTCATTCTTTGGTCAAAGGCATAATAAAGAGGCTACTTCCACTGACCAATCAAACCTCGTGCCATGACAACTTGGCAAGTTTTGTGAGGGCCAATTTTCTGCTGGTTGCTTCTGTCGATACACATGCGATTTGAAATATAGATTTCGTGAAATGTCAATACAGTCAAGCGTTCCAATTCGGCTAATCCTGCTGATTTATATTTCATTAGTTTCACAACATCATGCGAAACACCCTGCTCTAAATTCAAACATTTAGCCCAATCACGTAACGTCGTCTGTCCTGGCAAGGGATAGTTATTAGCCCTTAAAAACCGGTAGGCTTTAGGGCTTACACTTCTTGGAGATATAGCCGCTGCTATATCGTCAGAACACCAATTGATTTTCTTTCCTTTCTCTGTACTTAATAAATGTTTTATTTGACTTGGAGTGAAGACTTTACCCAGTATCGTCTGAATTTCTTTGCAACGACTGTTTTTCAGATCGGCGATTTTTTCTTCAACGCCGAATGGTCGGCACATAAATAATCGTACTTTTGTTTCCAAGCTTCGGATTCCTCACGTACCTCCTCAACTAATTTCTTCAAAGTGTTGACCTCATCTTCATGAGAACGAGTGCTTAAAAGGAATGACATTCGTTGAATTATCAGGTTTTTTAAACTTAGATTGGAACTACAGTAGCCTACGTTTCTATTCACGAGCAATATTTCTTTCATATGACCACTAAACTACGGCTGCATGAAGGTCAAGATTAGATTAATACTATAGTTACATTAGGCTTCAATTAAACTCATACCGGGTGAGTTAGCCGTGGTCGTTACGGCATGACTGCTGGCAGTCGCTCACATCCGGGAGGCGAGGAGGTTCGAATCCCCCCGCCGGCAACCTTGAAGATGGTCTTCTGTGGTTTCCCATCTTCCTTCCAGGCAAATGCCGGGGTTGGTCCCTAACTATAGGCCACAGCCGCTACCTTCCCACTCCTCGATCTTCCATTCCAACTTTCCTCCCCAACGTTACTTGTAGCTCACCCATTGGGTGTCCGTCTCGAAGCAGCTACAAATCTGGCGAGCCGAACATGTCCTCGGACACTCTCGGCACTAAAAGCCATACGCTAAAAATAATAATAATAAAATAATAATAATAATAATAATAATAAACTCTTGATATCAATGTCTCGACGATCTGGTGAAAGCAGTGCTTTACTCCACTAGTTACCTCTCTTCCAAGTATCATAATGAACCTTAGTTGTATTGTGGGTGTAAAATAAACAAATTCACCGTTTATTATTAAATGAGACTTCAATGTTCAAAAACAAAAAGAAGCTTACCTTATTAACTCCTCATTCAAGCAGGTATGTTTAGATTGTATTCCTTCGGTGAGTGTTTCATTGTTATGTATAATTTCACTTATAACACTTTTACGACGCCTCTTTTCCAGCCTTATCGACCGACTTTCAGCTTCTTCCAGAGATCTTTTCCTTTTCCTTTGTGTAATTTGAGTGGATTTTGGTAGATTTTCAGTCGGAATGGCATCTAATTTTAAAGTTCTACTGTGCACTGGAGTATAGTTCAACAATTGCTGTCGAAGTGGAATAGCAAAACTGTCTTTAGTGAAATGAAGAGAACATACTCGAGCTGAAATAATAATAATAATAATAATGTTAATAATAATCTCCACTTGTAATTGTTATTTGGTTTGCATATTCATTTCTATAATATTCTTTAATATCTCAGTTTGAATAATGCGTCCAGAGCTATTGCAATGTTTTAATTTTAGAGAGAAATAATTTAAAGAATGATTTACTGTTCTGCTCACAACAGACAGATTAGTTTTAGAAATCATAACTTACCATGCTTTAAATTAAACATGCCCTCCCTCCTGCAAGCTCTGACCCATGAGCAAGCTACATCTTTGTCTTGTGGAAATACAAAGTATTTTATATTAGACCCTTTTGTTTTCCTGGAGTAGTTGTTGCAACCATACATAGCACAATTCGGCATTGCATCCCACTTTCCGTCGACTGAGATTAAGAAATACAATACTTTCACTAGCAACGCACACACTTGTCAACATTAACATGTTTCAATCGACTGCTCATCACACGTGCCTGACTCCCGCCTATAGCCACAACTCGCAGTTGCCCCCGTTGTGACGTCATCCGCACGAGAGAGATGGAGCGATCCGCCTCACCATTGTAGTTACACCATGGGTTTTACACTGCGAGGGATCATTCCTCTACCGTCGCAAGGACAGTGTCTGGGAGCTGAACACTTATTGACAACAGATACAACTGGGGATGTTGTCAGGTCGATCGCCCAGGCGACCGCAAAGACGGGTCTAATTTTTCAAGCTCTATCCACAATGCGCAGTCGGCTGACGGCAGACGGCAGACGGCAGTTGAAGTCAGACCCGTGCTCTCTTATGGCGTCATTCACAATGTGAAGTTGTATGTCGGTAGTAGATAGATGACAATCGGCAGCGTGTGGTCGGCTGTCGCCAATTTCATCTTTGACAGCCAACTGCATATTTAAGAGCCAATCAGAAAAGATCACAAGCTGACGTCACTTGGTCTTTTTCCCGCTCGTCATCAGCTGTGTAGTTGACTAGTTGTATTCGCGGTAGGCCTATATTCTTCGCATAATTACAGTATATAAAAAGATGATGACTGAATATACTGACTTTGGGATAAAAGATATATTCATTGATCTTGTGAGGGATCGCCGTTGGATATATGGCATGTGTAAGCCCAAGTATTTAACAGTTCATTGATTATAATGTTTTCCTCTGTAGCAAATGTAATGCAGTGGAAGGTAACGCTGAATGAGAGCTCATCGTACGATAAAATTTCCTAAAGTAGGGCCTACCGGTACTGAAATTAGCCAAAATACATTTTCTAATGACGACAAATAAATTAGGAAATTATGTAGTAATAGATTGAACGTGTTGGGAGCCCTCGGGCGTTCAATCAAAAATGACCAGCTACACAAAAACAATTCTGTTCAAAAATCAGTAGGACTAATTCAGAGTTGGATTTATTATTAATTATTTACAAGAGGGGATACTGGATGTACGAATATTTTTCCTCAATTTTAACAATGCTGTACCAGTTAGCAGCAATAAAAATAAACCGTACAGCTGCAAGTCATCCATCCTTGCAAATTTTAGTTTAGGTTACCGACAATTGACAACTTTCTCAAGGAATAAATGAAAGTCAAGTTTTTATTTACTCCTAGCATTTTAACAACTGCGGATTGTGGGTGGCTAGGTTGTGAACTACCGACTTCTGACCTCATCTGCCGTCTGCCGTCTGCCCACTACCGTTTACCGACAGAGCATTGTGGATAGAGCTTTTTTTAAGAAAGGGTCGGGAAGGGGATTTTGGAAGTATGTTGGCCATGGACCTGGTGAAAGAGAACACATTTTACACACACCCAAGTAAACGGCACTGAAATGACTGCGATTTTCAACACCCTAAATGAAACAACTGCAAGTACAAAAGTTAATATTGTACACAGCAGTTATAGTGTTTTTGAGATGCCATTTAGTGACTTATCATTCAGAGACAGAGTCTAAGGTCTAATTGAGTATTGTCCGTAGCAAGAATTTCGGCAGTAAGCTTGGTCCAGTTTCTAGGGCATTATTTAAGGACGGTGACCCTTTTTTCCATACAATGACGCATCAAGTACAATCCTGAACTTAGTAACATCGCCAGTTTTCTTCTTCACAGTATGATGTGGCAAGTAGAACACAATCATTTTCAGATGAATCGCTTGTAGGCACACTCTCTATCAGGAGTAAAGAAAAGTATTCTTGGGTCGATAACCTAGTTGTTAGGCTCCTTAAAACAACAATCATCATCATCAAAATGATCTAACATAATTATACTTGTGATACATGGAAAGAAAATCTCCATCTCTCTTTAATGTCATCTCTAGGGCATGAAATCGTCTTCTTTACGATGGAGAGATTACTAACTTGGAAACTGAACGTCCATCATCCTAGGAAGTGACAATACTCTACCAGACTCAGTCACTGAATAATAATACTCTACTGGACTCAGTCACTGAATGATAAGATGATAGATGGCATCTCAATCCTTAACATTTAGTGTCTGTAATGTCCTAACCTAACATAACCTAACCTCACATAACCTAACCTAACTTATCCAAACCAAACCTCACATAACCTTACTTTACCTAACCTAATCTAACGTAAGGTAGGTAACGTACCCTAACCTCTCCTAACTTCTCCTAACCTCACATAACCCAATCTAACCTCACATAACCTAATCTAACCTTACGTAAACTAACCAACCTCCCATAACCTAACCTTGCCTCACATAACCTAACTTAACGTCACATAACCTAACCTAACTTCACATTACCTAACCTAACCTCACATAACCTACCGTAAGTTTCTAATGGCATTATGCTTTTATATTATAACATAAAATAGTATTAGATACAAATTTCATCAACACGAATATTTTAAAGTCAATATCTTGAATGAAATATAATGTTAATAGATTTCTGATTATGAATGGAGGACAAACTATTTTATCATAATTGTTTGAGTAACACTTTTCACACCGTCAGGCACGTTCCCAAAATCGTCGCCTTTAAATTGTAGCCAGCTTCTTCGGCAAGCTGATCTTAGCGAGAAGGCTGAGACTTTCTTGTGCTCCAGTTATCACCGGGACTACAATCATTATTGGTTTATACTTATTATTTTTAAAATGTTTTTTCATCGTTATGCCCATCTGTGGGTCGCGATAAAATATTTAGCTATTTATGTTTTTTCTTCTCTGAAAATCTCTTCATCGGGGCACTGAAATTGATCTGCCGTTATTCAGGCCATGGTTTCTTGGTCCTGGTAGTCATTTTCTCAGAGAAATGAAGGTTGTTGATTAATGTTCTGAACTGGAGTAGATCTTATATTATTTCATCTGTAATGCCTATTTCCTGAATGTCTGAAAGCCAGTTGTTCTTGACTTTCATTGAGTGAGCAAGGTTGAGAATCCTTTTGGTGAACCTGTCATTGTTCATTATGAGAATGTGGCCGTAGAACTTCAATCACCTTTCCTTAAAGGTATCAGGGATCCTTTCATCAAGCTGATAAAGCTCCTGAGATTTCCGTTTCATCCAGTTTCCTTCTGAGCAGACTGGGGCAAGGATTTTACTCAACATTATCCATTCTTGTTTCTCTACGTCTTTAATAAGAGATCTACCTCCAATGATCAACGCATGTATGATACAATATATCGTACTTTCTAATCAAGACACGAGCAGGACAGTATTTCTAAGTAGGCTGCAGTCTAGAGCGGCAATTTTTCAGGTGTGGCAGTTTGGCAATTCATTCAAAAGCTAAAATGAAGTATTTCAGACGTTAATGATATTTTCCGTACGAATTTAAGAATACAGTACATGTTACTTAAACATATGTTTTAGTCCTTATACAGTTCTTTATGCCTTAGAAGAGTTAAGAACTATCTGCGAACTAGTATTTCTGAAATACGGTTAAGCTCACTTTCATTACTTTGTATTAAGGCAAATATAACCAAAACACTTTCATATGAGGACATTATTAACGAGTTTGCCGTTAAGAAATCTCGTAAGAATGCTATGTAAATTTGAACATCAAGATTACGAGGGGTGAGTTGTTTTAGAGAAGTTTGTATATTTTTCAACAAATAAACCAGAAATTAAGTACATTTTGTGTAATTTCGTTTCACCGTGTAGGATAACTAAATTCAAATTGAACACAGTTCTTCAATTATGCAATAGATAGTCATTAGCAATAAAATATAAAAATATGTGTAAAATAGTGATCACTGATCTCCAAGAACAAATTAATTAATTAAGTTCGAAACCCATCACAGTTTTAACGAATCTTAAAAAGAGTAAGTAAAAACCAAGTAGATAACTAATTTCATTATAACATTTATTATGTAAGCCATTACATTTGTTGTTATATCTAAACTAAATGAATTTTATGATTAAAAAAGATGAAAACGCCAATGAACTCTATCTTTTTGTTGTATAAAACAAATGTATTTAGCAAATATGAACTATAGAGCCGACAAATGGACTTTAGTCTATAGGCGGCATTCTCTTAAATCCGGCCCTGGAGCATGGTCGATGGCTTCGACTTCAAACATATACTGTGGGAAGTAATAGTGAGGATAGCTCCCTGTATTCTCTACTTTCTGATAACTACAAAAGACGTAAGCTGTGTCAGGTTTGCTTTATAATAATTTCTCATTCATTGAAATAATGAAAAACAGAAATGGATTGAGGAAAGTTCAATATATTTACAAGTTTTAAAATGCATTAAGATGGTGTTAACACAGAAGTATAATGTCAGTGTGACAAATGGATAGCATGACCGATATTAACGGAAGACATTGATGACGTCATGAGAGTTCTAGTTGCTCTCTAGCCCGCTGCGGAGCTGCTGCAGCTGCTGACGCCACCAGCGCTTGCGCATGCGCTGGTTGCCGCGTGCCCATTGGCTGCTGCTCCTCCCGCGCTTGAACTCGCTCCTGAAACAAACGCATATTCAATTACAATATCCAGTGCTGGATTAACCATAAGGCACAATAGGCAATTGCCTGGGGCCCCCTGGCTCAAAAGGCCCCCCAAAAATGAAAAAATCCCACCTAAAAATGAAAAAAAAACACCATTTTGGGGGGGGGAGTCAAATAAATTCTTGAAACAGAAGGTCATACTGGCGAAAGTTTGAAAACTCAAACTGTGAATTTCGTCACTGAAGATTGTGGTTTTGAAATTCAAGATTGTAGAGGACAGTCTTATGACATCGCTCCGAACATGTCTGGAAATTATCAGAGTCAGCAAGCCAAAATATTAGAGCTGAATAAATATCCGATTTATGTTCCTTGAGGTACCGGTACACATTCCCTCGATTTAGTTGGACAATCTGCTGTTAAAAGCTGTTTTTACGCAGTTGATTTTTTTTTCGATAATGCTGTGTTAGGTAGTCAGCCCGAAGGCTGGTTGGATCCTCAAAAGCACCGCCGTTACGTTATGTGAGTAGATACCCACAAAAACCCAAGGCAGTGCTATATTGAGGCGTTCTAGGCAAGAAGAGGAGTGAGGTAGTTTGCCATTGCTTTCCTCACTGAGTCAGAACAGTAGTCCTAGCCCTATGAGTAGAACCTTTCACAGCATTCACAGGCACTGACTTTGAAATCATTGTCAGATACGCACTGGGAAGCACATGCAAATGCAACGAACGCGGTTTATGATTCGTTTCATAATATTGCCGAGGCTTTAGAAAGCATTGAAGATGACGAGTCGGAAAATAATGACAGTCAGAATGAAGCAGGGTGCATCGCAAACAGAATGCAGAAATTCGAATTCGGGTTCATGTTAATTTTGTGGGATTCAATTTTGACTTCTATCAGAATCAGGCTCAGAATCAGAATCGGTCATTTTAAGGAAAATCAACTTCGATGATGTTATTCAAACTTTCTGCGAAACAAAATGCAGAAAAAAGTTTTTCTGAAAATGTACAAATGTACTTGTATATGTATTGTAGACTATTCATTATTCATTGTAAGTTTGCAAATAAAATCTCTTTCAAAGTTATGATTGACTTTTTTATGAAGGGTAAAGGGGAGGGGGGGTTGAAAAAAAAAGGGGAAAAGGGGCCTCAAATTAACAATTGCCTAGGGCCACTGTGAGTCTTAATCCGGCACAGACAATATGTTACTGAATTGCTAAACATCAGTCGTCAGTCCTGTTAATGATGAAGAGAGAACCCGAGTATGAGGGTGCCGAATTAAGAAATTGAAAAGCCAGGAAAGGCTTGACTTTTGAAATTCAGCACTGGTTCCGTGTTGACTTGTCAAATAAATAAATAAATTAATTAATTAATTAATTAAATAAATAAATAAATAAATTTCTACCGTAGGCCTACATAGTATAGAGCAAAGTCCCCTTTTGTTGGATGTTATGTTAATCTCGAGAACCACTGGATGGATTTTGATGCGGTTTTCACCATTCTGTAAAGGATATCTCGAGGAAGGTTTCTGAAGAAAAACATTGATTTATGACCAGAGGAAAGGAATAACGATTTCAGTGAATCAAGTCGAAGAAAAACCTGCCGTCCGTGCAGCTTTTAATCCTACGATGGGTAAACTGTTAAAAATATCTGTATACCATGAGTGTAAGAATTGTTCAGCATGAAAAGTTCTACAAAATAATCTTTAGTCTTATATACATCGCCCACTATAAGTGTTTTTACGTTTGCATTTCTTCCAAACTATCTCCATTCAGTGGAAATTTAAATTACGGAGTGAGTTTACAAGCTAGCAAGCGAGCCTATCATCCCAGCTGTCGAGTAGTGTCGAGTTAAGACTTCAGAGAAGTTGGTTGGTTGGTTCCTTAGTTTAGGGGCTGCGACAACGCGGTCATGTAGCCCCGTGTACTTTGGGTGTGTGTAGAATCTGTCTGATAACCGGTGTTAATTGTGATGGCTGTATTAGTGTGTGTATCTGTTTTTTAAATTCAAGTAGGGACTGCAACTTTGAATTTTCAAATAGTTCCTACTTTTGCCGCCAAACGCCACCGTCAACGACTACTAGGCCTAGTTCAGAACTAGCTACTAGACGCCACCGCAGTCGGCTCTTGGCAACGAACGTAGCAACCTAAGAGCGTTGTTTACATTCTTAACCTATCCAATTTAGTTTCACACAGGTGTAATTAGTGGAAAGATCTTTAACATGCCATAAATCTATGACATGGGACCGCCGGCTTTACTTCCCCTCCGAAGGAAGGCATACTGAGGGATTTTTAACGCTCTTAAAAAATCCGACGGCTTCGGCCGGGTTTGAACCCGCTATCTTGGGCATAGAAGCTCAGCATGCTACCAACTACGCCACCGAAGCCGCCACTTCAGAGAAGAGTATATGTGTTTGGAGTTTCGCTGTTCACCTCGGATTTTCTGAATTGCGTCTGGGGCCTGCCGTCTGTGCGCCTTTTAAGCTTATGCTGGTTGTGGTGTTAAAGATACCGGGTGAAGCCGGGGTGGGTTGCTAGTAAATAAATAAATAAATAAGAGTTTCAGCGTAGTCAACACAATTGTAAAAGATTAATAATGGGACATGGTTTGACTGTTAAAAATAGTCTTGAACAGTTGTCCGGCCGTGTGGCGAATTGGTTAGCACAGGAAAAAATCAGAAACCTCCATTAACAGCGAATATTGTCATGTGATAAGCTAAAGAAGGTAGCAAACTTGTGCAATTTGGGAAGCAATATGAGCAGTGATGGACGAAGCAAAGGGGATATAAAATAAATAGCTAAGTAAGGAAAGCCTTTCTACAGAAAAGAAATGTTTAGATATTAGAAAGTCATTTCAGCGTCTTTGTCTGGAGCACAGCGCTCTATGGAAGTGAAACTTGGACTGTTCCTACAGGAGCAAAGAGGACATTAGAAGTCGTTGAAATATGATCCTATATTTTATAGGAAAGTGTGTTATACAGTTGTGAGTCCTCGCTATAGAATGGAACTTGCCTCTAGCTACCGAGATGTCAGCGGGGCTTCGGAGCCCTTCGCCTGCTATCGGCGAACCTCGCGGTAGCTCTGGTTATCCTTCCAGAGTCAGCAAAACACGTGCTACTCTGCCATGCTTCACCAAGCTAGTCTATACTAATATAATAAAGCTGAAGAGTTTGTGTGTTTGTGTGTTTAAACGCGCTAATCTCTGGAACTACCAGTCCGATTCGAAAAATTCTTTTTTTATATGATAGCTTGATTTAAGAGTAATAGTTTAGGCTATGTAGCATTAGGCTACACCTCTCAGGTAACCTAGATTGATTTTTGTTCAGTAAGTCGGTAGAACAAGTGCTCCCGAACAGCTCTATCCGCATGCGCTGGCGTTATGTTTAGTGATACGTACACCTTTCCCCCGATCTGAACCAAAATTTGTATACTTACCCTTTGGAACCCTGCGAGTAACACTGTTTACATGACATTTCGGACAGACCACTCCATTCCTTGCATTTAGGCCCTTTGGCACAAATCTTTCACCGATCAGAACCAAAATTTGTACACTTACCCTTTGGAACCCTGCGAGTAACACAGTCTGCATGAAATTTCGGACAGAACACTCCATTCCCTGCATTTAGGCCCTTTGACACAAATCTACACCGTTTCACCGATCTGAACCAAAATTTGTATACCTACCCTTTGGAACCCTTCGAGTAACACTGCCTACATGAATTTTTTGACAGACCAGTCCATTCCCTGCATTTAGGCCCTTTGGCACAAATCTACACCCTTTCACCAATCTGAACAAAAAGTTGTATACTGACCTTTTGGAACCCTACGAGTAACACTGTTTACATGAAATGTCGGACAGACCAATCCATTCCCTGCATTTAGGCCCTTTGGCACACATCTATAACGTTTCACCGATCTGAACGGCAATTTGTATACCTACCCTTTGGAACCCTGCGAGTAACACTGTTTACATGAAATTTTGGACAGACCCCACCATTCCCTGTATTTAGGCCCTTTGGTACACATCTATACCGTTTCACCAATCTGAACGGCAATTTGAATACTTACCCTTTGGAACCCTGCGAGTAACACTGACTGCATGAAATTTTGGACAGACCCCTCCATTCCCTGCATTTAGGCCCTTCATGACAAATCCACACCGTTTCTCTTAATTGCACCAAATTTTACATACACTTTGAAACCCTGCTGGTAACACTGTTCACTTGATATTTTGGACAACGCACCCCATTGCCTACATTTAGAATAACAGACAAAATGAATTTGAAAACCACGTATTAAGGCCCTAGAACCATTCATGTCCGTAGTAGTGTAACTGTAAGAGTATTTTAATAAGTCTGTTGTTGACGGGCAGTTCGGGATGCATCACGTCACCCCTACAAGTGTTCTGGTGCAGAATTGCGAAAATAGTTGCATCTTGCGCTGTTTATAAATTGCAGTCACGGGGGGGGGGGATTAGTGCAAAAAGATTTCTTAGGTCCCTTTAAACAGTTATCATCATGAAAATATTATGCCTCTGTATAAGTGCAATGGTGTTGGTGCAGTACATTGAGGTTATCAGCTGCAATAAGCGTTGGTGCTTTCAAATTAACCTTCATTTATTCTGAAACTTATCGTTAAGCGCTTTGTGGCGATAAATGATACTATTGCTACCTCAGTAGCACGGGACAGCCGAAGTTTGCCAAAGAGTTCTGATTATTTTCCTACGGCGCTATGCGACAAAAGACGACACTATTGGTCTCTACATTTCTAACAGCCAATGAGATATAGACCATAGGCAGTGTCTTTTGTTTCACTTACTGTTCTTTCTATTTTTTTTTGTAAATTTGTTTGTAAATTACATGTGTCAGTGCTGTAGTTAGTAAATAACTGTTTCCCTATTCATAATTATCATTACGGGAAATTGACCTGAATGTTACGTCCATTATTCTGTACTACTTATCACTCCCACAACAACCACCTCCACCACCACCACAAAAATATATATTTTTAAAATATTGGTTTCTGTTAGTTACGTATCATGTGCCAGTTCTGTAGTAGTATTCATTATCATCCATAAAATAAATAAATTCACCGGGCGAAGCCGGGCACTACTGTTAGTGGAATAAAATAAATCAGAAGTTCTGTTCTTTGAAGTATTTCAAGTTATTCGTGCTACAGCACAGCTTTGTAATTCTTCTGTGATTAAATTGTTTAGTTAACGAACTATCTTGTTCACTGATGTAATGGAAAGTTATTATTATTATTATTATTATTATTATTATTATTATTATTATTATGTCGCCTCCGTAGCGTAGCGGTCAGCATGGTTAGCTGCCGCCCCCGGAGGTCCTGGGTTCGATTCCCGGCTCTGCCACGAAATTTGAAAAGTGGTATGAGGACTGGAACGGGGTCTACTCAGCCTCGGGTGGCCCAAATGAGTAGAGGGGGTTCGATTCCCACCTCAGCCATCCTCGAAGTGGTTTTCCGTGGTTGCCCACTTCGTCTTCGGGCAATTGCCGGGATGGTACTGCCCCCGTAAATTGAATTATACTGAGACCACGGTGGCTATATTGGCATATATGAATAAAGTTATGGCCGTCATAGTTGTGACGTGTATATTCATGACGTAGGCACGGATGACGCAGACTTCATGCAAGTTGGCTGGATGAGCTGAGATTCTTGGTGACGTCATGATTGTGTTCGAGAAAGATCTGAGATTTACGACACAGTCGCAGGGAAGCAAGGAATTGTGCTGAGGAAGAAGTTACGCTATTGGAGGAGAGAATCGAACCAATGAATGATAGCTTGGAGGGAGACGGAGATTACTGAAACTACCATATTTAATTACTTTTGGCATGCAGAATTGTGGAAAACTATTTTCAGTTATGGCATTGATTTGGAATTTTGAAGAAATTAATTATGAGTTTTTGAAATTTGAAAATCCATCAAGTATAGCCAAAGTTAGAACTTCTAGCAATGACGGAGGAATAAGCTATGGAAGGGATGGATACGCCCCTTAAGAAGTTGATAAAAGGCCTTGCACAGCAGAGAGGAAGCTCTCATGGCTCAGTTTTCTGATTCTCACATTGTCAGACTTCGAGTTCTGAAGTGAAGCAAGTCGTCATTAGCACGTGTGGCAGAGCCCACAGCATCGAACAAGCACGGAGCGTGCAGCAGTACAATTTTACGGTTACTGAAACTAGGCGAAGTTGGAGCGCACACATAAACGAGTCTACAAGATTATCTATGAAGAGTTAGCTACTGCATTTATGCTAATTCAATTGTGCAATACAATATTGAGGCGTGGACGAAAGTTGAACATTTTCACTATTATACTTTGGAAGATATTCACATTTTAAGACTGCAGACAAAAGTGATTTTCTCGACACCTGAGAAGCACTTTTATAATACCACATTCTACGCTACGGCTGACACGTGTATTGCAACCGTGATACTGAAGAATACATTTGGTGATACAACGCTACATTCTACAATGGAACAATATAATCTGGCAGTTCTTTCGACTATTATTATAACGGAAGTGGAGATGGAAGACTAAAACTTTAATGCAATTGGGACATATATCAATGGAGTGAAATAGCAGCATGGAGCTTCGTTAATCGTCATTCTACAAAAGCGAGCATGTAGTGAACATCCAACTACACTCATGCATCGTAACCCATCGCTGAATTACATCAAATGGCAGTGGAAATATCTTCATACTCCACAATTATGAACATTTCTGCGGAAATAATTGCAATAAACTTCATGGTGAATTTCTACCAGAACTTCAGGGAACTATCAAGAGAGGCCAGGGTGGACCCGGCTCACAAAGAAGAGTTTTGCCAGAAGGATGTCTATCGTCTACACGGAGCAGTGCAATTTCCGGAGGAGGAAGCAGTTCTATTCTCCGAGGGCGCAGGTTCCAGGTTCGACGTCGGAGCACATCTTTACGGTGGTGAAATGGAACCATCAGCAGTCTTCTTTGGAAGTTTTCCTCTAGAACTTCAATCAACAGATAAGGTAGCCGTGAACGTTTCTTGATTTATTTGAGCCATTTAGCGATATCTGAGCAACCATTTTTCCTATATTTTCTGTCCCATATATTTTGCCCCATATTCTTGCTTGATATTTCTGTACTCTGTACACTTTGCTGATTTATGCCTTTTTCTACGATTTATTGAGACATTATTATGTCATTGGCATATTTAAATAATTTTTGGATCAGATGAGACTGATAATATATATTCTTTCAGTAATTTGCATATTTTTGTAGTCACGATTTGACTGTAAAGTTAACGATTTTCTATGGCAAATTTGAATTCAGACAGCGTGTCATTTTATTAAAGTAATTCTATTCAGTAAATTACTTTGACCAATTTTCTGTCATCCTCAAGAAAGAAGAATGATTAACAGATTTTAGAGCGTTAAAATCTACTACTTTATCGACGATCTTGGAAATACTAGTCGTTTTATGAATATGATTGGAACATAGACATTTATCGTCAATTTTGAAATACCATTGCATTATAGACAATTTTATGAAATATGAACTTTGAGTACGATTTATTGAGTACACTATAGTAATGAACATTTGATAGGAGTTTTTCTCAATTCTAGATTGGAACAATAATGTTTGCATTCCACAGTCTAATTGTATTCTATTCGACTATTTATGCAGTTTAGATGAACTTTGATTGAAGATAGTATTTTTATACTGCGATACTTTGATGATATTAATCTCAATTTTGATAGACCAGGGAGGCGTGTCTAATCGTATTTGCTATTAAATTTATTTGTGATTGGCAAATTTTTACTTCATATCGATTCATGAATGAAACCCACGAAGGTTAAATATAATAACAGTTTTCGATACAATTGATGAATATAAGAATTTTTAAAGGGGAACTATGGATGTATAATCGTTAGTTCAGTGGACGTGTAAAAGTCGCTGATGAATAATGCCCTGTAATAAGTGAAGGAGGTTCCCACAGTAATATTGATGATGATGATGAATTTATAAGTGGAGGTTTTTTTTGTGTGTATTGTGGAAGATTTTGATGCCATATATAATGAGATATATGATGAATTATGGGCCAATTTTTGTGCAATTTTGTGCGTTTTGAGCGAGGTATTTTTCCGCTGAGTGTATTGTTCAGGTCCATTGAAAATTATTCATGTGAAGTTACTGTTAAAATTAACAAGAGTGTATAAATAATTTGAGATAACGATTTTGAATGGAGGTTACCGTCACAAATAATAATTATTATTAAATCTTATTAAACCTGAATCTAATATTTAAATATAACTAACCTTCATTGGTCGATTATATAACCACGATTTAAGTAATTATCAACCGGATAAACGTGTGGTTTAATGTATTTCTAATATAAATAATATAAATAATATAAATAATGTAAATAACTATGTAAATATCTTTAATAATAATTTGAAATGAACGGGATTAATAGAGGCGTGTATAAATTTTTCAATTGTCGTTTGACAATGTTATAAACAATTTAAAATGTTATAAATAATTAATGAACATTTTGTTATAAACATTAAGCGTTTTCAATATTATACTCTAAACAACGCTAGTTCAACAATTGGATTATACAATTAAACAAGATTTGGGATTATTAGAGTAATCCATTGATATTTGAATGGAGCATTTAAAGGATTTGCGTGATAATATTTGAGTTGAGATGTGAACATTTAACGTGTTTTGAAAAGGAGCTAGGCTCTGAGGTAACTAGCATATGCTAACGTTGGCTGGACAGGTGGGTCCATTTGACGATGCAAGCATGCGACATGGTGCAGGGTGTATCGCAGGTGGCCAGATAACTGTATGATAGAGGCCAAGGTCACCTACATAGCAGCCTTGCGGTTATAAATAAAATGTGAAGTTCATAAACAAGGAAACAATTGCTATATGTCTCGTCCCAACTCCCTTATCCATTCCAAAGTGCATTATTATTATTACGTCATTTTGAGCTAGAGAAAGCTGAAATTTTTATGTAAAGTCTACAAGTCCTACAGGAGGACATGGTTACATGGACAATGGCTTCTGATTGCCACGTATATTTTGTTGTTAAATTTTGTTAAATTAATTTCTTTATGTGAAATAAATTGTTGTGCAGTTTAAATTTTCTTGTTTCCGTTTTGGTTCATTTTAAATATCATGGTGGAGGTTATTGTGAGGGCATACTATTAAGTGATCCAGTTGAAAACCCAGACCCGAGATTAAATTTGAATAGGTAAGTAAAAGGTAAGTATGAACCCCCGTATATTTTGGTGTGTTCCACAATAATTTCTTGTTAACTACTGTGCTCTAATCTCGGTAGTATCTGTCAGTGCCATTTTCATTGATGTAGCTGTGCCGGTGCGATTGATTATTGGCAATCCGATTGAGGGGGCGGATATCTGACAGCCTACTATCCGGATTAATGGGGACAGTACCTACTGTAAGGCCACGGCCACCTCCTTCCCTCTTCCTAGCCTATCCATCCCAATCTTCCATCCCTTCCAATCCCTCATGAGGCCCATGTTCGCTTTGCAGGTGAGGCCGCCTGGGCGAAGTGCTGATCACACCTCCCCAGTTGTATCCATCCCGACCAGATGTTCCAAGCTCCAGGACACTGCCCATAGAGGCGGTAGTGGTGAGTTCCTTCGCTGAGTCCGTGAGAACCACCAACCTAGAGGGTAAATTGACTAAATAAAAAAAAAATATTATTATTATTATTACTATTATTATTATTACTATTATTATTATTACTATTATTATTACTATTATTATTATTATTCATGTCTGCAGAATATTATTGGGGGCAGATGACCTCGTAGTTCGGCCTCTGTAATAAACAATAACTATATAATTAGAATATTATGAATAGATTTAATGTACAAACCTTTTCTTTTCGGCGGCTTCGGTGGCGTAGTTGGTAGCATGCTGAGCTTCTATACCCTAGATCGCGGGTTCAAACCGGGCTGAAGTCGTCTTTTTTGAAGAGCGTTAAAATCCCTCAGTATGCCTCCCTTCGGAGGGAAAGTAAAGCCGGAGGTCCCATATCATAGATTTATGGCATGAAAAAGAACCTTCCACTAACTACTCTTGTGGAAGCTAAAATTTCTAGGTTAGTTTTATAACGCTATATTAGTTCCAACGTTCGCCGCCAGGTGCTGACCGCGATGGCATTTAGTAGCCACGTCCGCAGCTAGGTGTTGTGGACGGTAGCATTTGGTAGCAAAAGTAGGAACTACTTAAAAAATTAATAGTCTGCAGTCCTTCTACCTCAATCACAGATCACACACTAATACAGTCATCACGGTGGGTGAGTGGATATCGTGTCGGTCTACTAACCCCAAGATTGCAGGTTCGCTCCTGGCCGTGGTAAGTGATTTTTGAAAGGCGGCAAAAATACGATACGCATGTCATACGTTGTTGGCATGTTAAAGAACACATTGAATTCAGTAGGCCGTGTTCATAATGGCAAAATTAATCTCGGGAGTTTCTGCCAACACATAGTTCCTCATTTCTCTACTAGAAAGCGCTATAGTGTTCAAGGAGCTTAGATATCCAACATCTAACCTCCTTGACTTTCATAGTCAAGGAACAACGAAATTCGACATGCAAGCTACCCTCTGGGTGTCAAATAACAAAGCTGCACCCGGCATCCGAGGCCATACGATATTATTATTATTATTATTATTATTATCATCACAATTAACACCGGTTATCAGACAGATTCTACACACACACAAAGTATACGGGGCTACATGACCGCGTTGTCCCTAAACTAAGGAACCAACCATCATTCTCGAGAACCTCCAGAGTACGCGAATTGTATCCGTATACATTTTAATCTTTTCTTTTGAGATTCCCCAACAAGTAAAAGTTGCTCTGTGCTGAAATTTAGGAACACATTTACTGGAAGACTTCTTCTTGAGAAGATAAGTTTCCACTAGGAAAATTCAATGTTTTGTTCCATGCCTAACCATGTTCCCGGGATTCGAGCTACTCTACAGTACTTCACAACAAGTCGTAATTATCTCAACTAAGGTATCTTGCCAGATCCGGTTGGTTGGTTGGTTCCTCAGTTTAGGGGCTGCGACAACGCGGTCATGTAGCCCCGTGTACTTTGGGTGTGTGTAGAATCTGTCTGATAACCAGTGTTAATTGTGATGACTGTATTAGTGTGTGCATCTGTTTTTTAATTTTAGTACAGACTGGAACTTAGAATTTTTCAAATAGTTCCTACTTTTGACGCCAAGCACCACCGCCAACGACTACTAGGCCAAGTTCAGAACTTAGCTACTAGACGCCACCGCAGTCGGCTCTTGGCAACGAACCTAGAAACCTAAGAGCGTTGTTTACATTCTTAACCTATCCAAATTAGCTTCACACAGGTGTAATTAGTGGAAGATTCTTTAACATGCCATAAATGTATGACATGGGACCGCCGGCTTAACTTCCCCTCCGAAGGAAGGCATACTGAGGAATTTTTAACGCTTTTAAAAAAACCGACGGCTTCGGCCGGGTTTGAACCCGCTATCTTGGGCATAGAAACTAAGCATGCTACCGACTACGCCACCTTGCCAGATCCGTATGTAATAAATGCAATGCTAGCATTCGGGGCATCCCGATGCGCCGTTATGTAACGGTAAATGCTAGCCAACTGGCGCTGACTCAACGCGCTTTGCCCGTCCCACGGCGCAGGCCAAGCTCGTTCTATAGGGAAGGCTCTCACTGTATACATAGTTAGTCCACTTAATCCAATTGGGCAAAGGCGTGTTCACCGGCTGATGAGTATAAATTGATAAGTTGTATAGGTAAAACTGAAAAAAAATATGGTTTCAAAATTTTACAATATTATAAGTTACTAGCCGACCCGTGCGAGAAATCTCGCATGTTCATAAACCACACTTTCCCCAATAGGTTTATAATGAGGAGAAAGGTTGTTATGTTTCTATTGCAACCAAATGATTATAGAACACTATTTACATTTCAGTTGGCATTCCAAGTTCTACGTTCCCTAACTTAAGAAGGCAATCATTGAAAATTGGATCATCATATCACTCACCGGTTATTCGATATTTATGAAATTATACGATTTGAGTGCTCATTCCTTTGATTTACTGTTTCTGAAATCCATGCAAAATGATAAAGGAAAGACCTCAGAGTTTAGCGGCTTCGGTGGCGTAGTCGGCAGCATGCTGAGCTTCTATGCCCAAGATAGCGGGTTCAAACCCGGCCGAAGCCGTCGGATTTTTTAAGAGCGTTAAAATCCCTCAGTATGCCTTCCTTCGGAGGGGAAGTAAAGCCGGCGATCCCATGTCATAGATTTATGGCATGTTAAAGAACCTTCCACTAATTGCACCTGTGTGAAGCTAAATTGGATAGATTAAGAATGTAAAAACGCTCTTAGGTTTCTATGTTCGTTTCCAAGAGCCGACTGCGGTGATGTCTAGTAGCTACGTTCTGAACTTGGCCTAGTAATCGTTGACGGTGGCGCTTGGCGGCAAAATGAGGAACAATTTGGAAAATCCTAAGTTGCATTACTTAAATTAAAAAACAGATAACACACACTAATACAGTCATCACAATTAACACCGGTTATCAGACAGATTCTACACACACCCAAAGTACACGGGACTACATGACCGCGTTGTCGCAGCCCCTAAACTTAAGAACCAACCAACCAAAGAACTCAGAATGATGAAATGACATGAAACGGGCGTCACAGCGACCAAAATGTGAAGTGGACAGCAATTATGGAGCGTATTTTCATACATCAACAGTATCTGCAAATCGTACACTTCGTACATTTTTTAAAGTCATTTTTTAAAGAAATTATTGATATTTATGGAATTAGAGTGCAATTCATCACTGCTAATGCCTATTCTCTTTCATTTGAATGCTCATTTGTCACGATCGGTCGCTTGTGAGCGCCGCAGGAGGGATCTATACTACTGAAATAATATATATGATTTTACAACATCATCCAGCCTCTAATTATGAAGGTGACGATGAATGAGTGTAATCAACTTACCATGGGGAGCAGGTGCTGCGTATGTCATGGCCACGATCAACAGAACGAACACGAGCTGCAATAAGAAACAAATTGGTTGATACACATTGTTTGTGGAGCTTAACTACAAGACTATTCACGATCTTACTTCTAAATACTAACATATTATAATACTTTTCCGATTCACACTCAAAAGAGCAATACAGTGGAACGTGGCTAATTCGAACTTCTATAATTGAAAATCTTCTTTAATTCGTTTTTTTTCTTGGTCCCTAGCATTTTATACGCAATCAATGTTATATAATCGTGGTTAATTCGAATTATATTTTGGATAAATTAGCAAAAAAAGGTACCACACTACAACAACCTGTCAGTCAGACTGATTTTATGTCAGCAAAAAGGATCTTGAAAAATACTATCAAAAACAGGTATGAAGAAATGGCAAAGAAAACAGCAGAAACCAAATTATGGAAAGACATTAATGCTAAATGGGATCAATATAAACTAACACCAAGAAGAGAAGCTGTAGCCTTCTTCAGACTTAACACTGGCCACGACTGCCTTGCAGCTCATCTGAAACGAATCAACATCCTGAGATCTGAAGAATGCACACTTTGTCACGAACCTGGAAGTAAAATGGATAAGGGGCACCTGCTACATTGCAACAAACTTGATGTGACTGCTAGAACTTCTGGAAACCTTACACAACTCTATTGGAACGCAAGAAAGCTGATGGATTGGAATCCGGGCTAGCCATAGGAAACAACAACAACAATATTTTGGATAATTAGAAGTTTTTAGTGTAAAAAGCCAATCGGAAGCCAAACAGTTGAGTCATATGCGTCAGTTCCCGAAGAAACTGTTCCGAGTGCAGCCCAAGCAACAAAGCAAATCACAGAGCTTAGGCGGGTCTTTTTAAGTAGGAATGACGTAAGTGATTCTATTTTCCGTTCCTTCAATTTGTTAGATTCTTTTGTAATGGCTGAGAGACTTAATTGTAGGAAACAGGTAAGAATTTCAAACTATTTTGAAAAACAGTAGATTTCTCTCTAAGACTTAACTAGATTGCTGGATTACTACTGTCGTTAAATAGGTGAATTGTAAATGTAGGTTTCATTTTTCATTTGAAACTTTTGAGGTCATTCACGATACAAACCTTATAAAGTACCATTGTCTGTTAATCTGCTTTGTTGAACGTAAATCATTATGTAAACGTAATACAATATATTTTCTCTACTCTTTTCAAAGAACTTTCTAAATTCGAATTTTTGGATTATTCGAATGTTTTACTGGTCCCTTGAGGTTCGAATTATCCAAGTTCAACTGTACCTAAAATATCTAATTGCAGTTTTGTTCTATTTATTGTATTATATTTGAATTTTTAGTCCGTAATTCTTCAAAGTAAACCTGAAGACAGTGTTTATTCCTAACTCTAGTTGATTCAGAGAAATCCTACCTGCCAGAAAATTCAAACATTTTCTGTACTTTTCAGCTTATATCTTATTGTTTAGTTATTTACCGACAGAAAAGTGGGAATAATTCTCTTATTATTTCCAAGTTCCCTATATTCTAAATAAACAAAGTTAGGCTAATTAAACGGCCAACAGTGTGAAAATCATCTCTGACATCCTTGGCTTTATTAAATTTGAATAATTAACATATTTAAGGAGTGCAAATATTGCCTAAAGGAGTGAAGGTCTCGGTGATATTTTCATGACGTATTATTATGTAAAATATTTACAATCTCGTTGCAATCAGATTTTCTACTAACAATTAGGCGGTCCCGTTTCATAGATTTATGGCATGAAAAAGATCCTTCCACAGACTAAACGTGTGTGGAGCTAAATTTATATGCTATATTAGTTGTAACGCTTTATCAAAGTACCAACGTTCACCACTGGATATCATTGATATCTGGTAGCGAAAGTTGGAACTACTTGAAATTGAACGGAACTTGTAGCTCACCCTAGTGGTGTCCGCTGAAGGAGCTACAGCCTCTGGCGAGCTGAACATGTCCTCGGACACTCCCGGCACTAAAAGCCATACGATAAAAAAGTGAGAAAGTGAGTTGAACTGAAATTATATAAGCCTAGTTACCTAGGCAGTATACCTCCCTCGTGGCGTAGTGTCTAGAACTCATGGCTGTCCTAGCTGAGGGACGGGCTTGATTCGCTAATCTGCCAAGAAATTCAATTCTGTTTTGAGGGCTGGAATGGGGCAGACTCACCCTCCTGTAGCAGAACTGAGAAGACGTGGGTTCGATTTTCACCTCAACGATCCTAGGAGTATTTTTCAGAGTTTTCCCCCACTTCTACTCCAGGCAAATGCCGGGATGGTACCTAACTTATGGCCGTGGCTGCTATCTACACAAATCCTTCCTCAATTACAAATGCACACACTAGTACAGACATCGCAGGTTACACTAACCGAAAAAAAAAAAAAATATTTGCTTCTTTTACAAAAATACTAGTTTTTTTAAACTAAATTCGGGTCAGAAAAACCGAATATGACCTTAGAATTTGCTTTTAGCTCTAGTTATTTAGATACACTACTTGTAATAGGCTAAATGTACTTCTGTAGCAAACACCAATATTATATTAATATGAAAACTGTACACAACCGAAGTAACAATTGTTTTAATTCACTCCGGGGGGCGTGGTGACGCAGCGGTCAAGCGGTTAGCCTCTCACCAAGGCGGACCAGGTTCGATTCCTGGTCAATGCATGTGAGATTTTCGAAGTGAAATGCCATGTCCTGTGGTTCGGATTTCACGTAAAAAGGAGGTCCCGTGGCTCATGATCGCGAGAATAATGGTCACGTTAAACTACAAGCTTCCTTCCTTTAATTCACTCTGTGTACAGGTAGATTACGTTTTTTTTTCCAGGGCACAAAGTGTTCCTAGAAGGCGAGACCTTTCTGTTGTAATGTGAAGAAGACCTATCCCTGCTGTTCCATAAAAAGAAAAAAAAAACAAAGGTTATTCACAAACAATAAAAAAAAATATGTCTGACAATGACTCAGGATACATGTACTAAGGATTGCCAACCAATAGTTTATCTAAAATTTATAAAATCCCTAGAATATTTCGAAAGTCCCTCAAATTCTCGAGCATTTAATGAAATAGCGTTATATCTCAGAACATAGACCAACTCAGCATTTGAAATGCCATATTCGTATTTCCCACGCTCGAATCAACTAGAAATGACTTTTTTTTTATTTCGTAAGCATTTTCACTGATGGTTAGTGCTATCAGACAAATTCCATACACACCCAAATACACGGAAAAACGTGACCACGACGTCGCAATGCCTCTAAAGAATCAACAACCAAACGCCTACAGCTCGGCCAGATATTATTTTATTGGCTCATGTAAACGATGTCCTGAGGAAAATGTAGGCTTTTCCGGCTTACAACTTTGAATATATTTCCAAAATCCTATGTCTGAATTTTTGTTTGACAGGGTCGTGGGCTTGAGCCAGAAACAATTTCAGTATATGCCTGGAAATGAAGTGAGAATTTGTGTTGTTGTTGATTATTGTAGGGGCTTTGTGACAACGAGGTCATGTAGCCCCATGTACTTGGGTGAGTGACGAATTTACCTAATAGTCTGTTTCACTATGATGTCTGTACTAAGGTGTTCATTTGTAATTCAGATGAGGATTGGGAAGTAGGCGACCGTGGCCTTAATTTAGGAACCATCCCGGCATTTATATGGAGTAGAAGTGGGAAACCACGGAAAACCAGCATGGCTGAGGTGGGAATCGAACCCACCTCTTCTCAGTTATTTCCTCACGAGGCTGAGTGTACCCTGTCCCAGCCCTCAAACCAGAATTAAATTTCTTAGCATGGCCGGGAATCAAACCCGGACCGGGGTGCGTGATTGGTCAAGCTGCTTGCCTCTCACCAATGCGAACCGAGTTCGATTCCAGGTCAATGCTAGTGAAATATCACGTCCCGTAATTCGGATTCCACGTAAAATGAAGGTCCCTTGGCTCATGATCACGAGATTGACAGTCACTTAAAACTACAATTTCCTTCTTTCCTTCCTTCGAACCCGGGCCTCGTGGTGACAGCCATGAGTGCTAAGCACTACGCAATCAGGCGGACTGTATGTATTTGAAATTGAAACAAAGATGGACAAGGTCGTGGGCTCAAGATAGAAACAATCTCGGCATATGCCTGGAATTGAAGTGAGAAATTATGGTAAACTAGTTCTAGGAAGGTATTCGGTATCATGTCATTGCATGTAGAAAACGTGGAGGTTCTATCAGACTTCTCCATGAAGTAACGTGTACTTACCATGTTTTTCTTAACAATTGCACACAACTTTTTCCTCTTTACAACACTACTTACTTTGTTTGAGGCTTTATGTCCTCTTCGGGTACATGTTTCGGACCTTTAAAATGGTCCTTCTTCAGCACGGTTCAGCAAAATCTTAGTCTTTTATTTTCACCATTTTGGTGATCATCATTAAAATACAAAGAAAACCTATAATAATAATAATATAGTATGGCCTCGGTGCCGGGTGCAAGCTTTGTTATTTGACACCCAGAGGGCAGCTTCCATGTCAAATTTTATTGTTCCTTGAAGCACTATGAAAGTCAAGGAGGTTAGATATCCAAGCTCCTTGACACTATAGCGCTCTCTAGTAGAGAAATGAGGAACTTTGTGTTGGCGAAAATACCCGAGATTAATTTTGCCATTATGGACACGACCTATTGAATTCAAATGGGTTCTTTAACATGCAAACATCGTAGGATATGCGTGTCGTGATTTTTGCCGCCTTTCAAAAATCACTTACCAGTTGGTAATCTGACACGATAACCACTCACCCACCGTGGAAAGCAAAGAAAATCTATTAAAATACGTACAATATATGGAGATGAAAATGGCACTTACGATGGATCAATAGAAGTTTTTAAAAGTTTTAAAGTTTTTTAAAAGCATAATAAAACTTTAAAAATCCTATATTTATCCATCGTTCAGTGTCATATTCATCTCCATATATTGTACGTATTTTAATAGTTTATTTTAATGAAGAGCACGGATATGGTGAAATTAACAGACTGAGATTTTGCTGAACCGGGCTGAAGAAGGACAATTTTAAATGTCCGAAACATTTACCCGAAGAGGATATAAAGCCTCAAACAAAGTAAGTATTGTTGTAAAGTGGGAAAAGTTTTGTGCAATTGTTAATATTCAACACGGAAAATGTTCATAAAAGATATTCATGTTTTTCTTACTTTGCACAAATTGTGCTCATTAATAAAATATAGAGATTTGACACAACGATATCGTATTTAATATTTTAATTTAACTTTTAGCTTAAGAAGGCTTCATTGTCAAGCCAAAAAATGTGCAATAGTTGAATAGTCGTTCAATTGAATAGTATTTTTAATTTTGTATTGATTCGCGTAGTATTAATAATAATTATCTATTAAAAATACGGTAAATATCATACATTCGACTAACATCGTAAATGCCATTGCTTTTCAGAATTAAATTTCTTATTAGAGCCGGAAGTCGAACCCAGGGCTCTCAATATGTATCCCGAGACCACAGAATGTAGTAGGACATGAATACAATTATTATTGAACAGCAGAATATGTGCGGAAAATGCCGAACGAATAGTAACTATATTCACAGTTCAAGATTTTCAATATGATAAAGAACACTTACCATGAGCCTCAGATGCATCATCGTTGCTTTCGAGATGTGACGGTTCACTATGGTATGAAGTTTGGAGTTGCGTCTATTTATACGGCAGGTTCATTCCATGCAGCAAATTACGTCCTGCCATTTTCCTCATGTAGAACCTTCAATGATTGGCCATCAGTATTCTTGGAAACATTCCTTGTTTCCGTTTCGTAGTAAGCTACTTTCCGCCTACCAGAATTGAATATAGTTCCATTAGTTGTTTGGTTCTTACGTTTAGGGGCTGCGACAACGCGGTCATGTAGCCCCGTGTACTTTGGGTGTGTGTAGAATCTGTCTGATAACAGGTGTTAATTGTGATGACTGTATTAGTGTGTGTTATCTGTTTTTTAACTTGAATACTGCAACATAGAATTTTTCAAATAGTTCCTACTTTAGCCGCCAAGTGCCACCGTCAACGACTACTAGGCCAAGTTCAGAACTTAGCTACTAGACGCCACCGCAGTCAGCTCTTGGCAACGAACGTAGAAACCTAAGAGCGTTGTTAACATTCTTAACCTATCCAATTTAGCTTCACACAGGTGCAATTAGTGGAAGGTTCTTTAACATGCCATAAATCTATGACATGGGACCGCCGGCTTTACTTCCCCTCCGAAGGAAGGCATACTGAGGGATTTTTAACGCTCTTAAAAATACGACGGCTTCGGCCGGGTTTGAACCCGTTATCTTGGGCATAGAAGCTCAGCATGCTACCCACTAGTCCACCGAAGCCGCCATAGTTCCATTAATTACCAAACTGACTTTAATTTTGTGATGGATCTATTGGAGATTTTCGAGAGAGTTAGTTAGTTAGTTAGTTATTGTTGTTTAAAGGGGAGGAACAGCGAGGTCATCTTCCCCCTTTAACACAAATTAAATTATACGAATTTAGAATAAATCGAAATTTACAGGTAGACTAATAATAATAATAATAATAATAATAATAATAATAATATCGTATGGCCTCGGGTGCCGGTTGCAAGCTTTGTTATTTTACACCCAGAGGGCAGCTTGCATGTCGAATTTTGTTGTTCCTTTAAGCACTATGAAAGTCAAGGTGGTTAGATATCTAAGCTCCTGGTACACTATAGCGCTTTCTAGTAGAGAAATGAGGAACTTTGCGTTGGCGAAAAATCTCGAGATTAATTTTGCCATTATGGACACGACCTACTGAATTCAAATGTGTTCTTTAACATGCAAACATCGCATGACATGCGTATCGTGATTTTTGCCGCCTTTCAAAAAAAAAAATCACTTACCATGGCCAGGAGCGAACCTGCAAACTTGGGGTTAGTAATCCGACACGATAACCACTCACCCACCGTGGCAAGGGTAATTTACAGGTGGAAGCCTAAATAAGAAAATGACCTAAAATAATTAAACAAAAAATAAAAATAATAAAACTAATAATCATATTGATAAACAAAAATTATGGGAAAAAAACATCAGAATTTCAAAGTCGCCACCGTAGCGTAGCGGACAGCATGGTTAGCTGCCGCCCCGGAGTTCCTGGGTTCGATTCCCGGCTCTGCCACGAAATTTGAAAAGTGGTACGAGGACTGGAATGGGGTCTACTCAGCCTCGGGTGGCCCAAATGAGTAGAGGGGGTTCGATTCCCCCTCAGCCATCCTCGAAGTGGTTTTCCGTGGTTTCCCACTTCGTCTTCGGGCAAATGCCGGGATGGTACCTTCTTCAAGGCCACGGCCGCCTCCTTCCCACTTCCTTGCCTATCGATCCTAACCATCCCTTACCTTCCCTCATGGGGTCCCTGTTCGCTTTGCAGGTGAGGCCGCCTGGGCGAGGTGCCAATCCCACCTCACCAGTTGTATCCCTTCCGATTCGATGTTCCCAGCTCTAGGACACTGCCCGTAGAGGCGGTAGTGGTGAGTTCCCTCGCTGAGTCCGTGGGTTCCACCAACCTGGAGGGTAAACGACTAAAAAAAAAAATAGAATTTCAAAATAGAACAAGTTCTTGGGAGTAAATATTCACTTGTAAATTTAGATTGCTGGGATGACGAGATCAGCAGCCACAACGTCATCGGCTAATATAAGTTCGAGTGTACCGACAGTAGTGGCTACGCTGGCTAAAGCGCGGCGTTAGGTCATGGGGCCAAGCTCTCTGCTGACTCGGTAGACGCGTGGGTTCGAGCCCCACCGTCGGCTGTCCTTGAAATGGTTTTCCGTGGTTTCCCATTTTCAACACCAGGCAAATGCTGGGACAGTACCTTCTGACAGGCCACGGCCGCTTCCTTCCACATCCTTGCCCACTTTCATCCATTTCTCTCATCCCGACGCGCAGGTCGCCCACGGGCGTCGACTAGAAAGACCTGCACTCAGCCTCTCAGGAGGCTACACGAAAAAAAAAAAAAAAAAAAAAAAGTTCGAGTGTCATCTGTAAACCAATGCTTAGGATAGATTTGTAGCGGCTTCGTTGGCGTAGTTGGTAGCATGCTGAGCTTCGATGCCCAAGATCGCGGGTTCAAACCCGGCCGAAGTCGTCGGATTTTAAGAGCGTTAAAAATCCCTCAGTATGCCTTCCTTCGGAGGGGAAGTAAAGCCGGCGGTCCCATGTCATAGAATTATGGCATGTTAAAGAACCTTCCACTAATTACACCTGTGTGAAGCTAAATTATATATTGGTTAAACATTCGACAAACGCTCTTAGATTCTGACGTTCGTCGCCAGGAGCCGACTGCGTTGGCATCTGGCAATCAAGTTCTGAACTAGTAGTCGTTGACAGTGGCGTTTGGCGGCAAAAGTAGGAACTACTTGAAAAAAATTCAATGTCTGCAGTTCTCACTTGAATTGAAAACAGATAACACACACTAATACAGTCATCACAATTCACTCCGGTTATCAGACAGATTCTACTCACTCCCAAAGTACACGGGGCTACATGGCCGCTTTGTCGCAGCCCCTAAACTAAGGAACCAACCAAGCAACCAGGATATATTCGGGCACTATTTTAGCATTAATTGTAACTTATTATTTGTAATTTTAATTGATGGACATCTTTTAATAAATTTCATAAAATATCAAAGATTCCAAAAAGAGGCACTTGAACCAGAAGAAACAGTGAATGGAAGTTCGTGAATAGGATTTGTTGAAACAAGATTATTTTCATGCACTATAGACCTCCATGAACCTTTTGGTTGGTTGGTTGGATCATCAGTTTAGGAACTGCAACAACGCGGTCATGTAGCCCCGTGTACTTTGGGTGTGTGCAGAATCTGTCTGATAACCGGTGTTAATTGTGATGACTAGGGCTCGGATTCGAGCATATTTGCATATTTTTTCCTAAATAGTACACATTGAAAGAAGCTTTTCGGTGGTATTTTCACCTCTCTGGGACCAACAGAATTGAAATTTATCGAGCATATAAATGCATAAAACCGCGGTTTTCAGAATGGAAGCATATAAATGCATATTCTTGTGGTTTTCGTCTAAATAGTTTGTTTTTCTTCGAATCCTCCCCCGAATTCGGGCCCTGACAATCCTTAAGGTTCGAAAACAGAAATAAGTATTGAAAAGCCTATCTGGTGCGAATAATAGAAGCGCAGGTTTTTAACCTTTTGTGAGGTGGTTCTCGTCATTGAAACTTTTATTGACTGATTTAAGAAAATCATTCAAAACTGAAAACATAGACAATTTCTTGTTCGACAGACCGATGCAGATCTACTTCATTGACTCGCCTAATTCTGAACATTTTGTAAATGAACTTTTAAACTGTATCTTTTATATAAGAGCACTTCTCTTATATATACTTGTAAAACTTGAATGCGAGTATATTGCAGTGTATCATACATACAATTAGAAAATAAAGCTCATATTTAAAGATATGTTATTGGTTTTTTCGTTTCACTTTCCTTTCTATAGTTTTTAACGGTGTTTTTCGAGCATATTCTGCATATTTAACCGCATATAATGGGGGTTTCGAGCATATCTATCGAGCATATAATGGGTTTATAATGGGTTTTAGAGCATATAATGGGTTTTTCGAGCATATGTATCGAGCATAAAACACATGGTGTTCGAGCATATCAGGAGATTTTATCGAGCATATCGATCCGAGCCCTAGTGATGACTGTATTAGTGTGTGTTATCTGTTTTTAATTCAAGTAAGGACTGCAGACATTTAATTTTCAAGAGGTTCCAACTTTTGCTACCAAACACTAGCAACTAGTTCTGAACTTGGTTACCAGATGCCACTGCAGTCGGCTCCTGGCTACGGACGTTAGTCTAATCTAACCTATAAATTAGCATCACGCAAGTGTAATTAGTGGAAGGTTCTTTAGCATGCTATAAATCGATGACATGGGGCCGCCGGCTTTTCTTCCCCTCCGAAGGAAGGCATACTGAGGGACTTTTAAAGCTCTTAAAAATCCGACGACTTCGGCCAGGTTTGAACCCGTGACCTTGGGCATATAAGCTCAGCATGCTATCAACTACGCCACCGTAGCCGCAATAAACCTTTTTCAAACCTAAGAGTTTTTTTTAACAGACTCAGTTTTTGTTGTTGATATTGTTAACTGATCACTGAAATCCATGGTTAAACACAATTGAAGGATAATGGATCTAGCAGTCATCTCAACTAACTGCTAATTGGGGATCACAGAGGCTTGCTGACTTGACTGAACGCTCCAAGGCAAAGCAGTCTCAAATGGAAATGTACAGAAATTGTACTTCTCTCTTTAATAATACTACTGTAGTACAGCCATCACAATAACACAGGCTATCATACAAATTCTACACCAACCTACAGGCCTAGTATATGTCCCGGAGAGGGAACAATTTTATGTTGAGGATCTAAGGTCAAATTTGCTACTCCCAGCCACCCTCTAAAAATATGGGATGATTTCTTTGCAACTGATGCGATGATACTAGAGGACAGGAAAGGACCAAATTTCGAGCTAAGACATACGATGACCAAATTTATAGTGAATAGTTTTCACCATCGGATCTGCAACATAGTGATGTAGCCACATATATCATGTAATGAGGTGCAGGGACACAGATTTGCACTTCAGAAAACTAAAAGAAATTCTTAACACTGTGTTTTTCAACTATCAAACGAAAATCTTCGAACCAGACTCGGAAATGAAAAATGTGTGCGACTTCTATTGTAAAACTGGACTTAAAGTGGCCTTCCTTAAAACTAATTTTATCACAAATGTCAAAGATGCCTCAAAATTCATCACGATTGGTCTGCAAAAAATCAAAAAAGTCCGAAAATGTAAATACCTAGGGGAATGGATTACCCCGAATAATTCAGAAATAGCTGCCATTGAGAGTAGATGTAACAAATTGGAAGGTGCCTTTCAAACCTGCAAAAACATTTACAAAAGTAAAAACTTGTCCCGGAATGTCAAACTTTGTCATTATAACACAGTAATTATGCCGTCAGCACTGTATGCCGCAGAATGCTTACAGATGACAAACAAAGGTCCATTGAGAAAATTAGAACATAAGGATCGGAAAATTCTAAGGAAAATATTAGGACCTGTTAATGAAAATGGTACTTACAGAAGAAGACATAACAATGAATTATTTGAACTTATAGAAGATTTGGTGAGTGTGATGAGAAAAAGGAGAATGTCTTTTTTTGGACATTTGGAGCGGATGGAGCATCATCGACTTTCATATCGAATCCACTCATCAATATCTAAAAAAAATCCTATTGTAAATGTTCAATGCAAGTTAAAAAGGACCTAACAGAAGCTCGAATCAATCAAGCTCTGGTTTGGGATAGGAACCTGTTCAGAAAGGCGGTTATATCAACCAGTAATCTACACCCTTTAACATCTGTGATGCCTCGCCCTCACTGCAAGTGGACGGGAGAAAGAAGAGCTGAACATTCGTCAAGAATGAAGATCTACTGGCAGACAAGAAAACAAGCATTACAATGATCATATGTGTGAAGAACATCGTGGTCCATTGATGGCCGAAACGTCTCAAAAAATGTATTATTTATTCAATGGGCATTAGCTGCAATAAATACTTCACTCAAATACACGAAACTATATGACCACGGTGTCGCAACCCCTACAATAGGCAACAACAACAACATATTTAATGATTATTGTTATTTTTAATCAAAACATATTACATTTCATTGGCCATAAAAAATTAATATTCCATTACACAATTAGGTAACATCAAATTCTCTTGGTCATTTATTTTGATCCATTTGGATGAAACATTCAAATTTGTAGGCTCTTTCTTGAAGCAAAGATTACCATCCGGTCCAATCTTAAACTTCTTACAACCGAAAACAATGGGTTGAGTATATCTGAGAGCGTAATTCCTACCATAACGACCAATGAAAATACGAAATTTCATTTGCTTGGTGTAAACCGCTTCATCAATGACATACACTGAATTAGCAGTCGCCAAGTGTCTATCGAGAACTTTATTCAGAAAAATTTGGTTCTTTGGACATAGAACATTCATAACTAATCTGTAAAATCCAGAAGCATCAAATCGTATTCTCCGCTGGTGTGGTGTATCGAGTATCGATAAACTGTACGTATTTGAGTAGGAACAAGCCTGAGGGTCACTTATCTTATTACTTATGACTTGCCACGTAAGATCTGAACGTTCCTTATTAATAAAAGTTTCTAACCTACCCAGAGGTAAGAAGACGTTTTCATTCTTACCATGTTTACTTCCGCCGCCCTTAATTTCAACAAATAGGGATGCGATATCGTAATGGCGAGCCTCGTTAATGTAAGGTATGGTCAGTAACCGAGATTCTCCAAGATGTTTTTCAATATCGGGTCTTACAACATCCCACGATGTTTCCAAGTCACAATTTGTTACGTGTTTGAGAGTACGATTTATACGTATTCCAACTGAATCCTCTTCCATGATTTCCTCCAATTAACGAATGTAACACACAGAAGAAAAGTATGCTCGTACTTATTTTGTTCTTAGATAAACTGCTACAAGATAGATAAAGGCACTATCCGGGTTATACGATTGAGTGATATCAAATAATAATGGAAACTCTCGCCACATAATACGCAGAGCAGCGACGACAGCGCAACTACCATCTAGCGGCTCGAATAGACAACTACTGGAACGAACTACTGAAGTGTAACACAATTAATTAGACTTAAAAAACGCAAGGAAATACAGATTTTAAGTCCTTTGCGTACTTATTGTAGCATAATATAAGGAAGAGAGATGGATGTTGATCCGAAAGGGGTAGTAACAAGAATTAAATACATGTATATTTACATTAAAACATGTGATCGTCATTTTATGACAGCAGTGTGACTAGCTTACAGATATTTCCAAAAGCGAATTACACGTGTAATATCTTATTGAGCTTGATATTTTTGGTGGGAAGGTTCTTCACTGATGAATCATTCGTTTTATTCACCATATGTCTTAGGCTGGCTGCGTGGCTCACAATCAGCGGCAACGTTCTCCCCAGCTGTGCCCAAGGTTGCAGGATCAAATCTTGGCTCAGCCAGTTGGCATTTCATTTTATTAATGCAGCCAAAGGCCATGTATTTTTCTTTTCAAGATGGGACAGGGATGGGATTATGAAAGGAAATCTGCCGTGGACCTATTGAAAGGAACCGTCCCGGCATTTGTCTGGTAGTGAAAATGTTGTTGTTGTTGTTGTTTGAGTCTTCAGTCTTTTGATTGGTTTGATGCAGCTCTTCATGCCACCCTGTCTTGAGCTAATCGTTTCATCTCTACATAGCTACCACACCCTACATCCGAAGCAATCTGTTTAACATATTATAACCTTGGTCTACCCCTACAGTTCTTGTCCTTAACCCTTCCTTCCATAACTAAGCTTGCTATTCTTGGGTGTCTTAGTATGTGTCCTACTAACCTATCTCTTCTCTTCATTAGCAGTTGCCAGAAACATCTCTCCTCTCCCACTCGTCTTAATACCTCTTCGTTTGTCACCCTATCTACCCATTTGATTTTCATCATTCTCCTGTAACACCACATTTCAAATGCTTCAATTCTCCTCTTTTCTGCTGCACCAATAGTCCAAGTTTCACTTCCATAGAGCGCCACGCTCCAGACAAAGGCTTTAAAAAATGACTTCTTAATACCTAAATCTATATTCGATGTCAACAGATTCCTTTTTTGTAGAAATGCTTTCCTTGCCTGAGCCAACCTACTTTTTATATCCTCTTTGCTTCGTCCATCACTGGTTATTTTGCTTCCTGAGTAACAGAAGTCTCCTACTTCCTTCAGCTTTTCACCTGCCAATTTGATGTCCATAGAAGTTTCTGATTCATTTCGGCTGCATTCCAGTATTTTTGTTTTACATTTATTAATTTTCATCATGCATTCATTCCGAAAGACGGAGTCCATACAATTCAAAAACTCATTCAAATCCTCAGGCGTTTCGGCCAAGATAACGATGTCATCAGCAATCTCCTTGAATCTTCACTCCCACTTTAAATTTTCCAGGACGGCTGATGTGGGATTCAAACCCACGCTCTCCCGATGCCAGCAAGACACGAGGAGCGCGTTAGCGCTCTCGGCCACTACGGTCGGTTGGCATTTGAGGGTGCGCAAATGCAAGGGAACCGTGTCAGTAGATTTACTGGCATGTTAAAGATTCCCCTCGGGGCAAATTTCAGGCACCCCGGCGTCTCGAAATCCCGCAGTAGTTAACGGGGACGTAAAACCAATAAAAATTAAAATTAAACATGATGATGATAATTGTTGTTTTAAGGGGCCTAACATCTAGGTTATCGGCCCCTGATCGTGAAGATGAAAATGAAAATGAAATGCAAACTTAAAACTAAAACTAACTATTAACCTACATACTAGAAGAAGAAATGGACAACTAAAGTAGAATAAGGCAAATAAAGGACAGGAGGAAAAGAAATGCCCTCAACCCTCGAAGAAAGCGGATTGAGGGACTTGGAAGAAGGAGAGCCATGAAAGGCAGATAGGAAAGTGAAAGAGGAGAGGGTCCGCCACACAGGTAAGGGGCAAAAGGGGAAAACGGACCCAGCTCAGGAATCCCTTGGGATCGCCGACTCTCGAACTCACCAGCCGTGAGCCCCTGAGTGTGTAGCATTATCTAGGGTGCACCAAAAGTGGTGGGGCGACATACAGCAGGCCTCCTTGAGGGCCTTGAGCAGAAGGTAGGAGATAACATGAGAAGAAAAAGGAGGTTGACCCCTCGCAGAAGGAGGGAATCAGAAAAGATGAGACAAGGGCCAATTAAGGCGGGAAAGTGAAAGACTCCCTAGGCCTCGGATACCCTAATACCGTCGGGGTCGGAAAAGAACAAGAGTTGACCAAGGGAGGTCGACAGGAAAGAAGACGGAGAGGAGCCCGGCACAAGTAAATGGAAGCAATGCCGGACTCAGCTGGGGTCCCGTGGTCGCCAACCCACGTCCCACTATATGTGAACCCCTGGGGGATAAAATTAAACACATAGGCTATGCCATAATAAGGACCTTGAAATACTTGACAGTCCGTACAGCTGTTACAGATACCTTTATTAGAGTCATTAATATTGATAGAATACAACCAGCTAATCTGCTTCTAATCCCATGGGTGCTTTCAGACAAAAAATGGCAAAAACTATTTTCAAATCTCCCTGACATTTTGGCAGACAAATTTCCGCCACATTCACTTGGAAACAGCATTTTGGAGTTACCTGCCCTTCACAAGCCACTGAGAACACCTGGAAACGAATTAAGTGGGTAGGTTTAATCATAACAATGTTTTAAAGAACGTATGGTATGCTCAGATTAATAGAAAAAGTTCAATAGAAATACTCATTTCATAGCTGTTTGTTTTTAGGAAATCTGTAAAATGACTTGGGATCACTTTGTATATTGTAATTAAACACCCAAACATAGCCCAAAAATTACACTTCCACATGTACAACATATAAACTTATCAAACCCGGCCGAAGCCGTCGGATTTTTTAAGAACGTTAAAATCCCTCAGTATGCCTTCCTTGGGAGGTGAAGTAAAGCCGTCGGTCCCATGTCATAGATTTATGGCATGTTAAAGAACCTTCCACTAATTACACCTGTGTGAAGCTAAATTAGGTTAGGTTAGGAATGTAAACAAGGCTCTTAGGTTTCTACGTTCGTTGCCAAGAGCCGACTGCGGTGGCGTCTAGAAGTCTAGTTCTGAACTAGGCCTAGTAGTCGTTGACGGTGGCGTTTGGCGACAAAAGTAGGAACTATTTGAAAAATTCAAAGTTGCAGTACTTACTTGAATTAAAAAACAGATCACACTAATACAGTCATCACATTTAACACTGGTTATCAGACAGATTCTACACACATCCAAAGTACACGAGGCTACATGACCGCGTTGTCGCAGCCCCTAAACTAAGGAACCAACCAACCATATAAACTTACCAGTTGATTGAAATCGAGGACGTAGTTGTCTACGTAAACCGCAAGATAGCACGCAGAATCGTTGTCGCCAGTTTCTCGCGGGAGTTTCCACTATTATCATATTATATATACTAGAATGCGCACATTTGTGCATATTTATACTGGTAGTTAGTTCTCTTTGCTATACTCTAGGAGAAATTTCAATCATATTGCACAACTTAGTAGATGGTATCTTTGACAGGACTTGTTGCAAAGTTCACATTTACATTTTTCGTTTGGCGTAAAGAATGATTTTGTCACACATATTTTATGATGACAACCATTGACCGCATAACGTGTCACCATATGCTTAAGATTGTAGTTGGCCATCGTCCAAATTCTGTTCGTCGTTGCTTCTGTGCTATAGAAATCTTCCCATATACTTGACCTCTTTTCATGTCTCTTCTTTATAATTATGTTTGACTGAGACAATCGTAAATGGAAGTTCTAGTTGAATTTGTATATCTGTATACCTAGGCCAGTTCGTACACCAATCTCGTTTGTGGGAATTTCGATACCCTCAGTGTGCGTTTGAGGAAGCTTGCTTTCACTCGTCGTTCTATGACTACCAGATCTGCAATTGTAAGATTATTCCTTATTAAATGAATCCCGTATGTAACGATAAACGTTATTTTAGCATTGAAGAGGAATAAGGCCGTCTTGAGGTCTAGAAATTCTGGATGTGTTATGTCCTGGAAGGTTCTAATGGCTGCTATCACTTTCTCTTGTACATTCATTTTGAACGATGTTCTTGTTGTTTGTAGTCGTATTCCTAGGTACTTGTAGTAATTGGCTACCGTGAGGTCTACTTTACCATGGTGTAAAATATCCTTTTTTGGATACTTTGACTCCCCTTCTGAACATCATTTGCACGGTTTTACTTTTGTTTATGATGAATTAATTATATTTATTAAAGGAAATGCGTATAAACATGCATAGTAGTACATACATAATGTGTGAATTTGAATTTGAATTACTGTATTCCTTTAAGGATTTCAGTCGCTTTTGGCATGTAGTATATTGAACCCTTATTAATCTTCGATGAATAAGTATTCATGATTTATTATTATTATTACTGAGGCCCAGGCAGTACAAGTGGAAATTGACAAAGGGGAAGCCAAGTTAGTGTGTTGCAATGATTACCACAGAGGCAGGCTTGGTAGTTATTCTTGAAGACGACCGGGTAAGCCGAGTTCAAGGACAAATTGTGTAACAACGCGCACCAAAATTGGAGTCATTAGGGGATGGTCACGAGTGAGTTTCAACCGACCTAGGATTGAATCACCCAATCAGATGAGACCACGCCTGTCTCATCTGTAAAAAGGCGCGGAAACGCTTATCTAAAGAACCGCCGATCCGAAATAATTCCGCATAAGCGCACTGAGACGTTTGAATAAAATGATGAAGATTGATACTAGTCCCACGTTTGTGTGATGAAAACTCTAGAATATTTTTCTTAATTGTCCCCACTCCACCTCATTCTGTCAGTTTCCAATAAATTGATCGAGGAGAAGCTGTTTCGAAGACAACTGTTTTGAGCTCTGGTGAGCAAGGGTCACGCCAGTCTGCGTCGCGATTTACCGCTCTTATTAATCATACTAGTTGCAATTGTATTGAGCTCTGGTGAGCAAAGGTTCACGCCAGTGTGCGTCACGATTTTCAGCTCTTAATGAGCAAGACTTTACTAACATTCCATTAGTGCTCACAGCGAGCAAGGTTCACGTAGAGCAGTAGAGATATCTAGCGAGATAAGGACTGCGAGACAGTCATGTTTAAAACTTGTTTTTCAAGCCAGTGACGATGTGTTTAAAGTGTATAGTTTATGTAAATTTTGTATTGTATTTTTCAAGTGATAATTGTGCGTGTGTAAGCGAATGCTAAGCTAGGGAAAGTCTTCGATCATTAATCGCATAGGACATAACGTGAGTGAAAGTAGTAACTCACAGCGAGTATAGCCAGGCAATTTTTATTAACATTGAACATTTCTGTCCAAGAGACTACGCAAAGATGTCCGATGTTTGGCCAGGAGACGGATTGATGTGCATCGCTTCTTCGACGACGTCGACGATGGAGGACTAATTTCCCGTAGGGAAATGAGCCGGGACAGAGGTTATATGTTCTGCAAGCTGATACGGTGATGTACAAAAATTGATTTACTCAATATGTAGTTAGATAAGGCGGGGGGAACGTTGTAAATAGTTCATTTATTCTTTTTCTTGTTTAGATTTTTTTTGTGCACCGGCACTAGTGTTTTAAATGTATGTTGGCGCGTGGCCAAAGTTGTTTGTTTTTTTATTTTTCTTTGGAGTCATATTTAGTGTACACGGCGCGTGTACTTGATTTTTATCCATGCGGATGCGAAACTCGTTACATTCGATAAGTGGTGCTTTATTAAAGTTAATATTTTTGATAGGAAAGGGAGGTAATTATGTAAGATGTTTGCTGAACAGGTTATTAATCATACTAGGGTTGCCGAGCGCAACAAATTAAGATGTAATTGTAGAACACCTTAGTTCTATTTTTTTTAGATTTTTTTTGAGTCCTTTTCAGGTTCGTTAGTCACAGCCTAGAACGGAAGCGCGAGCTGGTGGAAAAATATTTATGTCATTTATTTCAGGTTTCTGTCAAACCCATACGTGTGATTCTGTGTGTGTTCTTGTGCCAAGTGTGTGTTTTGATTCTACGTGATGAGGGGTGGATGGTGCTACCGCCCTCATATTTGCTGTTGTTGTATTTTTTTGATGGAAAGGCAGGGCGCTCCGAGGAGGCTACTGTACCTTGTCCAATGCTGATTCTTGGATTTCCTAGGGGAAATGCTGAGATATATATTTTGTTCTGACACACACACACGTATATATTGTGCTTTGGGGCACGCTTCGTCGAGACTCGATCCCGTGCCTTGGGAGGTCGAGGTTATTGACACGTGGGTTGACAGATGTGCAGATTTCCACTTAGCGCCCGTCTAGCCTTGGTGAATTATTTTGTTAGGCAGTCCTGTTGTCCGACTGACCCCTATTGAGCTATCATTAGCAAACCTGTTCTTTTGTGATGGTTATTTGGACCATAATTAATTGGGGAGTTCGCCACGTTTGTTACGAATTATTGCATGTCGTATGGATGGAATATTGTGTTAATGATGTAAATGTTGGCTTTGAGCCTAGTGATTTTCTATGACTCAGTTCATGTTTGTTAGTTTGTGCATAGCGTATAGAAGAGAAAGTGACGCGACTTGTGGAGTTTGTATGGTCCAGCCGCTAGGTGGCTCTAGCGTCAGCTAGCGCTGAGTGAGGACGGTATCAATACAAGCAGTTGAATGTTACTTTTCAGTAACTGAATGTTATCAGCTTACACTACGTTGTATTAGACAAGATGATTCAAATATAAAATTCTCCGCACTGAGTATATACAACGCTAACGTCCGTTGTGTTAATTATGAAACATCAGATTGCATCATAGGTTCATATAATAAGGAAATAAAACATTCTGACGGGGGTCAAACTGTAACTGAATGTGTGAAAATCGTAAAGCTACAGACCATTCACTACTGCACAAATAAAGTAAATATAATATAATACAGTATAATGACAAACTCACCCATATAACTTATAGCTCTCAGTTGTCCGAAGCTTTGGACAGCTTACGCGATGATTTTCCAGACTTAGAAGTTGACTGCACTTTCCTAATTTCTTTCGTACGAAAGAAAAAGCGCACTTCATGAAATGAAAAACGAGTTTTCCAATAAGGTCCAGTTTATGTTCCATACACCATCAAAAAATCACGGCCCTAAAACATCTCATCAATGCTGTCCTAACACTCATAAAATATATCAACCCACAAATTTGAAAGGGAAGATAATTCCATTTCAACGACTACTTCGACCTGTAAAAGAATGTTGAAGACACTGTCAGACGATTGAGTTAGGTAAGTAAGGGCATTTATTGTGCCAAAGTCCTTTATATTAGTGAAAGTTGCAGCTGTTGTGTCCGACGGCCAGGGCCGTGGAGAGCGAGTACGGGCCCTAGGGCTAGGGCTTACGGGCCCCCTCCATATTGTTTCGTCCCCGTGACGTCATGTAACTATCAAATTTGCTATTTTATTTTTAAGGCCCACTAAAAAACTTTGAATTTTTGAATTTACTTTTTTAGAAACGTACTAATTTTGTTCATTGTAAATTTGCAATGTCGTTTCTTTCGTATCTGACCGAAAATTTTACTCGCACTCATCACAAGGACAAGTTCAACGCCTTTCACAGTCTTATGTTCTAAACTTTGCGAAGGTTCATAAATGTAGCTTAGTGGCTATTAGTTGAAATATTATTTAGAAACTTTCCTCCCTATAAACAGTGGAAACTTTACTATTTATCTGGCCGCCGCAAATATATGAAGATAATGATTATTTACATGTTCTCAGTATAGTATTTTGTAGCATATTCAATTTATTCAGATACATTGAATATAACAAAATGTCAAATTTGTTAGCAAATACGTAAAATTGGGTAAATTTGTTTACTCTGGGGCTTTCCACTTTCGCGGGCCCCTCGGCAAGACCGGGCCCCAGGGCTGCAGCCCCGTTTGCCCCACCCTCTCGTCGGGCCTGCCGACGGCCTTTTCACTTTGAAGGGTTGTTGCACACTTCACACAGCTGGTCCCTTTCCTTAGTTGCTTGACAATATACCCGGCTAGATAGTGTGGGAGTGCACCAGGCTTCAAACTCCATCTCATTCTCGCCATTTCGACTGTCTTTCCTTCTATAATGAAAGTGTCCGTTTTTATAAGGAAATTATCGGAGCAATGTTTGTCACATAGCCTGCATATGACTTACTTTACAATTTAATGTCTTTCCTCGGAATGGCCCTAGCCCATTTAAATAAATCATATTCGGCTTTTGGAGGTCTAAAAATGTGCCTACCTGTTGCAGATGACTTGTCGTATCCAGATCGGCACCCGGGAACAAAACAACACGGCATATTCACTTACACAGTTTTGTTTGACGAATCTTACCAGGTTATAATTCACTCGACAGCACAAACGTAAAGAAATAAGTGTAAAGGCTTACAAATACTAAACACACCAGTGTCATAACGTATGTATTATTTCACTATCGCTTCTTGATCGCATACACTTTTCAACACCAAGAAATAAGGACTAAACACGGCAGCATTTCCATGTTTTCAAACTCGCGAGCGCTTAGAAAGTGTCTCCAGCCAGCCACAACCAACCGCTGCGCAGTCTACCGGCGGGCGCAGCAACTACCCATACTAAAGATACGGCAAACTCGGGAGTCGGCACACTTTCTCTTCTAAACGCTATGGTTTGTGTGACACCCGTGTGGTGTAATTGTATTTACTTGTAAAAATGACGGCGGTCATATGTGTGTTTCTTTTGTTGGTCACGTGTTAACTTACTTGTGTTGATTTTTTTGAGAAGTCCTAATTTTAGGCAGTAATGTTTTGCTACGGCAGCTCTTGATTCCAATTTCACGCGGAAATTATTTGTTGTTTATTTAGTATAGGAAGTGTCGGTTTAGTTTTAAGTTGTGTATAGTTGTTCCCCGCGTCTGTCTAGCTCTAAGCAATGCGGAATCGTCGTCTGAAAGTTCATCCGGATGATGACGAATCATGCATTCATTTGTACTCATCGTTAAGCATGTAGAACAGCACACACGTATACATTGTCATTGCAGATTTTGGGACATTTGGTCCGATTAATAATCTCTCCTGAGATTAGGCCTAGTTTTTGGCAAGTAATTTTATTCAGTGGGAGTCATTTTGGGAGTTTTGTTTGTTTATTTCATTTTGTAAATAGCTGATCTGTCATTAAATTCATTTGTTTTAACCCTGGCTTCACTTTTTCCTGCATGTTATTTTGTTATATGTTACCCTGCATGTTAATGAAGCGCTTTAACAACAACTTACGAAATGGACTGTTACACCCCCCGAAACTGAGTCTCATAAGTAGACCTGGGATTTTAGGCTCTAAAAAAATTAGTTTTAGGCGCCAAAGATAGGCTTTTAAAACAAGTAAATGGGCTTTTAAAAGAGAAATTAGGCACTTAAAATATGTTTTCAAAATGTGTGGATAGGCAGGAAATAGACATTAAAATATTACAATATACACTTAAACTGTAACGTGATACTTTATTTCTTTAACAAACGTGGTATCCCTATTCTTAACCGAAATAACTGCAAAATTAAGACAGAATAAAAAAGACATTTTGTAATTTTGAACTATTTAAATTAAGCCATTATTACTCTAAAGTTAATTAAGAACAAGAACACTACAGTCCCCGAAGGGCCTTGGCTTTCAATAACGGTTGCTGCCCAGCTCATGGCCTGCAGATATTGGGTGGCGTGTGGTCAGCACGATACATCCCTCAGCCGTATTGCCTTGCCTCCGTGACCCCTACCCACCGTAGTTTCTCAATTGTCCTCACGATGCTGGGTCAACACCCTTCCAGACCTCATAGATTTCTAAATTACTGCCGGTACTGGAAATCGAACCCAGGTCGCCTGGACTACTGTCGGCACAGAAAGTATCTGCAGTCGTGTTTAAACGCTAATAAAATTTGAACCAGTCCACCAATCTAAAATGCAATCACTCCATCGTAAAGCTTGTTTTATTCTGCATTCTTTGCTGGTACATGCATATTTTTATTATGTATCCTGTGAAAGTTATGTTAGGTGGAATGCAAAAAGTACCTATTTTCTTGCCCGTTTTTTGTAAACAACAACTTTGTAGTACCGTTACATGAAAACGTACTGTTCGACTTTCATGAAATTTAGGTGGATTATGGAATGCACTATTATAAATATATTTATGAAGTTTAATTACTCTACACACGTTGGAAAAAAGTTATTGTTTTTGTAAAAGACTGTCCGTTTGATACTGGGTGGTCTTCCGAAATCGAGACTGAGTTCATCAAAGGTCTGAAGGTTTTTGTTTCAAATCGTTGTATACCGAAAACTTACAATGATTTCTGTATTTTATACCGATTTTTATTTGAAATCGAGCGACAGGCTCTCCGTTTTCATGTAATTAAACTACAAAGTTGTTGTTTACAAAAAACGGACAAGAAAATAGGTATTTTTTTGCATTCCGCCTAATATATCTTTCACCAGAAACACAATAGAAATATGCATGTAACAGGAGATAACGCAGAATAAAACACGCTTTACGATGGTGTATTTATATTTTAGATTGGTGGAGTGGTTCAAATTGTATTAGCGTTTAAACTCGACTGCACATACTTTCTGCGCCGACAGTAGGTCTCTACAATTAATTAGAGAAGCCAATATCAAAACCTTAATTTTAGATTAATATGAAATTTAAGATATAGGCACATACTTGTTTATTGCAGTACTGGCAGAAAATAATCTTGCCATCAAAAGTCATCCCTGGAAATTGTACAAGCCATTGTTGTATAAGCGCACTCTTAGATGATTTCGTTTTAGGCATGATGAACTATATTCACTTAAACAGATGTTCTTTCACTGGCGACTTGACACAGTATGTCGCTTCTTACTACCTGCTCCTTGTTCTTCCTAGATAATCCTCCCCCTCACCCCGTCACTCGACACAGTACGTCCTTGACTACCTGCTCGTTGTTCTTCTGAGCTAATCCTCCACATCCACCCTTCACTCAGCATTCCTTTGGTGACAGTTGTCTGGGAAGAGCACATTTCTGTGAAAAACCCACCCTCTGCTGTTCTGCTCGTTCCAGGGATGTCCATTGTGTGATTGTAAAAATTACAGAAGTTGAATTTTATCTTAAATGTAGAAAATAGGCATTTTTAGGCACTAAAATAGTAAAACAGGCTCTAAAGGTCCAAATAGGCATTTTAGGGCACTATAAAACTCTATTAATGTAAGGGATTTATCATGAAACGTCAAGATATTTTTAAAAATTCATGTTATTTCGTAAGGAAGGAAATAGGCATTTGCCTTAAAATCCCAGGTCTACTCATAAGCTTCTTTGCAAGGGTTCAATATGTAGTGATGTAAAATGTCTAGCCATTTACAAGTCGGGGCAAATGCCCAAAACCCATAAATGCCCAGGCATTTTGGGCATTTACCTCTTTTAAAAACATATTCATAATGCAACTCTTATATAAATATTGTTTTAGCCATACATGTATCTACATATATGTATTCTATATATTTATCCATAAAAACATGAGTTGAGGCCAAAATAGGCTGCGAACGTTGTTGTAGGAATTCACTGAAAGAACTTGATTTTGGTTCTGAGGCTGAGCTTGTGCTTGGTTTTGCAGATTTGTTGTTGAAATCATCCACTTCAATCAGTAAAGGTTCATAAGGGGGTTTTCTTTCGAAAAGGTTTTTCAACCACTGTAATTGTACCTAACTGAAGCACTTTTTTAAGATCCTGAGAGCACTTAAAACACTTCTTTATGTGCTTTTCCATTTTGTTACAATGTGACTGTTAATAGTCCTTATTTCAATATTTACAAGATACTCCTTTCCCTTTCAAATAAAAAAAAAATTCAAATAGGTCCTTTTTTCCTAAGCATTTTGTAATGATTTCATCTAACACTTAAAAATATAAATAGCCTAAGAAATCTCAGACCCGACCACTCAACAGACAGCTCTACTTCACAACTAACTGGGCTGGGCTGCTGGTGGTGGTAGAATGCCTCGCCAATCTCAAGGCCACAACCACCCTACCTCCATTCCAAGATCATAGCACAATGGCTTCCCAGGGCCTAGTCCACACACCCTCCTCCCAAATCCACTATTCACACCATAATCAAACTCCAACCTAATTTTCCTAAATATAAATGAGTAGGCCTGCAGGCCTAACTCAGTAATACAATGTTTTATTCAAACCAGATATACATAATTCCCATTTAGATGTTATTGACAACATTGACACAGGGTACTTAAATTATTATTAGCAATATTCAGGCATTACTAGTTTATTCATGAAATGTACCTTTGATTAATGGTTTTTATTATTTTTTAGATGCTCTAGTAACAATCACAAGTATAACAAGAAGTTCCGTGAAGAACTATACAGCCTACTTTTCATGCCAATGATTATTCTACAGTATATGAATCTATATAGAATAATGACGAAATTAAGTTGGTAATATCGAAATATCTAATTAGTTCAAAATATACCTGGTATGATGTAGCCTAATAGAGCACTACAGTTGGCAGCCCTGGTGACTGAATATATTCTTAGTTCCATCTCTTAAGGTACAGAATACAAAATTTGGTTGAAGTCCAATGGACGTTACATGCAGTTAGACACTGGATCTATCAGCACGCGTAAAAGCACGTTGCCAACAATACCATGCATGTGCTGGTCAGAAATAATCTGAAACATTATGATATCTTGTTGTGCCAATTTTGGATGAAATCCGTTTGTTAGTATAGAAGTTACATGTATTTTAAAATTGGACATATCAGCAGGCATAGAATCATGTTGGCAGCACTGCCTTGTATTAATTACTCCAAATTAATCTAGAATGTCAGGTGCTATACGTGTGCAAAGTATAGAGCTGTTGGCTTGCATACTTTCTGGTATATTGATATTAGGGTAAAAACAATATACGCAGCATTTATTAACAGTTGGCAGCCCTGATTGCTCTTAACAATACTTATAGTCATGTCTGTTATGGTTCACATATCACATACGAAATTTAGTTGAAATCCAACTGATAGTATAGAAGTTACATCTATTTAAAAATTGGTACTATCAGCAGGCTTATAATCATGTTGGTAGAACTGACGTATATAAGTTACTCCAAATTAATCTAAAATGTCAGAATAACGTGTGCATAGTGTAAAGCTGTTGGCTTGCATACTTTCTGATATATTGGTATTTGGATTTAAAAAAATATAGAGAGCAATTATTAACAGTTGGTAGCCCTGTTGGCTCTTAAGAATATGCTCAGTCATATCTGTTTATGTACAGATGGTACATACAAAATTTGGTTGAAATCCAATTGATAGTGTAGAAGTTATATGCATTTAAACATTGGACTTATCAGAAGGCTTAAAATTATTTTGGCAACACTGTCATTGTTGGCCTCCTGGAAATTAAACTGAAATAGTATTATCTGCATGTGTGCCAATTTTGGAATAGCTCCCATGCATACCTTGCAAGATATCCAACATGGAGCTCAAATTTCTAGTGCGTTTTTTCAGCAGTTGGTAGCACTGACATCATTTTCAAATATGGACGTGAGATATTCCGGTGCACATCTTTACTCATACTAAATTTGGTATTGATTGTTGCAGCCGTTTAGGAGTTGATAGGGGGGGGGGACACACACACACAGCCAGACAGACAGACAGAAGGACAGACAGACAGACAGACAGACAGACAGACACACATATGCCCGATCTCATAAGTCTACTTTTTCCTCATTTTTGCAAAATGTGAAAAGTAGGCTAAAAAGGAAAAACAAGAAGTTTTCTTAAATGCCCCGATTTTGGGCGCTTAAAACTGCTTTTGGCAAATGCCCGAGCAAATGTCCATTTATAGATGTCCTGCCCACTGGGCATTTGCCCGGACCACATCACTAAGTATATGCTTACCTGCCACAAAACTCATCACATAGTGTGCTAACACAGTCATCACCAGGGGCGTGATATTGTGTCTTCCCGCAAATCTTGTGATGGTAGCCATGGACAGCTAAGCTTGTTAGCAGGTGTCTTAGTTCTTGATTCGGTTTAGTCCATCCTGTGTCGATCATTGCTTCCGTGCTATAGAACTCAGGCCATATGTCCTCTTGTTTTTGATGTGTAACATCTTTCCACTCGGTTGCTGGATATTTTTGTGGGAGTGATTTTGAAAAATGGGATGGAAGTGGATCGGACGGACGTGTGTAAGACGCACTGCCAGCTAGATCGCATCCCTCCTGGCTGCTAAAGCAGCGATCCGATTCAGCTGGCAGTGGTACCGTGTGGAATGAATATAACATACGGATTATTTCAAGGTTTGGAGGCACCATCACAGATATTTCTAGAATGAATCATCATTAAGTTGTCGTTCTTTGGTGTAAAAATATTCATTAAATCATATTTGCTGAAAACAATTATGATTTATTAAGAGTCTGTTTTTCAATCTCAGGATAAAAGTGATGGGCATCCACTCGCCGAGTAACTTGCCTCAACACTTTTTTACTAAACGGTAAACGCTCATGCAAACTCTGGTGTCTACTCATTGAAACACAAACCTCATGTCTTCGTATCAGTATTTAAATGATGATATGCCTTTATATGAGACATTGTAACTAGTCGGCAAAGCCGGTATTATGTTTCTGCACAATGGCTATTCAGATATTAACCCACATTGCGGTAATGCAATGGTCAATGTAATATACATCGATGATTTTATACGGGAACTGGGCTAGCCTTTCATGGGCTACTATAGGAATTCCCTTTACTGTCAAGTAGGCCTATTCATAACTAATTTAAAACTCAATTCCACGCAGGAGCATTATCGAAAAAAAGCAAAATGTTAATGGAGCATAAAATAATACTTCCATATTATTACCGGCACGTGAAAATGAGTATCTGTCTTGTACTCTGAATGTTTGTGGTTGTAATGACTGCATGGATAACATGTTGGTCTGCGAATCATGAGGTCTTAGGTTCGACCCCCCGTCTCGGAAATTATTTTGGCTACCGCATTATCGATTTAAACGATATATATCATAACATTGTGCGTCATTTTAACAGAAACTACATGAAATTACGATTTATCTAATTTTAATTACAATAGTTTGCACCAAGCAGGAGTTGGGAAATTTGATTGTATTGAACATTATTTCTAGTAGTCTATAGATAGGCTAGCGACTATGGTTTCATTCCTCCTCTTAATTTACAATATAATACATGATGTTTGTTCAAGCAAGTGTGACAGTAGCATATCTCCAATTCAATCTAGCCTATTCATTCATCATAGTACCAGTATGAAAACGGAGCGTAAATTAACATTTTAAGAATGTCCAAGCTGTGTACTATACGAGTAGGATAACATGTCAGATGACTTCACATACATTTCATCTCAATTTCATAGTAGGGTAACATGTCAGATGGTACACATCATATGCGACTGCTGTAAGGCTCGTATCTTTTTTCAATCAACATAGTAATTCTTCATTCTGTCGGGACGCAGTCTTCTTTCTTTGTCTTAAATCACCCTTCCTATTGTTTGTTGACCTTAGTTTGTAGTGTGCTTTGTTTATCTTGGAGTTCCTCAATTTTGTCTGTTTAGTTTCTCAAATTCTCAATGGCAATTTGTCATTCTTGCATTATCTTCCTTAATTTCCATAATCCATCTAATATTACACTTTACTACCTACTTAGTCCTCTCGGGTGTCGAGGTTTTCCAAAAACAGCGCCAGGCCTTCCTGGCCTGATTCCACGACATTCCTCTCGCTTCCACTGCTCCTCTGCCGTCTTCCTCCCATTTTTCCCTAGGTTGCCCCCTCGGTCTGGTGCCTTGCATTCGTGCTCCATAGACAGCTCCAGCGATTCGTGATTCAGGCATCCTGAGGACATGTCCAAACCATGTAGCTGACTCGCCTCTATTCTTGGCTGTAGCGGCTCTACTCCTAGACCAGATCTTATGGTCTTGTTTCTGATTCTCTCCCTTAATAGTACTCTTCATTCATTCATCCATTCATATTCTAAAGGCTAAGGCTTTGTCGATGCAACCACACTCTTCTGTCGTTGGCTGTTCGTTTCAGTTCCATGTAATTGTCGCATCCCATTCTATTCTTGATGTCTTCCAAATACTTCGTCCTTGGAAGTCCTCTTCCTCTCTCTCTCCCAGCATTTTCCCTTCAAGAATGTTAACGATGAAAGTGTTATGTCTGATGACATGTCCAATAAATTTTATTTTTCTCTTTCCCATTTCCTTCATTAATCTTTTCTCTTCATTGACTTCCCTTAAGACTTCCAGGTTAGTTTTTCTTTCCATCCAGCTCGTTCTTATCATTTTCCGCCATATCCAACCTTACTGTTCCATAATACCCTACTAATCTGCTTTCAGACGTCCTGTTTAAATGTCCAAAGAATGGCATGCGTTTTATTTTCTTCTCTTCTAATTGTGCTCATTACCAGTTCCATCTCCTTGAAGACTGTAGACGCTATTCTCCAATGGCCATCAACTTGGTATTGTTTGTTTATCACTTACTCACTTACTTAATTCCTGCCGCTCCTTCCGGAGCATAGGGCCTTGGCGAAATTTCTCCACGCAGTACGGTTCCTGGCCATTCTCTTCACTTGACTCCAGTTCTTGTCCACCTCTGCAATTTCATTTTCGATCGTCCTCTTCCAGGTCTTTTTATTGGGTCGCCCTCGCTTCCTGGCGCCTTGCGGATTCCAGTCTAGCGCCGCCCTCTCAATAGCTCCGTCCGGCTTCCTCAGTGTGTGACCAATCCAGCGCCATTTCCTCTCTTTGATCTGGATGCTAATCGGTTGTTGATTGGTGATGGTCCAAAGATCTTCATTTGAGATTATGTCCAGCCACCTCACATTCATGATGCGACGCAGACATCTGTTAATGAACACCTGTAGCTGGTTGTTGATCGGTTTTGTGACTTTCCATGTTTCACAGCCGTAGATGAGAATCGACTTTACGTTGCTATTGAAAAGGCGGAGCTTGGTCTTCCTGGAAATGTTTCTATTTCTCCAGATGGGGTAGAGCTGGACAAAGGCACCATTTGCCTTCCATTGTTTGTTTATGCATGTTCTGAATATTCTTCTTTCTATTTTGAGTATTTTGTTTATTACCGTACTGTTACTAGTTGTTCTGTAGATGATTTCATTTTCATATACATAATATCTGGTCATGTGACTGTTTTGTAATGCTTTTTAGTATACATGATTAGTTTTTTCTTTCCTCTCTGCCATAACGTGGACCCATTGTGGAATCGATGGAAGGACCATTTTCAATCTTAGGTCTTCCAGAAGGAAAGATTCTCTGGCTAGAGCATATGCAAGTCCGGAGGGCGCGTATTTTTAGATTCCGAGGGTTGCTTTCAGAAATCTTGCTTTTATTGTCTCTATTGATCTTCAGTCTTTAAGACTTGGCTTATCCCAGATTATCTCCAGTCCATAGGTGAGTATTGGTATTATTTTCGCTTCGAACAGGAATATAGCAGTTTCAAGTGACAGTACAGTGACGTTCTTGTTGGTGTATATGGCTCTAATTGCTGCTGATGTTCTTTCTTGAATGTGTATTCTGAAGGATCTTGCAGATATTATCATATTATCATATTAATATAGGGTGATATCTAGTAGAACGAATTCTGGTGGAGATTTCCTTGAAACACATCACGAGCCGCCATTTTTTAGGACATGTGTTAGACCTTGTATTTAGGTGATGTCGACATTTTTTGCAAATGTCATATAATGATACCGATCTAAATGAGTGCATGATCCATCCATTGATTAATGATAGTGTAACTTTCAGTTAGTCAACACAAAATCATTCCAACAGGGATATCTTATGCGAAACTTTTCCGCCAGATGTAATGACTGTTCTATGTGGGACTCCATTGATTTGCCTTCAGTTGGCATTCTATACGCATCGAATTTGAAGAATGAGGAGTTGATAATACGATAAATTTAGTTTCTGAAGCGTTTGTAACAGCCTATTATGTGTTATTTGCAAATTTTATTTGAACTGACGGACAAAATGAGGCCACATAGTGAACCCAACGGTGTTAGGCTGACTGGTGTCGAACGTGGATCTCAGAGATAGTTGAGCTCAGAATAGAGATTCCAGCAAGGAATGAACACGAGATCTTTTGAGGGAGTTTAAGCTATAAAAACCCCTAGAGAAAATACATATTAAATCACTGTTGTGATATGAACTAATTCTGACATTATTTGTTAATATAATGCAGGGGATAATAGCAGAATACTGCATTATTGGGCTGTATGGTGTATACAATTCTGGACTGAGTGCAGAATGTTTGAGCGCTTGACAGTTGTTAAATGACTCTAGAATGTGGGCGTGGTTTCTTGGAGCCGTGTCACTCACTGTAACCTACTTATGCCGTCTGGATCAGGTCAGGAGGGTAATATATGGTCAAGTTATTCCCCGTTACCGAATAGAGAGGCCAGGGGGATGAGGAGATACCAGAGCAATTTAATGATTACTCGTGATTGGAGTAACTCAGAGACATGAGGATTGCACCCATGTGAATGTATAGCCGGGAGGCGAATTATCAAGCCATTAAACATTGAAATCGAGGCAGATTTAATGGAACGCGCAGTGACACAGTAGATCTGAGGTTAGCGGCAAGATCTGACCATGTCTTCGGGGATTTACCAAGGACGCCGTGTGGGAAGCGCTGGCAAAGGCAATTAATATTAATTAATTGGACGATCGATCCTCGAGCACGCAGACAGATTTGTGATCAGCAAGGAAAAATGAACCATATAAACGTTATTTCAAGACCAGAAACGTACTGAGGGAGGAAAGGACGCTGCAGGGAAATTTTCGGTCTACTTTTTCTCTCCAAACGGATATAAGGGCTGGAGGAAGGGCAGACGCGGTCAGTCGAACCATACTTGAGCGCAGAGAGCACGTCACCCGAGCTCAGAAAGGGGGCGCGCGGACTTTAACAGTTTAAGTGCAGCAACATAATAATCATGCATTAAGGCATGAATTAATAACGATTAATGTAGTCAGTTGAACCGCAGTCTAGTGCGAAGTGCACGTTACCGAGTTCAGAGGGGAACGCTCGGACTTCAACATGAAGAGCCATGCAGTAAGGCATTTATTAATCACAATTATTAAGGGCAGTCGTGCCATACTTTTATAGTCGGCATTACGAGGGACTACTATCGAGCACGCAGGAAATGTACCGTGTGATATACAAGGTAGGACAATTGAAGGTGGTAATTGAACAAGTACAATGTATAATGGATGAGCCCAGTATGTAAACTATTGGTTAGACATATCATAGGATGTCGAATTGCGCAGATATAAACTTTGTTATGCGATTGGTGAAATTTCGCAGGAATACCACTGTAATTAATGCTTAGGACGATGTGCAAGCATATTTATGCGATATCAGGAAATTTTTCTAAGGATAGAAATTGATAGACAGATTGGGGGACCGTTAGGAATCCTTAGGCAGAGAATCGAGACTTTCAGACGAGATGCGGGAGAGAAATGGAGGAGAGATCTTCAACGCCTGCATTTCTGATATTCTGCGAGGAGAGGTCAACCATTAAGAAATGTACGTAGCATTCGTGTGATTTTAGTGATGATCTTTTAAATATATGTAAAATTAATAGTGTAACAAGTGCTATAACGTGTTGTGTGAATAAGGAAGCAACAGCTTCAACATGGAAAAGCAAAGTGCCGTGGGTTTTGTAAGGCAAAAGTTATGTAAGATGTGTGTGGGAAGTGTAAGAATGCCTTGCTAATTTGCAAGATGGCGGGCATTACTGGAAGAAATGCGTGGTTGGAGCCACCAGATTAACCAATGTGAGTACCCAAAAACCATGATTTTGTAGTAATTATAGTCCACTGTATGTTGAGTGATTTCAAAATTTATAGAATATGCCAATAAGAGTCAATTTTAGGAGGTAGAATCTCAAAATATAGTTGTTATGTTGATTTTAGTCAAGTTGAGATGTCTTTGTACATCATTGAGTGGATAAATCGTTACCACTAATGTAAAAATGGCAATTCAGTTATATAGAAAGTTAGCGTAACGAACACGGATGTTCGGTTATTGAAAATGGTTACGTTGTGTCGGTTATGGTAATGTCAGTCATAATAATAATAATAATAATAATAATAAATGAATACACATCAGGGAAAAATGGTTGTAAGCAAAATATATGTGCTAATTGGAATATTTATCTATCCAAGCAGTAATATTATACGTGAAGGGCTAAGCAAAGCAATTTAATATCAGAGTATATTATGATAATGGAAATAAATATGCAAGAATCTAGGAAATGGAAGGGTTTAATAGAGAATTGAATTTGCAGCTTGTGAATAAGCTTGTAAGAGTAATTGATAGATTTATCTTACTAATTAAAGGACGGGATCATATCACCATGGTCACGGGAGCCAGGTAATCTATTCGACGTGTGAAATCTCGTATAGCCTAAGGCATACAGAGATATTTATTATGGCCAGAGCGTAATTAGTGACCCTAGCTCTGTGGATTGCCATGAAATGTTCCGGGTTCGAATCCAGTGGTGTATGGGAGGATAACAATGGAAACCTCAGCATGACACCTGATATCGACCGAGAACTAGCTATTGAATTTTCTTTTGGCGGCAGGGTGTGCCTGACCGTGACATTTAATAAGATGCCGGCTAGCCAATTCGACCGGTGAATGATGAATCTCGTTCCTTCATATAATGTAAATGGCCCTGTCGAGGCCAGTTATTAATATTCTAAGGTTAGGAATAAATGATTAAACAAGTCCATACCCTATCTTGCATACAGTTTAGTTAAATCTGGGATGTGTAGGTCAGTGAGACTGCAATATTGTATTTAAAGCCACAAGTTACTGCTTGGAGATAAAGAGAGAGGGAATCTAGGAAGGGACGTAGCACGTGTTTTGTTACCGCCCGACTCAGTCCCATTGTATACAAGAAGAACCGAGGGAGAGATGTTAAACGACCCTTGGAGCGTGACATTTAGAGTGGGAAGATTTTGAAACCCTGTTTGTAATAAAAAGAATCATTGTTGTATTGTCTAATGAATTTGTGCTTTGATAATTAAGGATCATCCTGATGACTTAATATTTGGCAAACTTATGAGTTGTTGAAAGTTGCATTTTGATACTGACATTGTCACTTCGTTCCGAAGGCGGACACTTGATGCCATAGGCTATGCCCACGCAAGGGTAGCATAATATACCATCCGACACAGCGGTAACGGAATCTTTGAAATTGAACTCATGACAGCATACAGTGGAACTGCAGAAAGGGAACTGCAGAAAGGGGTATGATTACAAGTAACAGTGGAGTTGCAAGTAAATTTGATGTGCAACCCATAAATTGGTTAATGCATGGTAAAGCATTTTGGTGGGAAGAGAGATACAGAACACAATTGTACGCGTAATGTAAATTAGGATGTGTTGAGAGTAAACAATTAAGATTGTGAAATTGAAGGGGTCACAAGAGGTGACATAAGATTATAAGTACAGTTTATGTGTAATTTACCTGTGCATCAGCGCACTTGAGAATGAATTTTGATGTTAATCTCATGGTAAATGAATGAATAATCATTTGAATTTGCAAGGATAAAGTGCAAATATTAGTGGATTTTAGGAATAATTTTGCATTGTTTTGTGTTATATTGTTGGGATTGTGTTTTTGTTTGTTTGAAGCCATGATTTAGAGCTTAATTAAAGTCTTTAGAATAGAGTTGTGCTTTATTATTGTAGAGTTGATACCTTTTAGTCTCAGATAAAAAATATGCAACTGCTCACTGGGTGAACGGTACACGCCTGAGGACTGATTCTGGCTGGAGGCAGAAGCATGTTTTCCATAGAAATTACTCACATGGGTACAATAGTACCTGTGCGCTATCTGTTGGTGCTAGTTCAGGATATCCCTAATACTCCTTATGTGCAATATAACCTGAAATAAATTACATGTGGTTAAGATATTTATATACAGTATATTATTATGGACTGTTGCAAATGGGGGATGACATGTTTCGCTCGTAAAGCGAGCACAATGAAATCAAAATCTGCAAGGCAAATGGCTCTACAAAACACTACCAAACCTACAGGGACACCCACAGACAGTCTCTGCCCTCCAAAACAAAAAAATAAAACATACGAACCGTCAGAGAACTGGGTAAGTGTGAAAACAATTACTGATACATTATAGTACATTATGCAACGAGCCTATAATGGCAATAATTAGGACACGAGTATATTTATAAAACGAGCGTAAGCGAATGTCTTAATTACCATTATAGGCGAGTTGCATACGACTGTTTATGTTCGACGATAATTATTATAGAGTACATTATGCAACGAGCCTATAATGGCAATAATTAAGACACGAGTATGTTTAAAAAACGAGCGTGAACGAGTTTTATAATTTCTATACGAATGTCTTAATTACCATTATAGGCGAGTTGCATACGACTGTTTATGTTCGACGATAATTATAACTTTATTATATGTTTTAACATAAATATTGATACATATCTGTTGAGATTTAGTCACTAGAATTTTGTGATTGGAGTGCAGCGCTGGGTAGGATATCTCTGTTTTCCAAGCTCTCTGACCGACCGACGCATGCGCTCTGTGTGCTTGGCAATGGATTTTGAGCGCATGCACGAAGGTATCCTTACCTAATTCGTCACACAACTGTTTCTTGATCTCTGATTGGTGGGAGAAACTGTTTCATAATGAAAAATAGTGTTAATGACCCCCATTATGACACAGTTATCCGAGATATATTATTTACATATCGACATCGTAAAAAATAAAATATTTTTTAATTAATTAAACACAATGTGCACAGAGTTATTCTAGAGGATAAGTCATTTTCATTCGTCCTTTGCTTAATGTGTGATTGGCAGAGTTCTTTGTGTATATTCGAAAGGGTGATACTGTGCGCAGGCTCGGTAAGACCCCTTTTAGATGTTCCGGTTGCGATCGCGTTTAGATCCCGATCCAGGTTAAGTTGGGACGTGTAAACGCAACAGGATTACGCGATCAACTTTCCCTCCAACAGGATCAGTCCCATTCCGTTCCCACAACTAGATATTCGCGTTCGTGGACATTGCGATCGTCGGTGAATTCTATCCTCCTGCTGTGTGTGTATTAGTAGGCAGTGGCAATGATGGCCATTTTGAATTATCTTGTGTTTTGAAAGCGAGAAGTATGTACAGTAATGTTGGCCATGATGGTTGTATTTATGTTAGTTGATATCAGATATATTATGAAGATTGAGGGACACGAAATGATGGATGGAGACAAACATACCAGTATTTAAACACGGAATTTTTAATTAGCGTTGGAGAAAGTCGAAGAAGATTATTAATAAAGACATATATTTACTGTCATAGACATGGAAGGGATTTCGATAGGGCCAAATGACTCTGAACGAACAAAGAAGTATTTATGCAATAAATATCCTAGACCTGTGCATAAATATTTTAAAATATTTTTATTTCCACACCAAGATTTGTATTTATTTAAGAATATACATTAGCAGGTTGAATTATGTAAAATGAACAACTGAAATACTTCAAAACTGGAGGAAAAAAACTACTGTAAATTTCTGCTTTAACACTTGGAATTCAAAAGTTGGCAGACCATAGCGATGTCATGCTGTTTTAGTCAATTATGCAGTTGTTTCATGATGGGACGTCTTTGTCTAAACACTTACCAATGACAAATGGCGTTCATCGCGATTGGACATTATCCAGATCAGAGATAATCGGGATCGTGACCGAGACGTCTAAACGGGGTGTAACAGAATTCTCAAACACAGTTGTGGAAACCTTTCTGTTGCAGATTCGGTGGTGGAATCCCTGTAGGCTATTGTCCCTCTGGTGTACAGGTGGCGTAGTTCAAAACCGGCTCTTTCCCATTCCTCCTCTTTCATGGCTGGTGTGCGGTAGAAGGCCAGCATGGGAACCCGCAGATTTTTTTTCCACAGGGGGGGACAAGTAAATTTTTCATTTCATTACCTACCTGTCACTTCAGTAGGTGATGATAAGACGAACCCCTGCCCCCACAATTTTCGTTTCATTTCTTACTTGCTTCGTGATATTCATTATTTGGCTGTTCTGAAACCGTTGGGTATATTATCTTTATGGCATGACTGGGAGGAATAGTTTCTGTTACTTCAGAGATGTTGTCCATAGAAGTTCGGTTTTCTTTGTGAATCATCGTTATAATGTTCATTTCTTAAAAACAGGTAAAAAGTAGTTGTATCACCATGTATCGACAAAAATAAAAATCAAGCAGTTCGTTAAAATGGTAATGATAATCGAGTTTGCTGATTTTCTAAATAACTGGAGATATTTTCAAACAATCCCAAATTACTGAGTTAAATAAAACTGTGAAATTATCATTAGTTAACTATCAGTAACTTCAATTTATGAAATCAACGGTTGTGACCGGGGTGACAATGTACAATCAAAATACTCTCGGAATTCCAAGGGGCCCCTCCTTGTCCCCTCTCCCCTCCCCCTCTCCAACACCACCCACCCATCCCGCCCTCCCACCAATACACAGTGGGTCAAAATCGAAATATAGGGGGACAAAATTATTTTTACGTTTTAATCATGAATTTAGAGTGAAAGAAACGTACATAATTTGTTTACTTCATAATAATCATCAGTTAAGACCTTTTTCAAGCTATGTCTACACATACAAGAAATTGTCTATGACTAGGAATTGGATAGAGCATTCAGTTATCTCTTCAGAACAATTTTCTACCCCTGATTTACTTTTAACAAAGTCACAAAGTTCCACTTTTGACATAATCCTCGAACTCGGTGCTTCAAACAGTTGTAAACGTGTGAGAACTGGTTGCACGGCATCGTCTAAAACGTAAAATAACTAAGTAAGTTGCAAAAAGATGCAAAAAAACTTATAGCAGGCGTAAACTACAAGACTTTATCTACATTTTAACATTAAGTAGAAAGTGACGCAGAGTGACGCGACATACTAAAAATCTAAGTGAAAATATAATTTTAAAAATAATAGTTAATTATTATATAATGCAAATATAGCTAAAATACGTAACAATTACGCCCATTAATAACTTAAACACGTTACAAAGTTCATACCTTCAGCTGCATGTTCCATCTTAAAGCATCACACTAACCACAAAGACAACCAAACCACAGCCACTTACATTCACCCTCCAATTCAGACTGCTCGAAGAGTGGCGACAGATTTACACTAAGATGCGTTTATATCCCAGAATAGTGAGCGGCAATTATATGAGAATGCTGTAGAAGTAATAAATTTTGATTTTTTAATTATGAAAATAAATAATTTTGTCCTCCTAGGTTTCGATTTTGACCCACTGTGCACCGGGCGCCCAAGAAGGCGAGGCTGAGTTTTACTGCTTTTTGTGCCGTTCTTCCAAGAATTTTTCGCATGCTTTAGTTGGTCCTGATCTATACTACTACTCTCATGCTGTGACAGCATAGCACCATAGAAAAGGTGAATGCGGAAAGAATCAGAGACTGGTTCCCGTAACCTTTCCCTCTGGTTTGAAGGGATAACTTGAGGGTAATAATTTAATAATGATTGAATAATTACCTCTGGCTATAGCAATTCAAATAGCTTATAGCCAGTGTATTTATTGTGCAAAGATTAAGAGTTGTACAAGGGAATAACAATAATTATTTAATTAACCAATAGGGGACAGTGCAGAGGGAAATTGAGATTAGCAGCTCGTCTCAGCTTAGGTTCGGGTCAGGAAGTGAACGTTGGCCAATGTGACCAGTCACTCTCCTGCCGATGCTGTTAGATGTTATTATTAGACTATTATTATTATTATCGCTACGCTCACCAGGGTTTATACTGTGTGTGATATTTTATTATTTTAAATGATCTTGTCGACTTCGTCGTTATGCTGAGGACTGGCGTTACGTTACGGTGACGGGACGAAATGTACTCAGATGCACTGAGGTTTTTGACGTCATAGTACCGCTTGGTGCATGTGTTCCCCGACAATCTCTACTTCGTTAGGATAAGACAAAACTCCCCGATTCTTGGATGTCACGGGTAATCTCCAGAACCACTGGATGGATTTTGATGCAGTTTTCACCATTCTGTAAAGGATATCTCGAGGAAAGATTCTGTAGAAAATAATTTATGTATGATCAAAGGAAGCCAAGCAGTAACGATTTCAGTGAAAAAGTCGAAAACAAACTTGGCGTCCGTGCGCTTCTTAAGATTACGCTGGGCAAACCGTTAAAAATATCAATATACTATGAGCGTAAGAATTGGTCAGCAAGAAAAGTTCTACAAAAAATTCCGCGAGAGAATATCTCTATCTTCAATATATCGCCCACTATAAGTGTTTTTAGACTGGATGGAAGGGGCACGTCCCCGCGTGCTCTGGTGAGCGTGACTGCATCCCGCGCGCTTGACCTTGCTTTGTCCTTGGTTTGCACTTGCCGTTCGCGAGTAATTTGAAACAAGTTAACGTATTATAAAGCAAGATAAGTATTATGCAGATAAATTTCTAACATTTCAAGAGTTTTTCGAGAAGCCTTCAGCCTTTCTAGTATTTTTCAGCATTTGTAGCATTTAAAATGATACAAAGTCTAGTCTTTCAGACTGACTGTCACTTTTTTCAGTGCATGTATCGGCTTTACATTTTTGCAGCAGCTTCATTTTTACTTGAAAAAAAAATAAAAAATAAATAGAAGACCTCTAGTGCGTTGATTTTGTAATGCTTTTAAGGAGAAGGAAAATATAGACCTATAGTAGCATTTAAAAGGCTTCAGCTCCCGCCTGTTATGTTTTAATTTTATGTAGTGTGTTTGTAGACTGTGTAATTAATGTGTAAAGTAGGCTATAACTGTGGCGTGGGGAGTTTGAATATCGGGAATGGTAAATGGGTTATAATTCCAGATACAGCCTTGCGATGATAAACAAAACGCCATCCGCATCCGCCCCTCATCCGCCCCGCATCCGTCTTCAACCGCATGACTGTTATCCGCATGCGCACCTGTGGTATCCAAATCCACTGGCATTACAATAATACTGTATTTTTAATTTATTAGATGAAATATAAAGTATAGAGCAACACATATAAGACATTTGAAGAGAAAGTCGTTCCCCTAGGCTATGTGTGCCATGTGCTATGTTTAAAATGAATGATATACAGCCAGAGTTACAACCATTTTCAGTTCGGAGTATTGGTTGGTTGGTTCCTCAGTTTAGGGCCTGCGACAACCCGGTCATGTAGCCCCGTGTACTTTGGGTGTGTGTAGAATCTGTCTGATAACTAGTGAGGGAGGTTGGGACTGAGTTTTTGGTGAAAAAAGTAAAAATTATAGATTTTTCAATTTGTGCATATTATTGTACGCCGGACTCCGCAACGCCCCATCCACTAGCTTCAACGCAACAATGCCCATCTTCAAATTGCCCCCAGAGCTACTATCTAGTGAGTTGACGAGGTAACAATACTACCGTAACTATAGAAATGCCAATTACGTAACGTGTTACTTCTGTGTTAAGTTTTATTTATATTATTAGTTTAGCCTTCAACCATGTTTTATTTACTAAAATGTGTTTTTTTTTCATATATACATTTTCAGGTATTTAAAATGTTCCAGCTGAACCAATTTGGTTTCAAATTCCACGAGAATTTCATGGGTAGTTAACACCTATATTGTCTTGATATTAACTGAAGGATTTGTTTTATAATGTTGCTACTTTAAACGATAGTAGCCTTCAAATGGGTATTTTTTTTAGCATAAATTGAGAAAAACATAAACACATAAAACATATTTTTTCCCTCACATTCATGGACTACATATGCAGACTTGCTCTCTGTTAAAATTCTTTCCATACCTTGATGTGCCTGTACACCAGTTTTTAATGTGATATTTGAAGTAACTGTTCAGCTGGAGCATTTTTTATGCTTATCGGTTTTTTTAAATTTACAATTATAGGTGTTAATTTCTCAGAAAGTTCTGGTGCTATTTTCCTGAAAATTGGTATATGGCCTTATTTCAACATCAGGATACCACAAAGCAAATTTCATTCAATTCTATCAATAATTACTATTTTTCATAAATTCAGTCCCAACCTCCCTTGTGATAACTGTATTAGCATGCGTTATCTGTTTTTAATTCAAGTAAGGACAGCAGACTTTGATTTTTTCAAATAGTTCCTACTTTTGCCGCCAAACGCCACCGTCAACGACTACTAGTTCAGACCTTGGCTACTAGACGCCACGACAGTCGGCTCCTGACGACGAACGTAGGAACCTAAGAGCGTTGTTTACATTCTTAACCTATAATCCAGCTTACACAGGTGTAATTAACGAAAGGTTATTTAACATGCCTTGAATCTATGACATGGGACCGCCGGCTTTACTTCCCCTCCCAAGGAAGGCATATTGAGGGATTTTAAACGCTCTTAAAAAATCCGACGACTTCGGCCGGGTTTGAACCCGCGATCTTGCTACCAACTACGCCACCGAAGCCACCCAGTTCGGAGTGCTAATTATGCTTAATGACATAATTTGAGATTAGCTTAAAACATCTTACATTTTTGTCATGGAAAATGCATAACTGAAAAGATACGATGCGTCAAAAACATCCGGGTCCTAGTGATGATATTCATCAAGTTCGATTGTATTCTAAAAACTATCCGCAGCTTATCCGCTATCCACACAGCCATGAATCCGCGTAGGGCTATAGTTATAGACAGCGGACGAGAAATCGGGTGAGTTAGCCGTGGTCGTTACGGCATGACTGCTGGCAGTCGCTCACATCCGGGAGGCGAGGAGGTTCGACTCCCCCTGCTGGCAACCTTGAAGATGGCCTTCTGTGGTTTCCCATCTTCCTTCCAGGCAAATGCCGGGGTTGGTCCCTAACTATAGGCCACAGCCGCTACCTTCCAATTCCTCTACCTTCCATTCCAACTTTCCTCCCCAACGATACTTGTAGCTTACCCATTGGGTGTCCGTCTCGAAGCAGCTACAAAACTGGCGAGCCGAACATGTCCTCGGACACTCCCGGTACTAAAAGCCATACGCTAAAAAAAAGCGGAGGAGAAAAGATCTGCACAACATTTCCACAATTGAGGTCCTGGGTTCGATTCCCGGTTCTGCCACGAAATTTGAAAAGTGGTATGAGGACTGGAACGGGGTCTACGCAGCCTCGGGTGGTCCAAATGAGTAGAGGGGGTTCGATTCCCACCTCAGCCATCCTCGAAGTGGTTTTCCGTGGTTTCCCACTTCGTCTTCGGGCAAATGCCGGGATGGTACCTACTGTAAGGCCACGGCCGTCTCCTTCCCTCTTCCTCGCCTATCCATCCCAATCTTCAATCCCTTCCCATCCCTCATGAGGCCCCTGTTCGCTTTGCAGGTGAGGCCGCCTGGGCGAAGTGCTGATCACATCTCCCCAGTTGTATCCATCCCGACCAGATGTTCCAAGCTCCAGGACACTGCCCATAGAGGCGGTAGTGGTGAGTTCCCTCGCTGAGTCCGTGGGAACCACCAACCTAGAGGGTAAATTGACAAAATAAAAAATAAATTAAAAAAAATAATTGCAAAAGGTATTTCGGCTAATTTAATTAGTTTTGTTTGGCCTGTTTGCCATCTCTTGATGAATGCAGTACATTTGCATTTGTCTGTTGGCACAGGCTAGAGTAAAATGTGGCTTTTCACCGATGTCTCAGTCTCACTCATGGCTGTGATTATATGGAAGCTACTGAGGTATGGGTGGTGCTGAGTAATGACATTCAGGGCACAGTCAGTGCCTGTGAATGCTGTGAAAGGTTCTACTCATAGGGTTGGTACTGCTGTTCTGACTCAGTGAGGAAAGCAATGACACACTACCTCACTCCTCTTCTTGCCTAGAACGCCTCAATATAGTGCTGCCTTGGTTTTTTGCTGGTATGTACCCACATAACCTAACGGTGGTACTTTATGAGGATCCAACCAGCCTTCGGGCTGACTACCTAACAGACAGAATTAGTTTTGTAGAAGGTTTACCACTCATGAACTGTTTACCAAACGAAGATCTCCATGTATCATATATCAAAAATATCAAGGTGTTCTACAGAATGGACGCCATTCGTTCTCAGAATAATAATAATAATAATAATAATAATAATAATAATAATAATAATAATAACGATACTACCACTGACGACTGACGATGTCTGATTATAAGCGAGGAAGAACGATATTGTTCGATCATGAGAGTGATGAGACAAATAAATTCCAGCGCTCACTCTTGGAGAAACCTCCACTTACTTACTCTTGCTTCACGCCGAGTACCAACCACTGCTCACAAGATGTCGCTAGTGTGCTAATTGCTGCGAGAAGTGCTTAGAAGGCCATGGAGATAAATTCGCTGACTTATTTACCATTCTCTGGTTTAGACAGGGAATGTATATATCCCAGTAACGGTTTTGCTGAACTTAGCCTCCTAAGCCGATATTTTATAATGAATACATAATAGGCCTATGACAAACTCCCAATAAAAAAATTCCTCTCGGCACGCCGGAAGGCGGAGGTAGATTTCACCGGGCAAACTAGGGGATAGGCTATAATATGCAAAATATGCAGGTTTTCGTAGTAGGATGAGACCTCATTTATTGCGAGAAAGTATTTTACAGTTGGAGGTTAGTTAACATTTTGTCGTCTTTCTATGCATATTTTTAACATTTTACTGTCTTATGGGGATGGTAACCTTCTTGTCATTTGGGGTTCATTTTTATACTTGTGATCACACTGTCCTTATGCAAGGTTTGGAACTAATGTGTAACTATCTAACAGTCTGTTACTTCTTCACACAAAATTTTATCTCCCGCAGAGATGTTGGTTAGTTCCTCAGTTTAGGGACTGCGACAAGGTGGTCATGCAACCCCGTGTACATTGGGTGTGTGTAGAATCTGTCTGATAAACGGTGTTATTTGTGATGACTGTATTAGCCTGTAATTCAGGTAAGGTCTGCAGACGGTCAATTTTAAGTAGTAGTACCTAATTTTGTACCAAATACTAACGTCAACGACACCTAGCTGTGAACTTGGCCGCTAGATGCCAACGCAACCAGCAACTTGCAACGAACGTTGTAACTTCCCCTCCGAAGGAAAGCATGCTGACGGATTTTTAGCGCTCTTAGAAAATCCGGCGACTTTGGCCGGCTTTGAACCAGTGACCTTAGGCATAGAAGTTCAGCATGCTACCAGGTAGCCGCTTCCCTCATAGTCAGATGGAACAAGAAGTTCCGGAACGAACTAAAGAGCCTACTTTTCTTAAAATTAAGATTCATGCCATAGATTAATCTACAGTATATGAACCTATCTAGAATAATGACGAAATTAAGTGGGTAATATCGAAATGTCTTAATTAGTTCGAAATAAGGTATACTAGGCATAATGTAGCCTAAGAGAGCAATACAGTTGGCAGCTCTGGTGACTGAGTATATTCTTACTTCCATCTCCTAAGGTACAGAATACAAAATGTGGTTGAAGTTCAAAGGACGTTACATGGATTTAGACATTGGATCTATTAGTACACGTAAAAGCATGTTGGCAACAATGTCATGCGAATGCTGGTCAGAAATAATCTGAAATATTATATCTTTTTGTACCAATTTTGGATGAAATCCATTTGTTGGTATAGAAGTTACATGTATTTAAAAATTGGTCCTATCAGCAGGCTTAGAATCATGTTGGTAGAACTGACGTATATAGGTTACTCCAAATTAATGTAAAATGTCAGGTAATTTACGTGTGCATAGTTTAAACCTGTCGGCTTGCATACTTTCAGATATATTGGTATTTGGATAAAATAATAGAGATAACATTTATTGACAGTTGGCAGCCCTGGTGGCTCTTAAGAATACACTCAGTCATACCTGTTTATGTACACATATTACATACAAAATTTGGTTGAAATCCAATTGATAGTGTAGAAGTTATATGCATTTAAATATTGGACTTATCAGAAGGCTTAAAAATATTTTGGCAACGCTGTCATGTATGGCCACCTGGAAATTAAACTGAAATAGTATTATCTTCATGTGTGCCAATTTTATAATAGCTCCCATGTATACCTTCCAAGATATCCAACATGGAGCTCAAATTTCAAGTGCGTTTTTTTAGCAGTTGGTAGCACTGGCATCTTTTTCAAATATGGGCCTGAGATATTCCGGTATACAACTTTACTCATACTAAATTTGGTTTCGATTGCTGCAGCCGTTTAGGAGTTGATAGCGGGGAGGGGGGGGGGGGGACACACACACACACACAGCCAGACAGACAGAAGGACTGACAGACAGACAGAAGGACAGACACATTTTCCCGGATCGATCACATAAGTCTACTTTTTCCTCATTTTTGGAAAGTATGAAAAGTAGGCTAAAAATGAATGTGATCTTGTCAATGGCGTTGTCTTGGCAACCGCTGATAGATCATCCCTTATCAATTTAAAAGCGTTGTTATGGTAACCTCTGATGGCACTTGGCATTTTTTTAAATTCCGAAATCATTTTTCTCATCCCTTGGCGTAATGGTGGGTCATATCAAAAATTCTTTCAGACAAAAGTTTTAGGTAATTATTAGGGGAATATTTTCCATTTTGTACGGTTTTGATATTGTGCCTATTGAGAGAGATATGATTAATGTTTCCCGAAAAACCCACTTTTTTCCACCCCTTTGGTCAATGGTTGGTGCTATCAAAAAACTTATTTGACATAAATTTTTGGCACTTAACCGACACATATTATGAACTTTGAATGGATTCGATATTTCACGTATTAAGAGAGTTATAGCGAAATTTCACTTTTTCGAAAAAAGACCCCCATTTTCACCCCCTTCGACCGATTTTGCCCATTAACGAACTTGACCGAGATTTTATAGGGATACATATTATGTAAAAAATTCAAAGTGATTGGTACAAAATTACGGCAGTTATCGTGTCCACAAGAAACTGATATATATATATATATATACATAAATTATATATAAACTTTTGAACTGACGGTGGTTTTGGGGTCTGGGGGATGTGAAACGCGAAGATATGTCGAAATTTTCCGGAAGTCGAAACATGGTACCCATTGCAATAGTTAGCTTTCTAATGAAATCTACCTAAAACAGTAAAGTTGTCATGGCAACCTCTCTTGGCACTTGGCATTTTCTTATCATTTAAATCATTTTGCTCACCCCGTGGCGTAATGGTGGGTCATATCAAAAATTCTTTCAGACAAAAGTTTTAGGTAATTATTGGAGGAATATTGTCCATTTTGTACGGTTTTGATATTGTGCCTATTAAGAGATATGATTAATGTTTCCCGAAAAACCCACTTTTTTCCACCCCTTTGGTCAATGGTTGGTGCTATCAAAAAACTTATTTGACATAAATTTTTGGCACTTATCCGACACATATTAGGTAGATTTCATTAGAAAGCTAACTATTGCAATGGGTCCCATGTTTCGACTTCCGGAAAATTTCGACATATCTTCGCGTTTCACATCCCCCAGACCCCAAAACCACCGTCAGTTCAAAAGTTTATATATAATTTATGTATATATATATATATGTATATATATATGTATATCAGTTTCTTGTGGACACGATAACTGCCGTAATTTTGCACCAATTACTTCGAATTTTTTACCGAAGATGTATACCTATAAAATCTCGGTCGAGTTCGTTACTGGGCTAAATCGGTCGAAGGGGGTGAAAATGGGGGGCTTTTTTCGAAAAAGTGAAATTTCGCTATAACTCTCTTAATACGTGCAATATCGAATCCATTCAAAGTTCATAATATGTGTCGGATAAGTGCCAAAAATTTATGTCAAATAAGATTTTTGATAGCACCAACCATTGACCAAAGGGGTGGAAAAAAGTGGGTTTTTCGGGAAACATTAATCATATCTCTCTTAATAGGCACAATATAAAAACCGTACAAAATGGACAATATTCCCCTAATAATTACCTAAAACTTTTGTCTGAAAGAATTTTTGATATGACCCACCATTACGCCAAGGGACGAGAAAAATGATTTCGGAATTATAAGAAAATGCCAAGAGCTATCAGTGGTTGCCATGGCAACACTACTAAATTGATGAGGCATGGACCATCAGACGTTGCCATGACAACGCACTTGCACGAGATCAGATTCAGTATTTCCATCTGATTAAGTGGTTGGTTGGTTGGTTCTTAAGTTTAGGGGCTGCGACAACGCGGTCATGTAGCCCCGTGTACTTTGGGTGTGTGTAGAATCTGTCTGATAACCGGTGTTAATTGTGATGACTGTATTAGTGTGTGTTATCTGTTTGTTAATTTAAGTACTGCAACTAACAATTTTTCAGATAGTTCCTACTTTTGCCGCCAAGCGCCACTGTCAACGACTACGAGGCCAAGTTCAGAACTGAGCTACTAGACGCCGCCGCAGTCGGCTCTTGGCAACGAACATAGAAACCTAAGAGCGTTGTATACATTCTTAACCTATCCAATTTAGCTTCACACAGGTGCAATTAGTGGAAGGATCTTTAACATGCCATAAATCTATGACATGGGACCGCCGGCTTTACTTCCCCTCCGAAGGAAGGCATACTGAGGGATATTTAACGCTCTTAAAAAATCCGACGGCTTCGGCCGGGTTTGAACCCGGTATCTTGGGCATAGAAGCTCAGCATGTTACCGACTACGCCACCAAAGCCGCCTGATAAAGTGGGAAGCGGCTTCGGTGACGTAACTGGTAGCATGCTGAATGTCTATGCCCAATGTCGCGGTTTCAAAGCCGGCCGAAGTCGTCGGATTTTCTAAGAGCACTAGAATCCCTCAGTATGCTTTCCTTTGGAGGGGAAGTTCCAACGTTCGTTGCGAGTTGATGGTTGGGGTGGCATCTAGTAGCCAAGTTCACAGCTAGGTGTCGTTGACGGTTGTACCTGGTAGCAACATTAGGAACTACTGCTTGAAATTGACCGTCTGCAGTACTTACATGAATTAAGACTAATACAGCCATTACAATTCACACCGTGTATCAGACAGATTCTACACTCACCCAAAGTACACGGGGTTAGATGACCGCGTTGTCGCAGCCCCTAAACTGAGGAACCAACCAGAGGTAGATTTCGTTAGAAAGCTAACTATTGCAATGGGTACCATGTTTCGACTTCCGGAAAATTTCGACATATCTTCGCGTTTCACATCCCCAGGCCCCAAAACCACCGTCAGTTCAAAAGTTATATATAATTTATGTATGTATATGTATATCAGTTTATTGTGGACACGATAACTGCCGTAATTTTGTACCAATCACTTTGAATTTTTTACCGAATACGTATACCTATAAAATCTCGGTCGAGTTCGTTACTGGGCTAAATCGGTCGTTGGGGGGTGAAAATGGGGGGCTTTTTTTTTTCGAAAAAGTGAAATATTGCTATAACTCTCTTAATATGTGAAATATCGAATCCGTTCAACATTCATACTATGTGTCGGATAAAGCCCAAAAATGTATGTTTGAAGAGTTTTTTTTATAGCACCAACCATTGACCAAAGGGGTGGGAAAAAGTGGGTTTTTCGGGAAACATTAATCATATCTCTCTTAATAGGCACAATATCAAAACCGTACAAAATGGACAATATTCCCATAATAATTACCTAAAACTTTTGTCTGAAAGAATTTTTGATATAACCCACCATTATGCCAAGGGATGAGAAAAATAATTTCGGAATTATAAAAAAATGCCAAGACCTATCAGTGGTTGCCATGGCAACACTACTAAATTGATGAGGGATGAGCCATCAGACGTTGCCAAGATAACGCACTTGCACGAGATCAGATTCAGATTTCCATCTAAGTGTGAAGCGGCTTCGGTGACGTGACTGGTAGCATGCTGAATGTTTATGCCCAAGGTCGCGAGTTCAAAGCCGGCCGAAGTCGTCGGATTTTCTAAGAGCGCCAAAAATCCCTCAGTATGCTTTCCTTTGGAGGGGAAGTTCCAACGTTCGTTGCGAGTTGCTGGTTGCGGTGGCATCTAGTAGCCAAGTTCACAGCTAGGTGTCGTTGACGGTAGTACCTGGTAGCAACATTAGTAACTACTGCTTGAAATTGACCGTCTGCAGTCCTTACCTGAATTACAGACTAATACAGCCATCCCAAAGTACACGGGGTTACATGACCGCGTTGTCGCAGCCCCTAAACTGAGGAACCAACCAAAATCTCTGCGGTAGATATAATTTTGCGTGAAGAAGTAACAGACCGTTACATAGTTGCACATCAGTGTCGAAACCTAGCATAAGGACAGTGTGACCACAAGTATAAAAATGGACCCCAAATGACAAGAAGGTTACCGTTCCCATAAGACAATAAAATGTTTAAAATAAGCATAAAATGACGAAAAACAAAGTTAATTAAGCTCCAATTATAAAATACCTTCTCGCATTAAATGAGGTCTGATCCTTCTACGAAAATCTGCATATTCTGCCTATTTTCGCCTATCCCCAAGTTTGTCCGGTGAAATCTACCTCCGCCTTCCGGCGTGCCGAGAGGACTTTTTATGAACTTTAAATGGATTCGATATTTCACGTATTAAGAGAGTTATAGCGAAATTTCACTTTTTCGAAAAAAAGCCCCCCATATTCACCCCCTTCGACCGATTTTGCCCATTAACGAACTCGATCGAGATTTTATAGGGATACATATTATGTAAAAAATTCAAAGTGATTGGTAAACAATTACGGCAGTTATCGTGTCCACAAGAAACTGATATATATAGATAGATAGATAGATACATATATACATAAATTATATATAAACTTTTGAACTGACGGTGGTTTTGGGTTCTGGGGGATGTGAAACGCGAAGATATGTCGAAATTTTCCGGAAGTCGAAACATGGGACCCATTGCAATAGTTAGCTTTCTAATGAAATCTACCTAACAAAATACTGAGAATTTATATGAATCAATGACTTCAGGTATTTAGGAGATATGATGTAAAAATGGAAATAATGCAATAACGTCAAGTTTAACGAAGAAAGAGTCTGAAAATTACAGAAAGCTTACAAACTCAGCTGGTCCGAATACAATAAAGAAAAGTCCTCTCGGCACGCCGGAAGGCGGAGGTAGATTTCACCGGACAAACTTGGGGATAGGCGAAAATAAGCAGAAGGACCAGACCTCATTGATCAAGAGAAAGATTTTTATAATTGGAGCATAATTAACTTTGTTTTTCGTCATTTTATGCATATTTTAAACATTTTATGGTCTTATGGGGACGGTAACCTTCTTGTCATTTGGGGTCCATATTTATACTTGTGGTCACACTGTCCTTTTGCAAGGTTTCGACACTGATGTGCTATTTAATTAGTTTTGTTTGGCCTGTTTGCCATCTCTTGATGAATGCAGTACATTTGCATTTGTCTGTTGGCACAGGCTAGAGTAAAATGTGGCTTTTCACCGATGTCATAGTCTTACTCATGGCTGTGATTATATGGAAGCTACTGAGGTATGGGTGGTGCTTAGTAATGACATTCAGGGCACAGTCAGTGCCTGTGAATGCTGTGAAAGGTTCTACTCATAGGGTTAGTACTGCTGTTCTGACTCAGTGAGGAAAGCAATGACACACTACCTCACTCCTCACCTTGCCTAGAACACCTCAATATAGCGCTGCCTTGAGTTTTTGCTGGTATCTACCCACATAACCTAACGGTGGTACTTTTTGAGGATCCAACCAGCCTTCGGGCTGACTACCTAACAGACAGAATTAGCTTTGTAGAAGGTTTACCACTCATGAACTGTTTACCAAACGAAGATCTCCATGTATCATATATCAAAAATATCAAGGTGTTCTACACAATGGACGCCATTCGTTCTCAGAATAATAATAATAATAATAATAATAATAATAATAATAATAATAATAATAACGATACTACCACTGACGACTGACGATGTCTGATTATAAGCGAGGAAGAACGATATTGTTCGATCATGAGAGTGATGAGACAAATAAATTCCAGCGCTCTCTCTTGGAGAAACCTCCACTTACTTACTCTTGCCGCACGCCGAGTACCAACCACTGCTCACAAGATGTCGCTAGTGTGCTAATTGCTGCGAGAAGTGCATAGAAGGCCATGAGATAAATTCGCTGACTTATTTACCATTCTCTGGTTTAGACAGGGAATGTATATATCCCAGTAACGGTTTTGTTCTGAACTTAGCCTCCTAAGCCGATATTTTATAATGAATACATAATAGGCCTATGACAAACTCCTAATAAAAACAAAATACTGAGAATTTATATGAATTGACTTCTGGTATTTAGGAGATATGATGTAAAAATAGAAATAATGCAATAACGTCAAGTTTAAAGAAGAAAGAGTCTCAAAATTACAGAAAGCTTACAAACTCAGCTGGTCCGAATATAATAAAGAAAAGTCCTCTCGGCACGCCGGAAGTCGGAGGTAGATTTCACCGGGCAAACTTGGGGATAGGCGAAAATAGGCAGAAGGATCAGACCTCATTGATCAAGAGAAAGATTTTTATAATTGGAGCATAATTAACTTTGTTTTTCGTCATTTTATGCATATTTTAAACATTTTATTGTCTTAAGGGGACGGTAACCTTCTTGTCATTTGGGGTCCATTTTTATACTTGTGGTCACGCTGTCCTTATGCAAGGTTTCGACACTGATGTGAACTATGTAACTGTCTGTTACTTCTTCACGCAAAATTATATCTCCCGCAGAGAGTTTGGTTGGTTCCTCAGTTTAGGGGCTGCGACAACGCGGTCATGTAACCCCGTGTACTTTGGGGGAGTGTAGAATCTGTCTGATAAACGGTGTGAATTGTGATGGCTGTATTAGTCTGTAATTGAGGTAAGGACTGCAGACGGTCAATTTCAAGCAGTAGTTCCTAATGTTGCTACCAGATACTACCGTCAACGACACCTAGCTCTGAACTTGGCTACTAGATGCCACCGCAACCAGCAACTCGCAATGATCGTTGGAACTTCCCCTCCAAAGGAAAGCATACTGAGGGATGTTTAGCGCTCTTAGAAAATCCGACGACTTCGGCCGGCTTTGAACCCACAACTTTGGGCATAGAAGTTCAGCATGCTACCAGTTACGTCACCGAAGCCGCTTCACACTTAGTCAGATGGAAGTCTGAGTCTGATCTCGTGCAAGTGCGTTGTCATGGCAACGTCTGATGGCTCATCCCTCATCAATTTAGTAGTGTTGCCATGGCAACCTCTGATAGCTCTTGGCATTTTTTTTATAATTCCGAAATCATTTTTCTCATCCCTTGGCGTAATGGTGGGTCATATCAAAAATTCTTTCAGACAAAAGTTTTAGGTACCTGTGTTAATGTGTGTACAGTATTTGTAATTCAGGTGGGGATTGGGAAGGAATCGGTATAATACTAACAATAATAATAGACTAACAATCATATGTTATTTCTGTTGTCAACATGGGTAATTATTAGGGGAATATTGTCCATTTTGTACGGTTTTGATATTGTGCCTATTAAGAGAGATATGATTAATGTTTCCCGAAAAAAAAAAACTTTCTCCCACCCCTTTGGTCAATGGTTGGTGATATAAAAAAACTCTTCAAACATAAATATTTGGGCTTTATCCGACACATAGTATGAACTTTGAACGGATTCGATATTTCACATATTAAGAGAGTTATAGCAATATTTCACTTTTTCGAAAAAAAAAGAGCCCCCCATTTTCACCTCCTTCGACCGATTTAGCCCAGTAACGAACTTGACCGAGATTTTATAGGTATAGGCCTACATATTCGGTAGAAAATTCAAAGTGCTTGGTGCAAAATTACGGCAGTTATCGTGTCCACAAAAAACTGATATACATATATACATATATACATATACATACATAAATTATATATAAACTTTTGATCTGACGGTGGTTTTGGGGTCTGGGGGATGTGAAACGCGAAGATATGTCGAAATTTTCCGGAAGTCGAAACATGGGACCCATTGCAATAGTTAGCTTTCTAATGAAATCTACCTAAAATGTATCTCCACGGCTGCGAAATTACGACATTATAAAACGGTAGTCTTGCCGGAAGCCTTTTACGCGTAGGCAGCTTCGGTGGTGTAGTTGGTATCATGCTGAGCATCTATGCCCAAGGTCGCGGGTTCAAACCTGGCGGAAGTCGTCGGATTTTTTAAGAGCGTTAAAAATCCCTCAGTATGCCTTCCTTCGGCAGCACGCCGGCCTCTCACCGCTGGGTCCGTGGTTCAAATCCCGGTCACTCCATGTGAGATCTGTGCTGGACAAAACGGAGGCAGACAGGTTTTTCTCCGGGTACTCCGGTTTTCCCTGTCAATATTTCATTCCAGCAACACTCTCCACTATCATTTCATTTCATCTGTCATTCATTTAATCATTGCCCCAGGGGTGTGCGTCAGGCCTCGGCAGCCGGCACAGTTCATATCCTCGCCGCTAGATGGGGGCTTCATTCATTCCATTCCTGACCCGGTCGAAGACTGGAAGCAGGCTGTGGATTTTCATTTTCATGTCTTTCTTGGGATGGGAAGTAAAGCCGGTTGGCCCATGTCATAGATTTATGGCATGCAAAAGAACCTTCCACTAACTTAACTTGTGTGAAGCAAAATGTGTAGGTTAGGTTTGATTAATGCTCTCAAGTTCCAACGTCCGTCACCAGGCGCTGGTTGCGATGGCATCTAGTAGTAGCCAAGTTCACAGCTAGGTGTCGTGGACGGTAGCATTTGGTTGCGAAAGTAAGAACTGCCGTACTTGAAATTATCGTCTGCAGTCCTTACTTGAATTGAAAACACCAATACAGTCATCACAATTAACACTGGTTATCAGACAGATTCTACACTCACCCAACGTACACAGGACTACATGAACACGTTGTCGCAGCCCCTTAACTAAAGAACCAACCAACCAGCCTTTTACGCATCAGAAACCACAAGCACCAAGGGATTGGCCAAAATTAAAGCCATTGAAAAACAAGGAAGGAAAATTCTGAGAAAAAATTACGGCGGTTTATTCAGAGATAATTTCTGGCAAAAAGGACCCACAGAAGAATTATACAGAAATACTGATGAATCTATCAGAACACTCCTCAGAAAACGCAGAGTGAAGTTCTTTACACATATCGCTAGAATAAACGACACCAGGCAGACTAAAAGAATATTCAACGTAATTTCTGTCTTGCCACGGTGGGTGAGTGGATAGCGTGTCGGTCTACTAACCCCAAGATTGCAGGTTCGCTCCTGGCCGTGGTAAGGGATTTTTGAAAGGCGGCAAAAATACGACACGCATGTCATACGATGTTGGCATGTCAAAGAACTCATTTGAATTCAGTAGGCCGTGTTCATAATGGCAAAATTAATCTCGGGAGTTTCCGCCAACACAAAGTTCCTCATTTCTCTACTAGAAAGCGCTTTGGTGTTCAAGGAGCTTAGATATCTAACCTCCATGACTTACATAGCGATTCAAGGAACAACGAAATTCGACATGCAAGGTACCGGTACCCTCTGGGTGTCAAATTACAAAGCTTGCACCCGGCATCCGAGGCCATTCGATATTATTATTATAACGCGTGAGGATTTAAATGAGTTTTTGAATGGTATGGACTCCGTCTTGAGGAAAGAATTCATGATGAAAATTAATAAATGTAAAACAAAAATATTGGAATGCAGCCGCAATAAATCAGAAACCTCTATGGACATCAAATTGGCAGGGGAAAAAACTAAAGGAAGCAGGAGACTTCTGTTACTTAGGAAGCAAAATAACCAGTGATGGACGAAGCAAAGAGGATATAAAAAGGTAGGTTGGGTCAGGCAAGGAAAGAATATCTACAGAAAAGAAATCTGTTGACATCGAATATAGATTTAGGTATTAGTAAGACATTTTTGAAAACCTTTGTCTGGAGCGTGGCGCTCTATGGAAGTGAAACTTGGACTATTGGTGCAGCAGAAAAGAGGAGAATTGAAGCGTTTGAAATGTGGTGTTACAGGAGAATGATGAAGATCAGATGGGTAGATAGGGTTACAAACGAAAAGGTATTAAGACTAGTGGGAGAGGAGAGATGTTTCTGGTGACTGCTATTGAAGAGAAGATATAGGTTGGTAGGACACATACTAAGACACCCAGGAATAGCATGCTTAGTTATGGAAGGAAGGGTCGAGGACAAGAACTGTAGGGGTAGACCAAGGTTAGAGTATGTTAAACAGATTGCCTCGGATGTAGGGTGTGGTATCTATGTAAAGTTGAACCGATTAGCTCAGGACAAGGAGGCATGGAGAGCTGCATCAAACCAGTCAAAAGACTGAAGTCTCAAACAACAATAATGTCTACGTCGAAATTGGATACTTCTTGGTACAAAGAAACTATGGAAGACTTACAGCAATAAATCACCATAGAAGACATTCACGACCGCAGCATTTGTAGAGAAAAGATACGAAACCAGAAATTTGAATTTAGATCACAACTCAAAAGAAATAGGCGTAAATGGACAGATGAAGAGAAGAAGGTACACAGTGAACGGATGATAGGTGTTTGGGAAGATAAATAGAAGAAAAGAGCCACCAGCAAAAGCTAGATTTTTGTGTTTTTAGCGCTCTCCTTAAAGGGAAATGTGTTGCCTCCGTAGCGTAGCGGTGAGCATGCTTAGCTGCCGCCACGGAGGTCCTGGGTTCGATTCCCGGCTCTCCCACGAAATTTGAAAAGTGGTATGAGGACTGGAACGGGGTCTACTCAGCCTCGGGTGGCCCAAATGAGTAGAGGGGGTTCGATTCCCCCCTCAGCCATCCTCGAAGTGGTTTTCCGTGGTTTCCCACTTCGTCTTCGGGCAAATGCCGGGATGGTACTGTCCCCGTTTACCCGGATAGTAGGCTGTCAGATATCCGCCCCCTCAATCGGATTGCCAATAATCCACCGCGCCGGCTCAGCTACACCAATGAAAATGGCACTGACAGATACTACCGAGGTTTGAACACAGAAGTTACCAAGAAAATTATTGTGGAACACACCAAAATAGACGGGGGTCCATACTTACCTCTACTTACCTCTTATAAATATCTCGGGGATTGGGTTGACAACAGGATCTCTAAAGTATGCTCCCACAATAATCTTGACCATGACATTTAAAAATGAACCAAAACGAAGGCAAGAACTTTGAACTGTACAAAAGCTTTTATTTCAAATAAAGGGTATGATTTTAACAACTCAACAAAATAAATGTGGCTATCAGTAGCCTATGTCAATCTGACTATGTCCACTTGAAGGACTTGCAAAGTTATCAAACAATATGTTAGCTCCCATGAGCTCAAAATAACGTAACATTCAATACACATTTGGATTGGATAAGGAAGTCAGGATACGACACATATATAGAGAGCATTTGGTTTCTTTTAATAAACATGACACTGGTATTTATAGGCGCAAGGCCAGAGTATCGACCTCGCCCGCTGATAACCAGTTGTCTGGCCGGCTGGTCTACTCTTCAACCTGACGCATGCCTGTCAAATGGGGCTCACTCGTCACGCCACACTGCGTAAGAATTCAGCTCCTTCTCAAAGCTTTTAAATGTCTGCAAGACAACTCATATATATTGACGCAAATCTTTCAAATGCTTAACTCACATACCACTGGATTATTCTGACAATCCCTAAACTTGTTAAGTTATCATCCAAATGTTTAATAAGCATAGTTTAGAGTATAAAACACACTCTTAAATGTTTATAACAAAATCACATAAATTATTTATAACAATTAGAAATTGTTTATAATATTGTCGAAGATAATTACAAAAATTTTAAACACGCCTTTAACATTACTTTCGTTCCACATTATTGTCAAAGATATATACATTATTATTTACAATATCAACATTTAAATTATTTAAATTATTAATTTAAGAAATACATTGAACCACATGTTCATCCGGTTGGTAATTTCATAATCGTTTCCATATAATCGACCAATGAAGGTTAGTTATACATGTAAATGTCACAATCTGGTTTAATAAAGGTTGTAATAATTATAATTATTTGTGACGGTAATCTTCATTCAAAATCTTATCTCAAATTCTTTCAAAACTCTTGTTAATTATAACAGCAAATTCACTTGATTAATTTTCAACGAACTATGACAATACATTCTAGCGGAAAATACTTCGCTTACAAAATAATGCACAAACTGCATTAAAAATAGGCCCAAAATTCATCATATATTAAAATATACGGCATCAAAATCTTCCACAGAATTTACAAAAACCTGCACTAACGCAATCTTTATCATCATTAATTACTGTGGGAATCTCCTTCATTTATTTAAGGGCATTATACATCAGCGACTTTCAACATGTCCGCTGCACTATCGATTATACATTCATAGTTCCACTTAAAAATTCTTATAATCATTAATTGTTTCAAAACTGTTGTCATTTAACCTTCGTGGATTTCATTCATGAATCGAATTGAAGTAAAAATTTGCCAATCACAAACAAATTTAATAGTAAATACGCTTATATACGCCTGTCTGGTCTATCAAAATTTAAGATTAACATCTTCAAAGAATTGTAGTATATAAATACTATCATCAAACAAAGTGCGATTAAGCTGCTAAATAGTCGAATAGAATCCAATTAGACTGGGGAATGCAAACATCGTTATATAAATCTCTAAATGAGAAAAAACTCCTAACAAAAGTTCACGACTTTAATGCATTCAATAATTCATAATTAAAGTTCATCTTTCACAAAATTGTCTATGATGCAATGGTCGTTCATGACTGACGATAAATGTCTGTGTTGCAATCAATTCAAATAACGACTAGTATTTCCAAGATCGTCGACAATGTAATGGATTTTAACGCTCTAAAATCATTTAAATGTTCTTCCTTCTTGATGATGACAGGAAATTGGTCAAAGTAATTAAACTGGGGTAGAATTACTTTAATAAAGTGACACGCTGTCTGAATTTAAATCTGCCATAAAAATCATTAACTTACAGTCAAATCGTGATTACAAAAAAAAATATTAAGCAAATTACTGAAAAATCTAAATATCAGTCTCAACTGATCCAAAATCATTTAACTATGCCCATGACATAACAATGTCTTAATAAAACGTCGAAAAAGGCATAACTCAACAAAGTGTACTGAGAATAGGAATCTCAAACAAGAATATCGGGCAAAATACATGAGGACAAAAATATGGGAAAATGGTTGCTCAAATATTGCTAAGAAACTCAAATACAATAAACGTTCACGACTACCTTATCTGTCGATTGACGTTCCAGAGGAAAATTCCCCAAAGAAGACTGCTGATGGATCCATTTCACCAAGTTAAAGCTGAGCTCCATCCTCGAAACAGGAAACAGCACCCTCGGAGAATCGAACTGCTTCCTTCTCCGGAAATTGCACTGCTCCGTGAAGACGAACGACATCCTTCCGGCAATAATCTTCTTTGTGAGTCGGGACAACCCTGACCTCTCTTGAAAAATCCCTGAAGTTCCAGTAGAAAATCGCCATGAAGTTTTTGTAATAATTTCCGAAGAAATATTCATATTCAGTAAGTATGAAATCATTTCCATTGCTGTTTGATAGTATTCAGCGTTGAACCACGAAACATGGGTGTAGATGGTTATTCGCCACATGTTCGCTTGTATGGAATAGCAATTAGCGAAGTTCCATGCTGCTATCTTACTCCGTTGAAATATGTCCCAATTGCATTAAAGTCCTTTAGCCTTCCATCTTCTCTTCGGTTATGGTAATAGAAGAACAAACTGCCATATTAAACTGTTCCATAATACTGTAGCGTTGTGTCACAAAAGCAATCTGAAGTCTCCCTATTTCACTAGCCGTGTCAGCCGTGGCGTAGATTCTGGCGATAGAAGGTGCTTTTCATGTAGCGAGAAAATCACTTTTGTCAGTCGTCTAAAACTGCTAATATCTTCCAAAATAATTACTCGAAATTGTTCAACTTTTCTACACTCCTTACTGTAGCAATGCACAATAGAATTAGCTTATAGGCGACCGCTAACTGTTCACAGCTAATCTTGTAGACGCGTTATAATGTGCGTTTCAACTTCACCTAGATTTACTCACAGTAAACTTGCACTGCTTGCATACTCGACTCTCGTTTAATGCAGTGGCTTTACCACGCGTTATAAAGACGACTTTTTCACTAATAATCTCACTCGACGTTTCACTGAAATGACTATTTGAAATCTGACGATTGAGCTATCAGACGATTGATGATCTGAGAATGAGGCTCCTCTCTTCTGCGCAAGGCCTTTTATGAACTTCATGAGGGGCGTATCCATCCCTTCCATTGCGCGTTACTGCGTCATCGCTAGAAGTTCCAACTTCGTCAATACATGACGGATTTTCAAAATTCAAAAACTGAAAATAAATTTCACCAAAATTCCAGAACAATGCCTCTACTGCAAATGGATTTCCACAATTCTGCATTCCAAAAAGTAATAAAAATACCATAGTTTCAGCAATCTCCGTCTTCCTTCAGACTATCGTTCATTGGTTCAAGCCTCCCCTCCAATAGCATAACTTCTTCCTCAGCAGAATTCCACGTTTCCTGCGACTGCGTCGTACATCTCGGATCTTTCTCGAATAAATGCTGACGTCACTGAGAATCTCAGCTCAAGTAGCCTGCTGGCATAACGTCTGCGTCATCCGTGCTTACGTCATGACTATCCACGTCATAACTATGACAGCCATAACTTTCTTTATAATTTCCAAAATAGCCACCGTGGTCTCTATATAATTCAATTACGGGGGCAGTACCTACTGTAAGGCCACGGCCGCCTCCTTCCCTCTTCCTAGCCTATCCATCCCAATCTTCCATCCCTTCCAATCCCTCATGAGGCCCCTGTTCGCTTTGCTGGTGAGGCCGCCTGGGCGAAGTGCTGATCACACCTCCCCAGTTGTATCCCTCACGACCAGATGTTCCAAGCTCCAGGACACTGCCCATAGAGGCGGTAGTGGTGAGTTCCCTCGCTGAGTCCGTGGGAACCACCAACCTAGAGGGTAAATTGACTAAATAAATAAAAAAATAAAGGGAAATGTACGCAAATAATAATAATAATAATAATAATAATAATAATAATAATAGGCCTATGGATATGTTTTTTGGACTGGGAGTCTATCTGGGATTAGCGTGGACAGTCGACTTTATTTATTTACTGACCAATATTAATTGCATGCTGTTTGTCGATGACACTGTTTTGTGCGACACCAGTAGGAGAGAAGGCGACTGGAGAACTGGCGAGAAGCCTTGGAGACAAGAGGCCTGAAAATCAGTCGAAAGAAAACCGAGTGTTTGTGGCTTGGTGGTGAGGGCAATGAATTACTGCAGATGGATGGAGTAAGCTTAAGGCCAGTCAGTAGCTTCAAGTATCTTGGGTCAACAATGTCTGAAGATGGCAACATAACTGAGATTAACCACAGGGTTCAGTCAGCCTGGATGAACTGGAAAAGTTTCCTGCCATTCTGTGTGACAAAAGGCTCGAATGGAAAGGCCTACAAGACAGCAGTTATTGTTTTTTTTTAAGGAAACTTGTTTATTGTCTTGATATATTAAAGGTACACAGGTGATTGTGATGTGGTAGATGAATAACAATCGTGGATATTGAAGAGTTTATCACAGTTATACTAGTCTACTTAATGTTCAATGTTCAATCACTATCACAAAACACAAAACACTCACATGATGCGGGTGAGCTGCTGGGCATAGTCCCCAAGCCGGCGAGTTCTTGTAGTACAGCGAAGGCTCGTGAGGACACGCTCACTTACCTCGGACAGCATGTCGAGTTCTGTATAGGGCCTCGTAATGTTCAGCACACAGTGCACATAACAACCAAGGAGTAACACTACCACACTGTTCAGTTTGGGCGGTTGTAGGCTAAATGTGGGGCGGATCACCCATTCAGGAGTGCAGTAGGTAGTGGAACAGTTCAAGAAGCTATTCAGGACCGGGGTGAAGCGGTTCCAGGTCGATCGAATCGGATCACACTGCGTAAATCGGTGCAGGATTGTATCCTGATGGGAACATGAAGTGCATAAGGCTGTCTCCACCATGTGAATGCGATGGAGTCTGTTGTTTGTTGGTATAAGGTCATGGATTACTTTATACCAACTTTCCTTCGCTGCGCTGGGAAGAATGCGATTGGAGACATTCCTCCAGACTCGATTCCAGTTGACGATCAATGCGGATTGCATAATTCTGGGGGCAACATACTGTTGTGCCATGATCGGACATGAGGATTGATATCATAATAAGCTGGTGGGTTCGAGCAGTCATGGGGACTACACCATCTCCGTACGAAGTTATGTGACTCATCGGTCCCGAAGCCTGTAAGCAGTTGAAGGTGTCGTTTGAGGAATAAAGTTCTAGCTTTCTTTTCAACGTCGATGAGTCCCAGACCTCCCTGGGATTTATGCAATGTTAATTTGCTGCGGGAAAGACGTAATAGAGCTCCTTGCCAAATAAACCATCCGACGGCGGAAATAATACGTGTACCCACCATTCTTGGCATAGGAAGAATTTGACTGAGATACCATATTTTACTTAAGCTGAACATATTCACGTACATTGTTCGTTGGTGTAAGAGGAAGGAGCGGTACCGCACTTGTTGCAAGGCACCACGCACAGAATGTAGGGCAACGTCCCAGTTCTTTTTAATCATTTGGTGTACACTATTCAAGAAAGATATGCCCAATATTTTGAGTTCTGAGGCGATCGTTACCCACGCCGGGAGAACCCCTTAGACGCGGTCCAATTTCCCAATCCACATCGCCTTTGTTTTTCGTTTGTTTAGCCGCGCACCAGAATATCTCCCGTACTCATCAAGGTCCGTGAACAATTGCTGCATGTCAACGGTTCGATCCACCACAAGAGTGACATCATCCGCATATGCAAAAATACTGATCTCCTTGCCATTGAAAGATGTATGGAGATTACAAAGAAGGGGTTCCAGGGATAGAACAAAAAGAAGCATAGACATCAGACACCCTTGCCTGACTCCACGATGGATGAGGAGAGGTCGTGTGAAATACCCATTTATATTCACTTTTGAAGATCCACCATGAAGAATTTTGCTCACGAGGGCAATAAACCGCATATTGAAGCCAATAGCTTGAAGGGTCGCAAGGATGTATTTATGGTTTACCCTATCAAAGGCATGGTCAAAATCCAGTGATAATAACAGTTTCTTCTTATTGCCGACCAGCGACTCACTAATGGCATCGCGAATAACACATGTAGTGTTGACAATGCACCTGCCTGGTACCCCACCCGATTGGTGGCGAGATGTGGCTTCCTCCATAAAGGCCTGAAGTCTCGTTTTCATACATTTCGTGAAGATCTTGTAGTCAAAGTTTAAAAGCGTCAGTGGGCGAAAGTCCCTGAGCTGTGTTGGTTGTGTAATTTTTGGGACTAATACCACCAGGCCATCTTTCAGGGTGTCGATATTTCGTCCAGGACGACAAGCATCATTCACTACGGCTGTAAGTTCATCGCGAATGGTGGTCCAAAACGTCATGTAGAAAGCTCTCCCCGGGCCATCAGGACCAGGACTCTTGATCGGCGCACTGTGGAGTATGGAGGTATATATTTCTTCGGTGGTGATGTCCTGGGTCAAGCACTCTTGTCCTCTGTGCAAAAGTCTTCCTCGTACACCATCGAAGAATGGATGCTGGTAGTGAAGTGGGACTGGGGCGTCGTCTGTGTACAAGGACTGAAAGAAGTTCTCTACCGCTTCTGTGATTAAGGTATGACTAGTCACCTTTTGTCCCTCAGGTGTCGCAATGCGGTTGATGTATTTCTGACGGCCTTTGCGGCACGCCCGTATAAAATGATAAACGGAGGGTGCCTCTGATGCCAGATGTTGATGATCTTGGGCTTGCAATTTGAGTCCTTCCAATGCTTTGCGCTGCAGCGTGAGGAGCTGAGCTCGTATTTTCTTTATTCTGCGATATGTATTAGGGTTGGTAGGGTCTTCATTGTATAACTGTCGTAAACATTTATAGTAGAAATCTGTCATCTGATGGATGTGGCGTCTTCTCTCGGCACTGTAGGCCTTCAATAACCTAACAGCTCTGGGTTTCGCATACTTCAACCACCACTCAAGAGTATCTTGAAACCGGTGAATGTGGCGTTTCCAGTTATGCCATTCAGTGGCAAAGCTATCTTTCATGTCCAAGTGTGTCAGAATAGAATCATTTAACCTCCATGATCCTCTCCCACGGCGAGGTCCCAATTCTGGTTGGCGAATCTTGCACAGATACGCACAATGGTTTGAAAACTCCACCGGGCATACATCTGTTTCCCTCACGTGTTCTTTCAATTCCCCGCTGACATATATTCTATCCAGTCGAGAAGCACCATTATGGTAGTAGTACGTGTAACCGGCTGACCCCGACGGCTTCAGTTCCCATGTGTCTTTTACGCGTAAGCCTTGTATTAACGCAGATAGCGCAGGGCAGCCCTGAAATGGGCCACTTTGGTCTTTGGGCGATAGCACTGCGTTAAAATCCCCACCGAGGATTATATTGCCGGTATGATTATGGAGAAGTAGGAGAATATCTGTGGTATAAAAGAGCCGGCGTTGTATCCTGGCCTGCGAACCAGAGGGAGCATATACATTGACAATCAAAAGATCTCGAATACGGATACTGAGTCCGCGTGAGTTGACTAACTGGACTGGATCCGCATATGGTATATGGTCCTTAATGTAGATGGCTGTACCACGTTTGTGCTCATTGACATTAACTCTTTTATCGTAGCCAGAGATGGTAAGGAGGTCTTCAGTAGCCACTTCTTGCAACAGAACAATATCCACATCTTGGTCTCGAATGAGGTTGCGTAAGAGGGACTGTTTACTAGCAGTTTGAATGCAATTTACATTGAGTGTCATTAGAGTATATGTCAACAACATCGTCAGATAGATAGACATGTTTCTTACCAAAATAAACAAGATGGAGATGGGGTGGTCTTTAACGCTTGTCGCTCGACTTCCCGCCTTGTAGTCGGGGGTCCCTGACACCCGCATAAGGCTTGTGCGTTCCCTCTTTTGACGCCCGGATTGTTTTAGCTTTGGAGGTGGTTTTCAAAGGTACCTGTTTTTTAGGAATTAGTTCCTTGGTGTACATGATATACGGGTCCTGTGACCCCATCTCTTCTGTATCCATTTTGCCGGAGAGGTCGTCTTCTACTTCATCCGACCATCGTATACCAGCGGTCTGTGGTTCACAACTAACTATGGACTGGTTTGAGGGTGGCATACTGGTAGCATTGTCTCCTGAGGTCACGCCTTCTATGACCACTTCAGGGCTGGCAGTGCTAGTGTCAGGTTTCTGGTCAGTTTTAGGAACTAGAGAAGTGGCCGTCCTACCTAGACTGCCATTGGTGTATTGGCTAGTATCAGACGAAGGTGGCAACGCTGGCTGCCCGTGGAGTTCCTGTTGTAATGTGGGAGTATGTTGTTGTTTACAAGTGGCGGGCAATGGCCCAGCTGGTTGTGGCGATAAGGCGGTGGAGTGAGGAGTCAACACGTCCATCGTGTCTTGTGCTACAGCTGACGTATCAAGTGGGGCAGGTTGTACGGGAGAAATACTGACGTTAGATGAACAAGGTGCCGATAAGGCAGGCGAGGCAATGTCACTTTCCTTGTTGGCTACAATTTCACTGAGAAGCTTAGGGCCGGTTTTGTTTTCAGTTTCACCGCGCCTCACTGGGCATTCCTGTCTAAAGTGATCAGTGGCATTACAATAAAAGCATGATCGAGGTTGTCCATCATACACCACCTGTGCTTTGTAGCCATCGATAGAAATAATGGGTGGAATTGCAGTTTTTAGTTCAATCCGCATAGCCCGAATACCACTCAAAATATTGAATAGGTAGGTAGCTGGCCATCGTTCATTTCTAATTTCACGAACCTTCCCGTACTTACTAAAGTACGAAATTATCCGGTCATTCGGCAGTTCAATGGGAAGGTTCATAATTTAGGATTAGTTTGCTGTCAACATCCGCACAAGTTATATTTACCTCAGATATAGAGCCATTAAATTTCCGTACCTGAGATTTGCCGTTGGTACTGTTGAGGACCTTCTCCATCAGTAGTTTGCTGGTGAACTTGATGAAAACAGCAGTTTCCAGATTATCGAGTTGAATGGCTTCTAATTGGTCCACGTTGAGTTTTAGGGTGTACTGAATCCACTCATGTATTTCTGCGGGACCTGGTTTATTGGCCTCGTCGGGGAAAGCACATTTTATCGTGTTTTTCCTAATGCTGTTGGTTGCCATTTTTACTGTACTTGAAACGACTTGAAAGTTAGACACTCGAATACGTCACTCACAACGAAGCAAAGCGCAGCGAACCGGTCGCTGCCACGGTTCAGACCGGACTGCTGTGAGACCAGCCATGATGTATGGTGCGGAGACATGGGCAATAACTAAGTCACAATGTCATAAGCTGGATGTGACTGAGATGAAGATGCTGCGCTGGATGAGAGGCGTCATTGGGATTGATCACATCACAAATGAGAAATTCAGGGGCTCAGTTAAAGTAACAGAAGTTTTCAAGAAAATCCAGGAGAGAAGACTGCTGTGGTATGGGCATGTTATGCGTCGAAATAACAACTATGTAGGAAGGAGAGCGATGTCTCTGGTTGTGGATGGCACGAGGAATAGAGGCAGACCTCGAAGAAGATGGACCTAAAGGGGAAGCTGTTAGGGGACGACGATGCGGGACAGAATAAAATGGAAAATACTTGCCAGAAACATGGACCCTATTTGAAATAGGACATGATGAAGGAGTAGAAGAAGAAGAAGATTAATTGCATTCCCTTAAACTATTTTCTGTACATTTGTCCATCACTTCACTTAGGGCTAATTTGACTTGTAATTTTTCATATTTTTCCTGAACTGAAATTGGAATTCCCATTATTTTACTCGAATGAATATTATAGACTATACAAATTATTTTTGGAAGGAGTACACTTCTCTTATGTGTGTTACTCATTAACCAGTGTTGTGGATGAACTTTGTCATGCTCAATGTTTCTTTAGTACTGTATTGCCAGAGGCTTCGGTGGCGTAGTCGGTAGCATGCTGAGCTTCTTTGTCCAAGATCGCGGGTTCAAACCCGGCCGAAGTCGTCGGATTTTTTAAGAGCGTTAAAATCCCTCAGTATGCCTCCCTTCGGAGGGGAAATACAGCCGACGGTCCCATGTCATAGATTTATAGTATGTTAAAGAACCTTCCACTAATTACACTTGTGTGAAGCTAAATTGTATAGGTTAAGAATGTAAACAACGCTCTTAGGTTCTACGTTCGTTGCCAAGAGCTGACTGCTGTGGCGTATGGTAGCTAAGTTCTGAACTAGTAGTCGTTGATGGTGGCGTTTGGCGGCAAGAGTAGGAACTATTTGAAAAAATCAAAAGTCTGCAGTCCTTACTTGAATTAAAAAACAGATAACACACACTAATACAGCCATCACAATTAACTCCGGTTATCAGACAGATTCTACACACACCCAAAGTACACGGGGCTACATGACCGCGTTGTCTTAGCCCCTAAACTGAGGAACCAACCAACCTGCAGGATAACGTGTCATTTTACTTGAGTTTCTGAACGACCAAATTGGGATGGTACGTTGGCGATCTTTGCTTAACGATCCTCTCCAGAACCTGATGAAGCCTTATCGATGCTCATTTAGGAAATGTGTGAGAATGAATGATCACCATCTAGCTATATATCTATGTCTACCCCTTATTAATCCCGTGTCCAACGGGTTGGGGATGAGATGCGATGAATTCCACGTGCCTGATATAGTTTCTTCGGCCGGATGCCCTTCCTGACGCCAACCTTACAAGGGGAGTTAATGAGAGATGAAATGAATGAAGTTGAATGACAGTTCAATTTCAAGTAGTTCCATCTTTGATTACCAGATGCAACTGTCAACACCCAGCGGCGAACGTTGGAACTGTAGAGCGTTTATAAGAGTACATTATGCAACGAGCCTATAGCCTAATGGCAATAATTAAGACACGAGTGTCTTAATTACCATTATAGGCGAGTTGCATAGGACTGTTTATGTTCGACGATAATTATAGCCTAACTTTATTATATGTTTTAACATAAATATTCATAAATATCTATGGAATTCAGTTACTTCAGTTAGTGAACAGGGCGCGCTGGCTTTGCTGACTGAACAGAGCGCATGCGTGGGTCAAAGCACTTCGAAAGCAGAGACCATTTACTTTGCTTGGCAATGCTATTGTTTACAGCCTGCATGATGACTAGTGCCGTCCAGCTCTATCATTCACTAATATTGTCACCGAAGTCGTTTGAAAGCAATGCGCTGTGTATACATTGGAGTTGGGGATATTCAGGTACAGTACTATTTCTTGTCTTATATTCGCCAGTTTATTTACGCGAACGTATGGACGGTGCACTTTCCATGTCGGTAATTTAGATAGAAGGATGCTGTGTTGCTAACTTCTGGACGTAGATTCATAAATTTCTTGCATATGTCATAGTATTTTCTTGTTACCGTAAAGATTCGTACTGATTTTGTCTTTGTGTTTGGAATTGTAACTACAATGGTTGATCCGATATCCATTTTGAACTTTCAAATCATGTAATTCATATCCGACATGTTGGATTTTGAGCGCATGCGCGAAGCTATCCTTACCTAATTGGTCAATGAATGAGCTCTGATTGGCTGGAGAAACTGTCTCATAATGAAAAAGAGTACTATAATGACCATCATTATGATACAGTTTTCTGACGTATAATATTTACATTTTGACTTCGTCGAACATAAACAAATTTAGCTACACACTTTCTCATGCCATAAATCCATGACATTTCCCTTCCGAAGAAAGGCATACTGATGGATTTTAACGCTCTTAAAAATCCGACGACTTCGGCTGGGTTTGAACCCACGACCTTGTGCATAGTAGTTCAGCATGCTACCGACTACGCTGTGAACATACTGTTACGGCTGTGAGTTTGTGTCATCGCTCGCCGCATGAGTCACAACTGCCCCAGGGCTGGGCTGTGCCCTGCCTCCTGTATTGCGTGAGCCTTATGCAACAGGGCTACTAGGACAAAGGGATAGTCCAGAATATTCGTGACTGGACCAGCGATGGAAACCTCGAGAAGCCGTGAACCCTGGATGGATCTAGAAGCATTTATTGAGTCACCGGCCTGCTATATAAGTGCGACCTGTCAAGCAGTGGTTGTTTTTTGCTTTACGAGCTAGTGTGAGCGTTTATTCTGAGCGACAGAAGTGTGTTGACTTGCGAAACCCCTAGTGTAGCGGCGAAGTGAGAAACATACAGGGGACTGCCTGTGTTCTGAGTGAGTGTGCTTTCACTGAGATATTGTGGTGTCGAAATCCAGTGACATTGTTTCTCCCAGCTTGTGAACAGCGTGCAGCAAGTGCTCGTAAGTATTGTAGTAGGCGCACATTAGGAAGAAGTTGCATGTAGTTCTGTCAAGGCCACTAGGCTCATTAGCGGCAGGATTAACTTCTGTGGTTTGTTGACAAGTGAAAGGGCAAGAGCTCTCCACAAGCAAGAGACTTGAGGAAACTGGAGTAAGGTTCCTATTGTCTGTAATTGCTGATGAGTAGTGTAATTTTCTGGCCGCAATAAAGTTAATTATTTCTTTAAGCAGTAATTGGTGTTGTGCTTCCTACCCACCGTAATCCAGTTAACAAAAGTGCCACTAGGGGGGTGGCACGTAACAACTGGTGTCAGAAGCCGGATTACGAACTCAAGCACAACACCTGACGGTCCTGGTTTCAAAACCCGAGCAGGTCATTTTCTCTATTTTCCCTGTGAGTGCATGCCCTTTACAAGACAAACAACTAAAATGGAGGAGAAATTGGCAGCATTGCTAGAAAAGTTAAATGGCATGGAAACCAAGAAGAATTTAACTAAGGAGCTAACTGCCAAATTAGAAGACGGCCAGAAGAAGCTAGAAGACGGCCAGAAGGAGATGGAAGACGGTCAAAATAAGTTAGCGGAGGACCTGAAGAAGATGGAGGACGGCCAGAAGAAGATGGAGGACGGCCAGAAGAAGTTAGCCGAGGACCTAACTGCCAAACTAGAAGACGGCCAGAAGAAGTTAGCCGAGGACCTAACTGCCAAACTAGAAGACGGCCAGAAGAAGATGGAAGACGGTCAAAATAAGCTAGCGGAGGACCTGAAGAGGATAGAGGACGGCCAGAAGAAGATGAAAGACGGTCAGAATAAGTTGACACAGGACCTGAAAAAATTAGAACTGGGTCTGCGTGAGGAAGTCACGGCAGTGGAAAAGAAGTTCGACGCCTTACAAGTGGAAGTTGCCGAGCTGCGCCAACGCCCGCTGATGGGGGTGGAGGAGAAATTCAACGTCTTACAAAAGGAAGTTGCCGAGCTGCGCCAACGCCCACTGACAGGGGTGCAGGAGAAATTCAACGCCTTACAAGTGGAAGTTGCCGAGCTGTGCCAACGCCCGCTGATGGGGGTGGAGAAGAAATTCAACGCCTTACAAAAGGAAGTTGCCGAGCTGCGCCAACGCCCACTGACGGGGGTGCAGGAGAAATTCAACGCTCTACGAGAGGAAGTTGCCGAGCTGCGCCAACGCCCGCCCACCGTTACACCGGGAATATCAGGAACGGGACATAGCAGAGTGACGCCCCCAACCTTCGACGGAAAGGTCCCGTGGAGCACCTACTTACGTCAGTTCGAGGCGGCCTGTTCCATAAATATCTGGAACAACACAGAAAAGGCTACAGCTCTCATTGTAGCGCTGATAGGTGACGCCCTTAACGTCCTTCAGGCCATCCCGACTGGATCCCAGGAATACGCTTCCCTGATCGCCCATATGGAGTCCCGATATGGAGATAGCCATCTTCAGCAGGCCTATCAGATGCAGCTCCGGACCCGGGTACAGAAGAACGCGGAAACCCTGCAGGAGTTCGAGATGGACATCGCACGCCTCGTAAGGCTCGCCTACCCAACAGCGCCGGCCGACTTTCTGGAGCAGATAGCGACGCAGACTTTCACCGACGGGCTACGGGACTCGGACACTCAACAGGCGCTGCGTCTCGCGCGCAATAAGACCCTGGCAGATGCGCTGAGCCACGCACTTGAGTTCGAGACGGCAAAACAGGCATCCAGAATGCGGGTGCGTCAAGTGGACGTCGACGAACCAGTAAAAACCAACGAGACCAAGCCCCTGGCCGACGAAATAATGGAGGCGCTAAGCCGTTTCTTCGATAGTCGCGGTACCACCAGCAACGACACAGCCGGAAGACAACCGGAGAGGCGGCCCGGAAGAGGACTACCGACTTGCTGGGCCTGCGGTAAGAAAGGCCACCTGAGCAAGGACTGCGGTGATCGCCGCCGCCGAGGGTATCCGACGGGAAATCAGGCGTCTGAAAACCGCGCGGCCCAGGGAAACGAGTATTAGCCAGCCTTGGGGGGCAAAGGTTGGCTTGTGACAGTCGTCAAGCCCCAGCAGTCCAAGTGCGTGTGATGAAGTTACGGAGGGACAATAGCAGCCTGATGGTCGACGGAGTCGTCAACGGAGTGAGCTGGCCCATGCTGGTCGACACGGGAGCGTCGAGGACCATCGTCAATCCCACCGTGATCCCGAAGTGGAGAGTGCAACCCACACAAAGGAACTTCCAGCTAATAACCGCGACCGGAGAGACCGCACCGGTACATGGCGAAGCATCACTGGAGCTCGTCATTGTCGACGGGTGGTGAAGCATCCAGTGCTTGTGGCTGACGTATCAAACGAAGTGATCATCGGACTGGACTTCCTGGACCAGAACAACATCATCTTGGACTTGAGTACCAACACTCTGCACTTCGGAGGTGAGGAACTTGCTTTGCAACCAGCACACGAGGCCGTCACCGCACGACGAGTAAGGCTGAGAGAGGACGTCATCGTTCCTGCCAGGACGGAGGTCAGCGCCGCCGTAATTGTCGACGGAACTGCTGAGGGAGTGGCGGCTGTCAACGAGCCAAAATATGAGGACATCCAGGCAAAAGGATTGCTAGTTGCCAAGACCCTCATCAACACGACGCCTCGGCCGTACGTCCGCCTGTCCAACCTGAACGACTACGATATTACGGTTCACCGGGACACCAACCTAGGAGTCTGCGAGCCCGTTACCTGGATTGCCCGCATCACAGAAACGACGGACGGACACCTGCAGACGGACAACCGAAGAAGACGCGCCCTGCCAGAAGAACTACAGAAGCTGTACCAAGGATCCCAGGACCATTTTGACGAAGAGAAGTCACGCCAACTTCAGGACCTGCTACGCCAATTCCAGGATGTCTTCTCCGTGGGGAGCAAAGACTTCGGCAGGACAAGCTTGGTCCAGCACAGAATCGACGTTGGGGACAGCGCACCGATTAGGGCCCCATTCCGACGTGTCCCGCTCGCCAAGCAAGCCGAAGTCGACCGGATGGTAGAAGAGATGAAGGAGCAAGGGCTGATCGAGCCATCACATAGTCCTTGGAGTTCTCCGGTCGTGCTTGTGAAGAAGAAGGACGGTTCCACCAGGTTCTGCGTGGACTACAGGCGGGTGAACGACGTCACGAAGAAGGACAGCTACCCTCTACCCCGGATCGACGACACCCTGGACACCATATCAGGGTCGAGATGGTTCTCCACTTTGGATTTGAAGAGTGGCTACTGGCAGGTGGAGGTCCACCCTAAGGACCGCGAGAAAACTGGGCAACGGGCTCTGACAGTTCACCGTCATGCCATTCGGTCTGTGCAACGCCCCTGCGACCTTCGAAAGGCTAATGGAGTCCATTCTGAGGGGACTACACTGGAAGACCTGCCTGGTCTACCTAGACGACGTCATCGTTCTGGGGAGGAGCTTCGAGGAGCACTACAGCAACCTGAAGGAGATCTTGTTGAAGCTACGGGCTGCCCAGCTGAAGTTGAGCCCCAAGAAGTGTCACCTCTTCCAGAAGCGGGTCCAGTACCTTGGGCATATCGTCTCCGAGGAAGGGGTGCGAACTGACCGAGAAAAGACCGCAGCTGTGAGGGAGTGGCCAGTCCCGAAGGACAAGTCCCAACTATGAAGCTTCCTGGTACTCTGCACTTATTACCGTCGCTTCGTGAGAGGATTCGCCGACTTCGCCAAACCTTTACATCGACTGACTGAGAAGGACCAACTCTTCACGTGGACAGCAGAATGCCACAGTGCCTTCGAACAACTCAAGCAGGCTCTGTGCACCGCGCCTATTCTGGCCTACCCCAGACGTGGAACAAGGTTCATCGTCGATACCGATGCCAGCGACTTTGGCATAGGGGGAATCCTGTCGCAAGTAGTGGACGGCGAGGAGAGAGTAGTGGCCTACTTCAGCAAGGCCTTGTCAAAGCCAGAAAGGAACTACTGCGTCACCAGGAAGGAGCTGCTCGCCATCGTGAAGACCATTGAACACTTCCACAAGTACCTGTACGGGCAAGAATTTCTCATCAGGACCGACCATGCATCCCCGCGGTGGCTCCTGAACTTCAAGCAGCCCGAGGGTCAACTCGCGCGGTGGTTAAAGAGGCTTCAACAGTACAACTTTTAGATTCAGCACAGGAAAGGCCAGCTGCATTCTAACGCCGACGCCCTGTCACGGAGACCGTGCCCCGAAGACTGCACCTTCTGTGCCCGAAGGGAGGAGAACACCGAGATACAGTGCCGAAGGACTACAGTGGAACTTCAAGGGAGCTGGAGCCGCGAATCTTTCACGCGGGCACAAGCAGAAGATGATGACCTGGGACTGATAGCCGAATGGAAGGGGGCCTGTGTCCCCAGACCCGGGTGGAACATTGTGAGTGACTGCAGCCCAAAGTTTAAGTCCTACTGGGCGCAGTGGGACTCGCTGATTGTAAGGGATGGCCTCATCTGCCGCGCCTGGGAGAGCACCGACGGGAAGACATATCGGGAACAAGTCGTCGTTCCAAAGGCTATGACGGAGGAAGTCCTGAAGGAAGTTCATGGAGGATCATCTGGTGGACACCTAGGGATAAAGAAGACCCTGAAGAAGCTGAGAGAGCGGTTCTACTGGATCGGAGGCAAAACAGACGTGGAGAACCACTGCGCGAGGTGCCACGATTGCGCAGCCAGCAAGGGCCCAGGACGAAGACGACGGGGTCCACTGAAGACCTACAACGTGGGCGGCCCCATGGAGAGAGTGGCCATCGATGTTGCTGGGCCATTCCCGTTAAGCGAGGCAGGGAACCGCTACATATTAGTCGTCAGTGACTACTTTACCAAATGGCCGGAGGCGTATGCGCTCCCCAACCAAGAAGCCGCGACGATCGCAGAGTCCCTGGTGAAGGAATTCGTCAGCCGGTACGGAGTACCCCTGGAGCTGCACTCCGACCAAGGGAGGAACTTCAAGTCGCAGGTGTTCCAGAACCTATGCCAGCTGGGAATCCGGAAGACAAGGACAACGCCGCTACACCCTCAGTCCGACGGGATGGTAGAGCGATTCAATCGCACCATCGAGAACCATCTCCGAATAGTTGTCAGCGAGCACCAGAGGGATTGGGACAAGCATCTTCCACTATTTCTCCTGGCCTACCGCGCCGCCGTGCATGAAGCCACCGGGTGCACACCAGCCCGGGCCATGTTTGGGAGGGAGCTCCGTCTACCTGTCGATCTTGCCTTCGGCCGACCTGGGAATGATCCGATCCCGGTAAGCCAGTATTGTCAAGAACTGGTCGACCAACTGGAGGACGTGCACGCGTTCACGAGAAGGAAACTGCGGATCGAGACCGACCGAATGAAGACCCGATATGACCAGCAGACGGATGCCGGCGGATTCCACGAGGACGACCTGGTCTGGCTCTTCAACCCATTACGGAAGAAAGGCCTGTCACCCAAACTGCAGAAGTCCTGGAGGGCCCGTACCGAGTCGTGAAACGGATCAACGATGTCGCCTACAGGATCCAGCTGAGCCCGAGGGCGAAGATGAAGATCGTGCATCGAGATCGCCTGGCAGCCTACGGAGGGACACAGACGGACCAATGATTGATCGGGACGATCAGCCTTTTTAGGAAGGGGGTGGTGTTACGGCTGTGAGTTTGTGTCATCGCTCGCAGCATGAGTCACAACTGCCCCAGGGCTGGGCTGTGCCCTGCCTCCTGTATTGCGTGCGCCTTATGCAACAGGGCTACTAGGACAAAGGGATAGTCCAGAATATTCGTGACTGGACCAGCGATGGAAACCTCGAGAAGCCGTGAACCCTGGATGGATCTAGAAGCATTTATTGAGTCACCGGCCTGCTATATAAGTGCGACCTGTCAAGCAGTGGTTGTTGTTGTGCTTTACGAGCTAGTGTGAGCGTTTATTCTGAGCGACAGAAGTGTGTTGACTTGCGAAACCCCTAGTGTAGCGGCGAAGTGAGAAACATACAGGGGACTGCCTGTGTTCTGAGTGAGTGTGCTTTCACTGAGTGTCTGAGATATTGTGGTGTCGAAATCCAGTGACATTGTTTCTCCCAGCTTGTGAACAGCGTGCAGCAAGTGCTCGTAAGTACTGTAGTAGGCGCACATTAGGAAGAAGTTGCATGTAGTTCTGTCAAGGCCACTAGGCTCATTAGCGGCAGGATTAACTTCTGTGGCTTGTTGACAAGTGAAAGGGCAAGAGCTCTCCACAAGCAAGAGACTTGAGGAAACTGGAGTAAGGTTCCTATTGTGTGTAATTGCTGATGAGTAGTGTAATTTTCTGGCTGCAATAAAGTTAATTATTTCTTTAAGCAGTAATTGGTGTTGTGCTTCCTACCCACCGTAATCCAGTTAACAAAAGTGCCACTAGGGGGGTGGCACGTAACAATACTGTATACACCAGGGAAAATATAGACTATCGGCTAAATTTGTTTACAGTATGTTTTACCTAAAAACCAGCGATACTGTTTCTAACAAGATGTTCAGTAAAGAACATATAGCCTACTATCTCCTAAATTCATGGGCATTGTTATAACTCTTTGTCCTTTTCAAGGAGTATGATTGCATGTTGGTTGTAGTAGCTTGTTGAAATACAACGTGCTATTGGGATATTAAACATGAATATGAGGTGCCCTTTGCTAGTGCTACCTCTGTACCAAATTTCGTTCAATTCAGTTTCACCGTGTTTGAATTGATAGGGGGAATCGATTTGCACACATACTTGGCCACCATCTGCAAACTATTGGGCTGATGTTCTAGCAGTTTGGTCAGAATATGTTTCCTACATAAAGATATGGTGTTGCAAAATTTGGTAGAGACTAGATTATTAGGTTGGTCGTAATTACATTTTAGCTTTTAACATTTGGGTGACCACGATTACGTTTCCGTCAAGATAGCGGTGATATGAAACAAGACACTGAGGTGCCATTTGCTAGTGCTACCTCTGTACCAAATTTCGTTCCATTCGGTTTCACCGTGTTCGAATTGATAAGGGGAATCGAATTTCACACAAAGATGGCCGCCAACCGCAAAATAATAGGCTAATGACCTATTAGTTTGGTCAAAGGATGCTCCCTCCATAAAGGTATGTTGTTGCTAAATTTGCTTGAGATCGGATGATTAGGCTAATCGTAATTTGATTTAAGCTTTGAACATTTGTGTGGCCGCCATTACGTTTCCGTCAAGATGGCGGCGATATAAAACATGACACTGAGGTGCCTTTTGTTAGTACTACCTCTGTACCAAATTTCGTTCCATTCGGTTGCACCGTGTTCGAATTAAAAGGGGGAATCGATTTTCACACAAAGATGGCCGCCATCCGCAAACTATTACGCTGATGACCAATTAGTTTGGTCAAAGGATGCTCCCCCCATAAAGGTATAATGTTGCAAAATTTGGTAGAGATCGGATGATTAGGTTAGTCGTAATTTGATTTAAGCTTTGAACATTTGTTTGGCCGCCATTACGTTTCCGTCAAGATGGCGGCGATATAAAACATGACACTGAGGTGCCTTTTGTTAGTACTACCTCTGTACCAAATTTCGTTCCATTCGGTTTCACCGTGTTCGAATTAATAGGGGGAATCGATTTTCACACAAAGATGGCCGCCATCCGCAAACTATTACGCTGATGGCCTGTTGGTTTGGTCAAAGGATGCTCCCCCCATAAAGGTATGTCGTTGCAAAATTTGGTAGAGATCGGATGATTAGGTTAGTCGTAATTTGATTTAAGCTTTGAAAATGTGTGTGGCCGCCATTACGTTTCCGTCAAGATGGCGGTGATATAAAACATGACACTGAGGTGTCCTTTGCTATTGCTACCTTTGTACCAAATTTCGTTCAATTCGCATTCACCGTGTTCGAATTGATAGGGGGGGACACACATTCAGAGTACACACACTCACACACACACACACACAGACACACAGACACACACACACAGACTCACACACACACATACACACACACACACACACACCGACTCACACACACACATACACACACACAGACAGACACACTTTTTTCGCCCTGTGTTGATCTCATAAGTCTACTTTCATTTTTGCAAAAATCGAAAGTAGGCTAATAAGAGAATGGATATCCAAGTAAGCGTCACGGTCGTCAGTCAACTATTCCTTCAGAATAGCCTGTTGCTATGGTGACATGTCATGGTTTACATTACGAATACTACTAACAGTGGCATAGCCAGGGGTGTGTTACTAGAATCTTTACAAAAAGAACAAGTAGTTCCTTTAAGAATTATACAGCCTATTTTCATATAACCTACTTATGTTAATTGCCACTATCAACATACAAAATTTCAGTTTGATTGCTGTAATGGATTCGTAGATATTGAGAACCGACTAAATATAGCGGATGGTTGCCATGTTGGATTTTTACATTTGGATGATTATTCTGTACGTGTAGTATCAAAATTCAATCGCATGATTAGAACACAAGAAATAAGCACGAGATTTTAAAATTTCGCACAGCTGCCATCTTCCGGTTATGGCAACAATTGAAAAAAAATAGATGCCGGTGGATTAACATTTGCATAAGGATTTACTGTATCTAGTGTCACTGCACTCGGATGTTTAAATTGCGAGAAACCACCATTTGAATATTTATACTTTGTGTCGCCGCCATGTTGGATTTGTGATCATCAGGTTATTGACAGCCCATTAGGTGAACTTATGTTCATAGCCCCTATGAACATTAAAAATTCAGTTTGAATGCTGTAATAGAATCGTAGATATTGAGATCCATCTAAATATTTCGGATGGTCGCTGTTTTGGATTGTTATAAGTATAGGCCATGGAGTCACGTATCATCAAAAGAAAATTATTGCGTAGGTTCATTATTCAAACTTTCACTTCGATCGCATGATTACGACACAAGAAATAAAAACTTAATTTTAAAATTCACACTGCCACCATCTTGATGTAAACAATTGAACTAAATTAGATACCAGTGCATTACAATGTGTACATACATTTTCTGTACCAAGTTTCATTGTGTTTGGATCATTAATTCGCGAGAAAGGTCTATTTGAAATTTTCAAATTCGCTTGGCCGCCATATTCGTTTTGTAGTTAACAGGTTTTTTAAAGTCTTATAGATGAACTTCCAGTAGTGCCCTTTATCTCCGTACAAAATTTCATGGTGATACCGCTAATAGTTTCAGAGATATACAATGCCGGTGAAATATTTCGCACAACTGCCATCTTGAGGATATGTAATCAATTGAACGAAGTTAGATGTCGGTGTATTACAATGTGTAGAAACATATACTGTACCAAGTTTTATTGCGCTTGGTTGGTTAAATCGGGAGAAACGTCTATTTAAAAGTCGCAAATTTGCTTGGCCGCCATGTTGGTTTTGTAGTTACCAGTTTTTCAAAAGTCACATAGGTGAACTTCTAGTAGTTCCCTTTATCACCGTAAAAAATCCAGGGTGATATCGGTAATAGTTTCGGAGATATTAATGCTGGTGAAATATTTCGCACAGCCGCTATGTTGAATTGGTGAGACGTAACAAAATTTGAAGGGCACGGTCGGGGTCGTCCGGAATAGTGCTATTAACTTACCGAGTTTCATTGAAATCGCTGCAGCCGTTTAGAAGTTATTAGGGAGGACACACACCATCACACGCACACACGCACACAGACAGACACACGGACAAAAGGTGATACCATAAGCCTATTTTTTTTTCATAAATGAAAGTAGGCTAAAAATCAGAACTGCCAATAATTTATTAATAAGCTACGTAAACATTAAAACTCAGCAATTTTTCTTGGTTTACGCCGTGTCTTGTGCGGGGTTTAGCCTAGGACACCAAGATTGGCTCATTAGCGCTTCTTTACTGCTTTGACTTCATAGGGAGATGAAAGGCTGCTTGAGCTATCGTCCTGTCAGTATGATATGGAATATCTATCCACTTATGTTTATCGCTCGTTCTTTAAAGATCCGTTTTATTGATAACTCAAAAACTAATTGACATAAGCCTACACTGATGAATTCTTTTTGGGTATGTTTCTACATATTTTAACTACAAAATGATGTAAATTTATGTCTCGAGCTTGGATAGATTCTTCTTAAAAAAATTGTGGTAAGAATATTATGCAAAATTAAAAATACTATTCGTTCAGATATGTTGCCAAAAGTGTGTCAATTTCTAGAAGGGAATATTATCAATAAAATAAGACAGAAAAGCTAAAAAAAAAGGTTAAAAATTAGTGGTATTAACCTAAAAACGCCTCAACCTTGCATGATAAACATCCGCCAATTTGAATACCATTGTTCCATATGCACAACATTTCATTATTGTAGGTATTGTGGTTTCAAAGAAATAAAAAAGATGTTCAAAGCTGCTAATATGTTACCATGGTAAGCTGTACCAGACCCCTTAATTGTGGAGTGTCTCTTGTCTATTGCTCTTTGCTACTCTAGGAATCCCGAGCGATGCCGAAACATTCCGACTGTGCACGAAAAATGCACAGGATTTTGTGCTTGCGAGACGTAAGTATTCCTTCTTCATTGGAAGTGCTGCCACAAACATAGTTTATACCAGAATGAATTTGTAACAAAAATGACCCAGAAAAATGTTCATAAATACCCAAATATTTATATAGAACAAGAAATGAAATGGCATTCTCTTAAACAAAAAATGGGGTTTGATGATTTTTATCATAGTAATAACTAGCTTCGTCGGGTATTTTTAACGGTCTACCCAGCGTAAGCTTAAAAGGCGTATTTTTTCGATTTCAATGAAGTACGTCCTATATTCGTTTTCCGTCTCGGCATATTGGGTTAAAATAACTGACTGGACTATTAATTGTATTTTCATGGAGATAGCATGTACAACGAATTCTTATCAGACGTAATTTAAGAATGGCGAGGGGCATGAAACACTTTCCATCCAATCTAAACTAGACTGTGTATTCTGCGGAACGAAGGATGAAACTGGCGTGATAGGCTCGCTCGCTAGCTAGCTCGTAGTAATTGAATGGAGATTGTTGGAAGAAATCAAAACGTTAATACACTTGTAGAGGGCGATGTATTGAAGATAGAGATATGCAGTCACGGATTTTTTGTAGAACTTCTCATGCTGAACAATTCTTATACTCATAGTATATAGATATTTTTAATGGTTTACCCAGCGCATGCTTCAAGGGCGCACGGACGGTAGGATTTTTCCGACTCGATTTACTGAAATCGTTATTGCTCGGCTTCCTTTGGTCATAAATAGATTATTTTCCACATGAACCTTTCTCAAGAAATCCTTTACAGAATGGTGAAAACTGCATCAAAATCCATTCAGTGGTTCTCGAGATTACCCGGAACATCCAAGAATCTGGGACATTGTTTTATACTAAGTACAGATGTGTCAAAACGATCCTTTATCGTCCTTATAGGTATATTTTATATTCACTTGTGATCCAATAGCAGGAAGAAGTTAAAAAAAAAGTATGGAAGTTTTATGGAGGGAAATGAATACAATCATGGGGTACGAAAAACATCAGTATAAAAATGTAGTTTTTACAAGAAAACGAAGACAGTATTACAGGTAATTTTTACCCGTAACATTGTAACAATAGTCATAGATATACATTTGACCCTTGCCATCTTTCTGGGGTTAGATATCAGTGGAGTCCTGGAGAAACACGTTCCTTCAGCGACAGGAATAATGAACATGATACTTGGATTTGGAAAGAATAAAATAGAAACGTAGTTAACAGGTAATTGCCATTTATTTACAAAATAAATATTGTACAAACTTACAGGAATTACAAAATAATATTTTACTGAAATATAGAAGCCAGCGTTGTCTTTTTAATTCAGTAAAATTATTGCTTTACAATATTAATGTGCTCAATTAAATTTGGTGGCGCGTAAAACTCGTCTCCTCACATCTGCTAACCTGAAACAGTTAATTAATTTTGATTGAAGTAATTTTTGCCTTTCAGCGTTCAGTCTAGTCTGCAAGCCTCTGTCTTCGAACAAGTCGCCTACATGATCCCCTATTAGCAGTTAGCACTACGGCCTTCTCCGCTTCTACACCTTGGTATCGTTAAACAATGAATCTAACCATCACTTCCTAACTTCTGTTTTTCTTACCCTCTATAGCCGAGTTCATTAAACTTCTACGGTAAATTTCTCCTCCCTCATTTTAATCACACGACCCCACCATCTGAGTCAGCTCATACGAACAGTTTTATCATAACGTGTTCATTTCCAACATTGCTTTTTGTTTATCTTCGTTAAGAGTACCTTCCTGCCATTGTTCTCATCTATTTGGCCCAGCAATAATTTGTGCTACCCTCATATCTTAAGTTCATGTATCAGATATTCAGAATATACCCAGATCTCCCTTCCGTACAGCCAGATCAATCTAATAATAATAATAATAATAATAATAATAATAATAATAATAATAATAATAATATCGTATGGCCTCGGTTGCCGGGTGCAAGCTTTGTAATTTGACACCCAGAGGGTAGCTTGCATGTCGAATTTCGTTGTTCCTTGAATCACTATGAAAGTCAAGGAGATTAGATATCTAAGCTCATTGAACACTATAGCGCTTTCTAGTAGAGAAATGAGGAACTTTGTGATGGCGGAAACTCCCGAGATTAATTTTGCCATTATGAACACGGCTTACTGAATTCAAATGCGTTCTTTGACATGCCAACTTCGTATGACATGCGTGTCGTATTTTTGCCGCCTTTCAAAAATCACACACCATGGCCAGGAGCAAACCTGCAAGCTTGGGGTTAGTAGACAGACACGCTATCCACTCACCCACCGTGGCAAGTTAGATCGGTCTAAATACTGATCGATAGGCTATAATTCTTACAGAATATGATAGATCGCAACAGAGGGTTGAAAACTGCAGTTGTATGGATTAATTGCTTTTGACAAACTTCGTGAGAGACGGGCTTAATGGACATCATGTGCTACCAACCAACGAATCAACCCCGTGGCACCACAGCACATGAAAGGCCTAGGCCTACCAAGCAACCGCTGTCCAGCCATTTGGCCTGCAGATTATGGGGTGACGCGTGGTCAGCGCATCGGGTCCCCTCGGCCGTTAATCCTCCGAGACCCGGGCGCTACCTCACTGTCAGACAGCTACTCAATTGTCCTCACGAGGCTGAGTGCACACCGTTCCAGCCCTCCGGTCAGTTTCTAAAATCCCTGACGGAGCCGGGAATCAAACCCGTGGCTTCCGAGTGCGAGGCAGGCGCTCTACCCCAACACCACGAGGCCGGCTACATGAGCTAACAATTAACTTATTGGGAAAGGAAACGTGTTTCGATAGTTATTGTTGTTTTGCCGTTGGGCCGATAACCCAGATGTTAGGCCCCTTAAAACAGCAATTATAATCATCATCATGTTGATTTTTGAGGCGAAACAGCGAGGTCATCTGCCCCAAAAGGAGATGTGTATTTAATAGTTGTGTTTAGAATCTTTTTTCTCCCAGCCCAATTTAATTGAGGACATTAACATAAAAGCATCTATTTTATTAATCTACTTTATTGAGATAGGACGTATTGGAGTAGAGTCTATGATTATGAATCAGTGATGAAATCCTCCAAAATCACCTCCAAATGAGCCGTGGCCGAGACTAAGTCCTCCATAACTAACTCCACCATATCCTCCTTCATAACCACCTCCGTATAATCCACCAAAATCGTGTCCCTTGACAAGTACGGGCACAGGTTTCTTGACGATCACTGGGTGGGGAACTGGAACTGGTATTGGCTTATGAACAGGAACGGGAACAGGTTTAGGAACGTGAACTGGATAAGGTGCTGGCACTGGCACTTTAATGGGAATATGTACTGGGTATGGTACTTTTTTCTCTACTGGGTAAGGTACTGGTTTGATTACTGGCACCGGTATGGGTTTAGGTACATGTACAGGGTAGGGTTTGTCTACAGGCACTGGTACGGGGACTTTGACAGGAACTGGGATATGTTTCTCAACGGGTACAGGATAAGGATGAGGGACAGGCACACCGATTTCTTTAGTGATTGTGATGGCCTTGACATGACCATGGCCATATCCACTATCCAAACCTCCGTAACTAAGGCTGCCTCCACCAATGAACCCTCCATGGCCCAAACCATAGCTTCCTGCACTCAGGTCATGACCAAAGCCTCCTCCGTAGCCTAGACCAAACGTGCCACGCTTGTCGACCCGCTTCTCTTCCTCAGTACAGGAGGCCGTGAGAACTACTGCCACCACGATCACACATACCTGGAACATTACATTACATTATTTAAATGTATAGCAGCCGAATGCCCAGGAAAGGTTTGCACTATCAGGTTACAGGTTTACATTAGATCACAGTTGCACTGTTCATTTGCTTGCATTTATAAGGTCATTTTAAGGGACCCTGTCCTGCTTTTGCATTGCTTGATGTGATCAAGTTCACACCTTTCGCCACATATTTTACACACGAATGGGTCATCTTCTTGGTGATATTTAGTAATTACTAATTACACACATTTTATGGTGGAAACCATGATTGCGTAACTTTGCGTTTGATTGGTGTTGATCCAATGTGTATTTAACACGGCATCTGTTCCAAAACAAAACAAAAATAAAACAGTGCAAATGCTATTTGGGAGAGGAGGAAGAATTTCGAGGACTGATATCATGATGATAGGAAACGAACAATTAAATGTTGTCAACAAATAAAAGTACCTCGGCATTACAGTGCAGCCTACTACTTCAACGTTCAGAATTCACATACAAGAGAGATCAGCTCCAGCTATAAGAGCAATGTGCAGCATCGAAAAACATCACATCCCATAAACTAGCAACGTCGATGAGACTCTTAGAAACTGCTACATAAGCGATTGAACTCATATGGAATAAATTGACAACCAGTGATTTAGAAAAGCTAGAAAACGTGAAAGCATGCTTCATCAAACGGGCCATAGGAGCAAGCAAATATGCGCCAAATTGAGAAGGCTCAAGGATTTTCCTACAAAGTACACGCGCTTATACACAAGTAATAGAAAGAAGGGAACAGAAGGAGAAAGAAATAGATACTGGATTGCATTACATTCATGATTTATGTTCGCTTTAAAATAGGCTGTGATTTATACGAGGGCTGATTTTTAAGTAAGGGCCGTTCTTTTTAAAATTAACCGAACATTTTATTTTGAAACCACATTTATTAGCCTACTTTCGATTTTTCCAAAAATTAAAGTAGACTTATGAGATCAACACAGGGAGAAAAAAAGTGTGTCTGTCTGTGTGTGTGTATGTGTGTGAGTCTGTGTGTGTGTGTGTGTGTGTGTGTGTGTAGTGTGTGGACTCTGAATGTCTGTCCCCCCCTATCAATTCGAACACGGTAAACGCGAATTGAACGAAATTTGGTACAAAGGTAGCACTAGCAAAGGACACCTCAGTGTCATGTTTTATATCACCGCCATCTTGACTGAAACGTAATGGCGGCCACGCAAATGTTCAAAGCTTAAATCAAATTACGACTAACCTAATCATCCGATCTCTACCAAATTTTGCAACAACATACCTTTATGGGGGGAGCATCCTTTGACTATACTAATAGGTCATCAGCCTAATAGTTCGCGGATGGCGGCCATCTTTGTGTGGAAAACGATTCCCCCTATTAATTTGAACACGGTGCAACCGAATGGAACGATATTTGGTACAGAGGTAGTACTAGCAGAGGGCTCCTCAGTGTCATATTTTATATCGCCGCCATCTTGACGGAAACGTAATGGCGGCCACACAAATGTTCAAAGCTTAAATTAAATTACGACTAACCTAATCATCCGATCTCTACCAAAATTTGCAACAACATACCTTTATAGAGGAAGCATTCTTTGACCAAATTAATAGGTCATTAGCCTAATAGTTTGCGGATGGCGGCCATCTTTGTGTGAAAATCGATTCCCCCTAATAATTCGAACACGGTGAAACCGAATGGAACGAAATTTGGTACAGAGGTAGTACTAGCAGAGGGCTCCTCAGTGTCATATTTTATATCGCCGCCATCTTGACGGAAACGTAATGGCGGCCACACAAATGTTCAAAGCTTGAATCAAATTACGACTAACCTAACCATCCGATCTCTACCAAATTTTGCAACAATATACCTTTATGGAGGAAGCATCCTTTGACCATATTAATAGGTTATTAGAGTAATAGTTTGCGGATGGCGGCCATCTTTGTGTCAAAATCGATTCCCCCTATTAATTCAAACACGGTGAAACCGAATAGAACGAAATTTGGTACAGAGGTAGCTCTAGCAAAGGGCACCTCAGTGTCTTTTTTATATTGCCGCCATATTGACAGAAACGTAATGGCGGCCACACAAATGTTCAAAGCTTAAATCAAATTACGACTAACCTAATCATCCGATCTCTACCAAATTTTGCAACAACATACCTTTATGGAGGGAGCATCCTTTGACCAAAATAATAGGTCATTAGCCTAATATTTTGCGCGATGGCGGCCATCTTTGTTTGAAAATCGATTCCCCCTATCAATTCGAACACGGTGAAACCGAATGGAACGAAATTTGGTACAGAGGTAGCACTAGCAAAGTGCACCTCAGTGTCATGTTTTATATCACCGCCATCTTGACGGAAACGTAATCGCGGCCACCCAAATGTTAAAAGCTAAAATGTAAATACGACCAACCTAATAATCTAGTCTCTACCAAATTTTGCAACAACATATCTTTATGTGGAAAGCATATCCTGACCAAACTGAAAGATCATCTGCCCAATAGTTTGCAGATGGTGGCCAAGTATGTGTAAATCCATTCCCCATATCAATTCAAACACGGTGAAACCTAATTGAATGTTTTTTTTACAGAGGTAGCACTAGCAAAGGGCTCCTCATATTCATGTTTAATATCCCTATAGCACGTTGTATTTCAACAAGCTACTACAACCAACATTCAATTATACTCCATGAAAAGGACAAAGAGTTATAACAATGCCCATGCATTTAGGAGAAAGTAGGCTATATGTTCTTTACTGAACATCTTGTTTTTAGGTTTTACATACCTTCCTCTATTTTTCTACATAGTTGCCTTGCCTATTAAGGCATTTGTCATGCCTTCAAACTAAGATCTGAAATCCCTCTGCATAAAAGTTTGCCGCCTGCTCTAACAACCAAGAATTCACGACTGCTTTCACTTCTTCATCGTCGGCAAAAAGAGGTGGAAATCGCTCGTAGCAAGGTCAGGGCTATACTGTGGGTGATCCAAAACTTCCCACCCAAACGAGTCAATCAGTCCCCGAGTCCGGGCAGCAGTGTGAGGTCTTGCGTTATCGTGAAGGAGCAAAATTCCCTTCGTCAGCATGCCGCGTCTTTTGTTCTGAACTGCACGTCGGAGTTTGGTCAAAGTTACGCAGTAGTCTTCTGCGTTGATCGTCGTTCCTCGTGGCATAAAGTCTACCAGCAAAACACTACGCCTGTCCCAGAACACAGTTGCCATGATCTTGCACTGTGACGGCGTTTGTTTGGGTTTGACCTTGACAGGAGAGGTTGAGTGTCGCCATTCCATTGACTGTTGCTTGGTTTCAGGGGTGATAGTTATAGCAAGTCCACTCACACACCCGTAAACCACACACAAGCAAGCGCAGGGGATTGACTTACTTGACTTAGTTCCTATCCTATGTCTCCTCTCGGAGCAAAGGGCTGCAACAAAATTCCTCCACTGATTTCTTCTTCCAGTCATCCTCTGCAGGTCTGTCCAGGATTTGCCAGTCGCCTTTCTCTCCTCCTCAACACTTCTTCTCCGTGTATTTCTTGGCCTACCCCTTCCTCGGGTGCCCTGAGGGTTCCACCTAAGTGCTTCTTTTCCAATGGCGTCCTGCTTTCTCAGACAATGGCCTATCCAACTCCATTTTCTACATTTTATTTCTGGATGTATTGGCATTTCGTTTGTTCTCTTCAGAAGTTCCTCATTTGAAATGGTTTCTGGCCAATAGATGCGTAGAATCTTTCTGAGGCAACGGTTAGTGAAGACTTGGAGGCTCCTGGTGATCTGGGTTGTAACTTTTCAAGTTTCACTTCCATACAGGAGAACTTCTTTGACATTACTATGAATGATTCTTAGTTTCGTCCTGGTCGAGATGTTGCGAGCTTTCCAAACCGGACATAGTTGAACAAATGCAAAGTTTGCTTTTTTGATGCAGCTCTTAGCATCTGCGCTAGCACCACCGTCCTCTGCAATGATGCTACCAAGATATGGAAACTCTCTCACAGTTTCAATTTCTTCTCCATTTATTTTGCACTTGAGGTTTGTATTTATTAAACTGTTTACTCGCATTTCTTTGGTCTTGTTGCAATTTATCTTCTTCCCTGCTCTTGCTGCCTCTTCTGTGATGTGCCTTAACTTCATTTTCATATCCGGAAAGTTCTGAGAGATTGCACAAACATCGTCAGCAAAATCCAACTCTTCTAGCTGTTGCATCAACTTCCATTGCAATCCAGTTCTCATAACCAGGTCCATAACAATAAGGAAGATGGTGGGAGCTAGGATACATCCCTGCTTAACTCCTGAATTGACCTATGTTGGTTCAGTAAGCTTCCCTTCATGGACCACCTGGCATGTATAATTGCTATAAAAGTTCATTACAAGGCTCTCAGGTATTCCATATCCGGCCAACGCCTTCCACATGAACTCTCTCCTCAGGGAATCAAAAGCTTTGCAGAAATCTACAAACATAAGGTAAAGTGTAGTATTCCATTCCTCACACTGTTCCACTATAACCCTCAACGTGTTTATCTGGTCAATGCATGATCTGTTTTTCCTGAATCCAGCTTGTTCTCTTCTCAGTTTCTGATCCACAATATTTATAATTCGATCTAACGGAATCCTTGTGAACACCTTACTTGGTATTGAAAGTAAAGCCAGTTGTCACATAGTGTCCTATCCCCTTTCTACGGCAATTTCACCAGTAAACCTCTTTCCCAGTCTTCTATCAACATTCATATATTTAAATTTCAGACTGTTTTGCATTTCAGCGTTCATCCTAGTCTGCAAGCCTCTACCTGCTAACAAGTCGCCTCCATGATCCCCTATTAGCAGCGCTGTGGCCTCCTCTGCGTCTACACCTCTCACTTTGAAATCGTTCAACACCCGATCTAAACATCGTCTCCTAGGTGTACCTCTCCTTCTCTTACCCTCCACAGCCAAAACATTTACCCTCTTAAGTAATTTCTCCCCCCCCCATTCTCTTCACATGATCCAACTGGTGGCGTAGTTGGTAGCATGCTGAGCTTCTATGCCCAAGGTCACGGGTTCAATCCCGGCCAAAGTCGGATTTTTTAAGAGCGTTAAAAATCCTTCAGTATGACTTCCTTCGGTGGGGAAGTAAAGCTGGCGGTCCCATGTCATAGATTTATGGCGTGTAAAAGGCCCTTCCACTAATTACATTTGTGTGAAGCTACATTTGGAGGTTAGATTTCGTTGAAACGCTCTATCAAAGTTCCAACGTTAACCACTAGGTATTAATGACATCTATTAGCGAAAGTTGGAACTACTTGAAATTGAACGGACCTTGTAGCTCACCCCATGGGTGTTCGCATTGAAGCAGCTACTAGCAAGCCAAACATGTCCTAGGACACACCTGGCATTAAAAGCCATGCGCTAAATACCTAAATAAATAATGGCGGCCAAGGGAATTAAAAATTTCAAATGGAGTTTGGTTGGTTGGTTGGTTCCTTAGGTTAGGGGCTGCGACAACGCGGTCATGTAGCCCCGTGTACTTTGGGTGTGTGTGGAATCTGTCTGATAACCGGTGTTAATTGTGATGACTGTATTAGTGTGTATTGTCTGTTTTCAATTCAAGTGAGGACTGCAGACATTTAATTTCAAGTAGTTCCTACTTTTGCCGCCAAACGCCACCGTCAACGGCTACTGGGACTAATTCAGAACTTAGCTACTAGACGCCACTGCAGTCGGCTCTTGGCAAAGAACGTAGCAACCTAAGAGCGTTGTTTACATTCTTAACCTATAAAATTTAGTTTCACACAGGTGTAATTAGTGGAAAGTTCTTTAACATGCCATAAATCTATGACATGGGACCGCCGGCTTTACTTCCCCTCCGAAGGAATGCATGCTGAGGGATTTTTAACGCTCTTAAAAATTCCGACGGCTTCGGCCGGGTTTGAACCCGCTATCTTGGGCATAGAAACTCAGCATGCTACCAACTACGCCACCGAAGCCGCCCAAATGGAGTTTCCTCACGCAGTGAAACTCTTTATACAGAATTTAATATACTGGCATCTAATTTAATTCAATTGTTTTCATAAACCCAAGATAGCAGCTGTGCGAAATAAAATATAAAAAAATATATTTTTATCCTAATTATGCGGTCAAAGTGTACATTTGTATAACGAACCAACGCAACAATTTTCATATAATAACTCAATGGCCTACATAAATTACAATCTAACATGGCGATCCATTTATTGGCGGAAGAGTGTTTAATGGAGAAGACCAATAAGTTATATGATACTAGGTTATTGAGTTCTACATGAAAGTGAAAATCCACAGGCTACTTCGAGTCGACCGGGTCTGGAAATGGAATGAATGAAGCCTCCATCTAGCGGCGATGATATGAAATGTGCTGGCCGCCGAAGCCTGTCGCACTCCCCTGGGGAGTTGAATAAATGAATGACAGATGAAATGAAATTATAGTGGAGAGGGTTTACTGGTTCGAAATTGTGATAGGGAAACCCCAGAGTACCTGGGGAAATACCTGTCTGCCTCCGCTTTGCCCAGCACAAATCTCACATGGAGTGAGCGGGATTTGAACCACGGACCCAGTGCACAGTGGGTCAAAATAGAAATCTAGGAGGACAAAATTATTTATTTTCATAATTAAAAAATCAAAATGTATTACTTTTACAGCATTCTCATATAATTGCCGCTCACTATTCTGGGATATAAACGCATCTTACAATTAGTGTAAATCTGTCACCACTGTTCGAGCAGTCTGAATTGGAGGGTGAATGCAAGTGGCTGTGGTTTGGTTGTCTTTGTGGTTAGGGTGATGCTTTAAGATGGAACATGCAACTGAATGTATGATCTTTGTAACGTGTTTCAGTTATTAACGGGCGTAATTGTTACGTAATTTTAGCTATATTTGCATTATATAATATTTAACTATTATTTTTAAAATTATATTTTCACTTAGATTTTTAGTAAGTTGCGTCACTCTGCGTCACTTTCTACTTAATGTTAAAATGTAGATAAAGTCTTGTAGTTAATGCCTGTTATAAGATTTTTTGCATCTTGTTGCAACCTCCTTAGTTATTTTACGTTTTAGAAGATGCCGCGCAACCAGTTCTCACACGTTTACAATTGTTCGAAGCACTGGGTTCGACGATTATGTCGAAAGTGGAACATTGTGTCTTTGTTAAAAGTAAATTAAGGGTAGAAAATTGTTCTGAAGAGATAACTGAATGTTCTATCCAACTCCTAGTCATAGACAATTTATTGCATGTGTAGACGTAGCTTAAAAAGGTCTTAACTGATGTTTATTATGAAGTAAACAAATTATATACGTTGCTTTCACTCTAAATTCATGATTAAAACGTAAAAATAATTTTATCCTCCTACATTTCGATTTTGACCCACTGTGCAGTGGTGAGAGGCCGGCGTGCTGCCGCCTAAGCCATGGAGGCTGTTATTCAGTTCTTCATGGAACTACCTATGTTTTATCTATGTTGACCACTTATAATTAATAATTATTCAGACCTAATAATTACTTTTTGACTTTTAAAGTCGCACATTTTTCCGTATTGACAGAATGTAATAATAAACCAAGTTTTTATGGTTCCGCCTAGTCAATACTTGTTTTATTAGAGATTTTATCGTGATATAATCACTTGTCTTTACCGCTTATTATTAGAAATGATTTCCACCTTGTCATTACAATGTCCTTCTTTGTTACTAATACAAACGTGGCCATATTATAATAAACATTTTTTCCCCAATTTGTTATCTATTTGCAATTTTGATGTAGCAATTACCTCCATATTTTACATGTTTTCATTACTGTCGCAAGCGGTTATGAAATTACATTTTTTTTGTTTCTTTGCAAGTATTCTTGTGAGCCATAAAGTATTTTACTATACTAATGTTTCATGAAGAATATATATTACACCCGTTCCACTTAATCTCACATTATTTTTGGTTAGATAACACTCACTTGCTAATAATATCTATTAATAACAAACAACATAAAATATTTCTGTAACTAAGTAAAAACATGCGATAGCGACAATCATACAAAACTATATGATTAAATAACATCGATAATGCAAAGTCGTTACTAGATGAGGACTCTTCATTTTATAATGGAGGCGTTTTGAATATTCTTAACAACTTTTTTGGTGTAAATGTACTGTTTCAAGCCCTTTGTTTTGTAGGTATACCGCTTATTATTTCTGCTGGGGCCAAGGTTGCAGGTTCGTATCGTGACGCAGTCAGCAGGCATTTGAGGGTGCGCAAATGCGAGGGAGTCGTGTCAGTAGATTTAAAGGTCCCCTTCTGGGGAAAATTCCCGCATCCCGGCGTCTCTAAAAGCCACAGTATTATACTACCTTATTATTTCCGTTTTCAACGGGTTCGGGATGAGATGCGATGAAAGTCTATGTGGTGGGTGTTCTTTACTGGCCGGATGCCCTTACCGACGACAACATCATGAGAGGAATTAATGAGACATGATTTTTTTTATCGTGTGGTCTTCTGAGATGCCGAGTGCAAGTTATTGTAGTCGACGCCCGAGGGGGACCTGCGACGCCTGAATGAGAGATGATATTTTTTTTTGTCTTATAGCCTCGGGTGCCGGGTGCAAGATTTGGTATTTGACGCCGAAGGGGCAGCTTATATGTCAAATTTTGTTGTTCCTTGGAGGGCTATGAAAGTCTAGGAGGTTAGATATCTACGGTCCTTGACACTATAGCGCTTTGGAGTAGAGAATGGTGGAACTTTGAGTGTTAGCCTATTGAATTCAAATGGGTTCTTTAACATGCCAACAACGAATGACATGCGTGCCGTGATTGTTGTCGCCCTAAAAAAAAAAACACTTACCAAGGCCAGGAGCGAACCTGAAAGTTTGGGGTTGGTGGCCCGACACGATAAACACTCACTCACCCACCGTGGCAAGCTAGAGCTGAGATAATAATAATCGTGTGGCCCCCGGAGAGGCCGAGTGCAGGTCTTTCTGGTTGACGGCCGTGGGCGAGCTGCGCGTCGTAATGAGGATGTAGTGATGATAAAAACGTCACATACACCCAGTCCCCGAGCCACGGGAATTAACCCCAGGATATTAAAATACCTGATGGCTCGGCCGGGAATCGAACCAGGGGCACTTCGGGCCAAAGCCTAGGGCGCTAACCATTTAGTCACGGAGCCGAACGAGAGATGAGATGAATGGATGAAGCGTGTCGTGGCCTGTCCAAACATTTGCCTGGAGTTGAAAATGGGGAAACCACGGAAAACCATTTCAAGGACGATCGGTGGTGGGGCATGAACCCACGTCTACTGAGTCAACAGAGAGCTTGTCCCCATGGCATAACTACGCGTAGACACCGCTGTTGGTTGTTTCAAGCACATTAAGGACTGTATTAATCAATATAGGAAGAAATTACTGTACTCTTAGACTAGTTTATGTTGTTGTTGTTGCTTAATTTAGGGGTTGCGGCTTCGGTGGCGTAGTTGGTAGCATGCTAAACAGCTGTGCCCAAGATTGCGGGCTCAAACCCGGACGAAGTCATTGGATTTTTTAAGAGCGTTAAAATCCTTCAGTATGCCTTCCTTCGGAGAGGAACTAAAGCCGGTGGTCCCATGTCATAGATAATGGCATGTACACGATCCTTCCACTAAATAAACTTGTGTGAAGCTAAATTTCTAGATTAGATTTCGTTGAAACGCTCTATCAATGTTTCAACGTTCAACACTAGACGTCAGTGACATCTGGTAGCAAAAGTTGTAACTACTTGAAAGTAACTTGTAGCTCACCCTATGGGTGTCCGCTTGAAGCAGCTACAAACTTTGGCAAGCCGAACATGTCCTCGGACACTCCCGGCACTAAAAGCCATACGATAAATAAATAAATAAATAAATAAATAAATTAGGAATTGCGACACCGTGGTTATATAGTCCCGTGTAATTTGTGTGTGTGTGGGGGGGGGAGAGAATTGTGTTCTAACCTGTGCTATTCTGATGGCTGTACTAGTGTGTAGTCGAGAGGGTAGGATTGGGAATGAGGTGGCCGTGGCCTTAAGTTAAGAACCATCCCAGCATTTTCCTGGAACAGAAGTGAGGAGACTACGGAAAACCTCTTGCAGGATGGCCAAGGTAAGAGTCGAACCCATCTCTTCTCAGTGTTACCTCGCTAGGCTGAGTATACCCCGTTCCAGCCCTCAAACCAAAAAATAATTCCTTGGCAGAGCTGGGAATCGAATACGGGCCTCCTTGGTGACAGCAAAGAGTGCTAGCCACTACGCAGTACAGACATTACAGTGACACAGGTTATCAGACAAATTTCACACACAATAATAAACGTGATGTCGCAGCCCCTAAAATAAGCAACAACAACTAGAATAAGACATCATAATTTCATGTATTTAAGTCGGTCAACACGATTGTACCCGATTGCAATGGGTAGTTCCCTAATCCAGAAATAAATTTACATGAAATACAGGGTGAGGTCTAGTCCTACTTATAGAAATGGTACAGTACATGCGTGTCGATTCCGTGGTGTAGTGGTCTGCGTGCTTAGCTCCCATGCAGGAGGTCCGAGGTTTCAATTACCGGCTCTGCCACGAAATTTGAAAAGTGGTATGAGGACTGGAACGGGGTTTACTCTGCCTCGGGTGGTCCAAATGAGTAGAGGGGGTTCGATTTCCGCGAAGTGGTTTCCCACTTCGTCTTCGGGCTAATGCTGGGATGCTACCTAACTTAAGGCCACGGCTGCCTCCTTCCCTCTTCCTTGCATATCCCTCCCACACTTCCCGTCCCCTTAGTGGCTTCGGTGGCGTAGTTGGTAGCGTGCTGAACTGCTGTGTCCAAGATCGCGGGTTCAAACCCGGCCGAAGACGTCGGATTTTTTAAGTGCGTTAAAATCCTTCAGAATGCCTTCCTTTGGAGGGGAAGTTACGGTCCCATGCCATGGATCTATGGCATGTAAAAGATCCACTAACTAAACTTGTGTGAAGCTAAATTTCTAGGTTAGATTTCGTTGGAACGCTCTATCAAAGTTCCAACGTTCACCACTAGGTATCATTGACATCTGATAGCGAAAGTTGGAACTACTTGAAATCGAACTTGTAGCTCACCCTATGGGTGTCTGCTAGAAGCAGCTACAGCCTCTGGCGGGCCGAACATGTCCTCGGACACTCCCGGCACTGAAAGCCATACGATAAATAAATGAATCCCCTCATCAGGCCCCTCTTCGCTTTGCAGGTGATGCCGCCTGGGCGTAGTGCTATTACCACTCCCCAGCTGTATCCCCGACCCAGAGTCTCAAGCTCCAGGACACTGCCCTCAGTGGCGGTAGAGGTGGGATCACTCGCTTAGTCCGTGGCAAAAGCCAAACCTGGTGGGTAAAACGATAAGAAAACAAGTTGTTCCGTAAAGAACTATACAGCCTATTTTCATACCTCCTACTCTTGTTAATAGCCTCTATGAACATACAAAAATTCAGTTTCATTGCTGTAATAGATTCGTAGATATTGAGATCCATCTAAATATTTCGGATGGTCGCCATGTTGAATTGTTATATGTATAGGCCATAGAGTCATGTACCATTAAAGGAAAATTATTGCGTGGGTTCATTATTCAAACTTTCACTTTGATCGCATGATTACGACACAAGAAATAAAAACTTAATTTTAAAATTCGCACAGCCGCCATCTTGAGGTTATATCAACAATTGAACTAAATTAGATACCAGTGCATTACAATGTGTATAAATATTTGCTGTACCAGATTGCATTGCTTTTGGAACATTAAATCGCGAGAATGGTCTATTTAAAATTTTCAAATTCGCTTGGCCGCCATGTTGGTTTTGTAGTTACCAGGTTTTCAAAAGTCACATAGGTGAACTTCTAGTAGTTCCTTTTATCACCGTAAAATATTCCAGGGTGATATCGGGAATAGTTTCGGAGATATTGAATGCTGGTGATATATTTCGCACAGCCGCCATGTTGGATTGGTGAGATGTAACAAAATTTGGAGGGCACGGTCGGGTTCGTCTGGAATAGTGCTATGAACTTACCGAGTTTCATTGAAATCGGTCCTGCCGTTTAGAAGTTATTAGGGGGAGACCCACACCATCACACACACGCACACGCACACACAGACAGACACACGGACAAAAGTTGATCTCATAAGCCTATTTTTAGCCTACTTCCGATTTTTGCAAAAAATGAAAGTAGACTTATGAGATCACTACAGGGCCAGAAATTGTGTGTCTGTCTGTGTGTGTGTGTGAGTGTGTGTACTCTGAATGTCTGTCCCCCTATCAATTCGAACACGGTGAAACCGAATTGAACGAAATTTGGTACTGAGGTAGCACCAGCAAAGGGCACCTCATGTTCATGTTTAATATCCGTATAGCACGTTGTATTTCAACAAGCTACTGCAACCAACATTCAATTATACTCCTTGGAAAGGACAAAGAGTTATAACAATACCCATGCATTTAGGAGAAAGTAGGCTATATGTTCTTTATTGATCATCTTGTTTCATAAATGAAAATAGGCTAAAAATGCCAGTACATGCATACCTCAGTTATCTGAAGCTATAATTAGGAATGAAAAATGAATGAAAATCCACAGCCTGCTTCCAGTCTCCGACCGGGTCAGGAATGGAATGAATGAAGCCCCCATCTAGCGGCGAGGATATGAACTGTGCCGGCTGCTGAGGCCTGACGCACTCCTCTGGGGCAATGATTAAATGAATGACAGATGAAATGAAATGATAGTGGAGAGTGTTGCTGGAATGAAATTGTGACAGGGAAAACCGGAGTACCCGGAGAAAAACCTGTCTGCCTCCGTTTTGTCCAGCACAGATCTCCCATGGAGTGACCGGGATTTGATCCACGGACCCAGCGGTGAGAGGCCGGCGTCCTGCCGCCTAAGCCACGGAGGCTTCCAATTAGGAATATAATGTATGTAATTGTTAAGGAAAGACTAGATGAACATCACAATATGTATTTAATTATAGTTACAATAGATATTCTATGGCGTTTTATGTATCTCTATATACATTATGTCTTCTAAACTTTAGCAATGTACACTGACCGGCAAAAAAAGTGGAACAGTAATTTAAAAAGTATAAAATTAGCCATGAAAAAGATGTAATCACATTTTAAAAGCTTTTCACGCATTAGGACACACATCTGAAACATCCGTGAATAGAAATTGACATTTCTTAGGGTGGTTTATTACCACCAATTACCCCCAATCTTCGATGAGCCTAACAAGCTGTCATGGACGCTAAGGGTGGAAACACTTGTTTTAGTGACCAGTGTTCCCGTACAGTGCAGTGCAAACATTAACACTGTTTTGTTTGGCAAAAAAAAAAAAAAACAGCCCAGAAGAACATTAGTAAAAAAATAGAAAATTGTTAGATTTGTGAAATGTAACGAAATTTGAGAGTTAAAGCGTGTTGTAAAACATGTTTCAATTTCTGTAGCCAACAATCTAACATTTACATGAATAATGCAAATATTGGAAAACCGATACATTTTAGTGGAATAAATTAAGAAATTACATAAAAAATTGAAGTGTTCCACTTTTTTTTGCCGGTCAGTATATATTTACCCTTAACACTCATTCTAGCGAGGACACTTCCAAATACTTGTAAGCAATCATAGAGATAGAATTTATCACAATGTAACAAGAGTAACTCGTTATGTGGGCTTCAAAAAGCGAACTGATCAGGCACTGGCTTTGTTGTGGACTTGTCACTAATAATAATAATAATAATAATAATAATAATAATAGGAAAGGTTCAGAAGGCAGAAATGTTTAAATACCTCGGTGAATGGATAGAGCCTAACCTATCAGAGAAAGAAACCTTCGTGTCACGCATTAATAAAATGGAAATGGCATACAACCTGACTAAAGACATCTACAACAGTTATTCGACCAGAGGCTCTATATGCGGCTGAGACTCTAATAATGAACAAGGCAGGTCTAATGGAAAACTAGAGGCTAAAGAAAGATTTTGAGGAAAATCCTGAGTCCCATGAAAGAAACACAGCGAGTACAGTAGGCGTCACAACCACGAATTGTACAAGCACGTGGAGAAGATCAGTGACACGATTCGAAAAAGAAGGATTGCCTTTTATAGACACGTGAAACAAATGAGCCCAGGCAGGATATCAAAACGGATATTGACGTGCTTTCAAGATAAGAAAACCAAAGGGGCATGGTTCACGGAAGTTCAGAAAGATCTACGTGAAATGGAAATTTCCCCTAAAGATATCCAGGAGCGTGTTCCACTTGAGGAAGAACAAAGTACGCACAAAGGTTTCCAGGACAAGCCGAAGCTGAAGACAGGGAAGGCGTGGTCCCAAGAGAGAAAAGAACAACACCGGAGACGAATGCGGGAACACTGGGAGGTAGTTAGAGCTCGGAAGAAGAGACAGTTGAACTGACGTGGCCCCTAGTTGGCCAACTCGAAGAAAGAATAATAATAATTATAACAATAATAATTACCCCTGTCACTACAGCCCATGAAAGGCCTAAGCGTACCAAGCGACCGCTGCACAGCCATTGGACCTGCAGATATTGGGGGTGACACGTGGTCGGCGCATCGGGTACCCTTGGCCGTTAATTTTGGTTTTCGTAACCGGAGTGCTGTCACACTGTTAGGCAGCTACTCAATTATCCTCACGAGGCTGTGTGCACCCCGTTCCAGCCCTCACGTCAGTTTCTAAAATCCCTGATGGAGCCAGGAATCAAACCCGGGGCCTCTGGGTGAGAGGCAGGCACGCTACCCCAACGCCGCGGGGCTGGCTTTAATGATACATACGGTACTTCTTATTGGCCACGAGTGGAGTGAACGGGAAGGGAAGGGGATACGATCGACATTTTAAAATAGATAACCTTGGTGCGAATGATGTCAGGCGTAGTACTGCGGCGATGAAAACCTATCCAATTTATCCGAATTCTGAATTAGTGAAGCCCGAAATAGTAAGTGTTCACATATGTAATTGCATGCACATTTTGTTTCAGGATTAGGGTACCACCCATTACAATTGGATACAATCGTGTCGACCGACTGAAAACCCATTACATTTCGATTACTAAGGCAACGCTCTTAAATGACTCTCAACACGATGTTTGTTTTTTTTAAGTTTTTTTTAGCGTATAGCTTTTTGTGCAGGGAGTGTCCGAGAACAAGATCATCTCGCCAGAGTTCTGTAGCTGCTTCTATACGGACACCCATTGGGTGAGCTACAAGTTCCGTCGCGTGTGGAGTGTTGTCTGGGGAGGAAAGTTTGAATGTAAGGACGAGGAGTTGGAAGGTAGCGGCTGTGGCCTATAGTTAGGGACCAACCCCGGCATTTGCCTGGAAGGAAGATGGGAAACCACAGAAAACCATCTTCAAGATTGCCGGCCGGGGGATTCGAACCTTCCCGCCTCCCAGATGTGAGCGGCTGCCTGCAGCTACGCCGTAACGACCACGGCTAACTCACCCGGTAACACGATGATAATAGAATAAGACAATCAAATATGCGGCTTCGGTGGCGTAGTTGGTAGCATGCTGATCTTCTATCCCCAAGGTTGCGGATTCAAAGTCTTCGGATTTTTAAGAGCGTTAAAAATACCTCAGTTTGCCTTCCTTCGGAGGGGAAGTCAAGCCGGCAGTCCCATGTCATAGATTTATGGCATGTAAAAGAACTTTCCAGTAACTAGTGTGAAGCTAAATTATAGATTAAATTTGACTAACGCTCTTAGGTTCCAACTTTCATCGCCAGGAGCCGACTGCGGTGGAATCTAGTAAGAAAGTTCAGAACTAGTTGTCGTTGACGGTGGCGTTTGGTAGCAAAAGTAGGAACTACTTATAATTGAAAGTCTGCAGTCCTTACATAATAATAATAATAAAAAAAAACAGATTGCACACACTAATACAGCCATCACAATTAACACCGGTTATCAGACAGATTCTACACACACCCAAAATACACGGGGCTACATGACCACGTTATCGCAGCCCCTAAACTGAGGAACAAACCAACCAACAATCAAGTATAAGGTTGTTTCGATAATTTTTCCAACCACTCTAAGTACGGTACTTACGTGGGCCCTCATGCCTGGTTAGAAGTAGAGTAGCCTAATGCTACTAGTAGGAGGTCGTACGAGTAATTTATATGAGAGTAAACCAGACGTGAAAGTAGTCAACAATAGGAAGCGGGAAGTATCGGCGGAAGTGCAGAATTACTGATGTAACACTCTTAGACGTAACCACTTAATGCAGTTTTCGTTCCTCCCTCAGGGGACAGTTGATCACTCGCTGAGACTGGCTCTTATTACGACAAGCAACAACACTTGTAAAACTCAGCAATTCTTCTAGGTTTGTGCCGTGTCTTAGTGGGGTTTGGCCTAGGAATCCAAGCTGCCTCATCAGCTGCTCCTGATGTCCCCGCCCGAACACGGCACAAACCTAGAAGAATTGCTGAGATTTAATTCACTGGCCGTGAAAGCCAATATACACGGAGCGTTCAAAACGTAACGTGCGGAGGCTGGAATGCGCAAATCGGTTACTACATCGGCTAATCGTGTCTTGTGTAACGAGGTGTGGTTCCGACCAGAGTGTGGAAGGTCACAGCCCGTCGCTAGAGGGCACGCGTGTACGCCACGTGACGATACAAAGCGAGCAGCAGCATGCATCAATCGTCCAACGCTGCCAGTCGCATTGCAAAAAGTGACATGGTGGCATCAATCGAAGAGCAAAGAGGTGTTGTTCGGTTTCTGACAGCGGAAGGAGTAGGGGGAACGGACAGTCATCGCCGAATGTCACAAGTGTACGGCGAACACTGCATGTCCCTTGCCAGGGTCAAGGCGTGGCACAAGCGCTTCAGGGAAGGACGGGTGTTGTTAGCCGATGATGCCCGGCCTGGGGCATCCCCCTTCATTACCGATGACAACGTCCAGCTGGTTGATGCACTCATTACCCAGGACCGCCGAACACAGTCGCGGCACTCCTGCAGAAATTCAAATGGGAGGTTCTCGGCCACCCTCCATACAGTCCAGACCTCTCTCCCTGTGATTATGCCATGTTTGGTCCCCTGAAAAGGGCTCAGAGGGGCCAACGATTCACCTCGGACGCCGACGTCCAGCTGTACGTGCGGAACTGGTTCACATCGCAGCCCAGGGAATTTTATGAGACAACCACTCACCGCCTCGTGTCACAGTGGGACAAGTGCCTCAACAGCCAGGGCCAATACTTCTAACATGCAGGTACTGGTTTCTGTAATTATGCCTCCGGCTCGTTACTTTTTGAACGCACCTTAGAACAATATACTGTGCTTCAGCACTGAAGACATTGAAACTGTAGAACACATTCAGTTCAACTGTCCTGCTTTTTAGAGAGCACGTTTTGAACTTAAAGATGCATTTGTTAACTTGCAGCTGCTGTTTCTAAAAACCACTAAATTGCAAATTTTATAAAAAAAAATGCTGCTCTTTTCAATTTTCAGAATTTATTGATTGTACATTTAAACTTGATATTGTCTGCTTATTAGCTGTTTAACACGTGTATTGTAGATATTGAGATCTGGTGTTTTAAATATTTGTACTCTAGTATTAAAGATTGTACATATCATGCTTTTTTCTTTTCATTTCTGTTCATGTCTACATTGCTGTTTATGTATTGGATGTTATCAGATATTTTGTATAAACTTGTATAAGCTTTAAGTTCTGGCAGTAAAGAGGCGCAGATGCGCCTCATAAAAAGGGAGGTAGTTCACAGTGACTGCTGCGTGGCACGTTAAATATTCCATTTGGGGCAAACTTCCGGCACCCCGGCGTCTCTAAGGCCGGTATTATACTATTAAATGAATGAATATCCACAGCCTGCTTCCAGTCTCCGACCGGGTCAGGGATGGTGTGAATGAAGCCCCCATCTAGCGGCGAGGATATGGACTGTGCCGGCTGCCGAGACCTGACGCACTCCTCTGGGGCAATGATTAAATGAATGACAGATGAAATGAAATGATAGTGGAGAGTGTTGCTGGAATGAAATTTTTGACAGGGAAAACCGGAGTACCCGGAGAAAAACCTGTCTGCCTCCGTTTTGTCCAGCACAGATCTCACATGGAGTGACCGGGATTTGAACCACGGACCCAGCGGTGAGAGGCCGGTGTGCTGCCGCCTAAGCCACGGAGGCTTACGGTATTACACTATTAAATAAATTTGTCAAATAAAAGTTATATTTTTTTTCCAATCTGAACTTTTAAAATTATGTAAAGCAATAATCACACCAGTACACTACGTCAAATACTTCATCATAGTTCAGCAAAATGGTTGAAGGACAGTTCCTTGTTCACTGAACTGTATTACGGTAGTTGAAATTCTGTGGTGGCAATACCGGTATGTAAAAGAAATGGAAAGATAAACTAAACGTCTATGCGTTAAACCATGGGTCATCCACGTCACAAGAAGGATAGGCTAGTTATACGAGTAAAATCTTGGTGAACGAGCTGCAGTACGAGGACTTGAAAAAATAGATTAATATTTAATTATTATTAATAATTGTGATGAAATGAATTATGTTCACGTTCAAAACAACCACTGGCCGAGCAAAGAAAATTGAAACATACCAAGTAAAAAAATAAGCATTAGATAGGATTCGATCCCTGGACCTCTCGTAGTGGAGTCGAGCGTTCTACCACTGTCACCGTAACGTCCCAGTAAGTTCACAGACGATGTACCATTTTTGTTCACTCGTAAAATGCCCGCTACAATGAGAGGATTCGAACTAGCGGAGCGATAATCAGGCCTATTTAGTGGTAACTTATCTAACTGCCAGTGAACTTCAAATAGTATTACAATTTTCCTATAAATAAGAATTTGTGTTCGACGATGTCGAAATGAATATATTATACGTCAGAAAACTGTATCATAATGATGGTCATTACAGTACTGTTTTAGGTAGATTTCATTAGAAAGCTAACTATTGCAATGGGTACCATGTTCCGACTTCCGGAAAATTTCGACATATCTTCGCGTTTCACATCCCCCAGACCCCAAAACCACCGTCAGTTCAAAAGTTTATATATAATTTATGTATGTATATATATATATATATATATATACAGTATATGTATATCAGTTTCTTGTGGACACGATAACTGCCGTAGTTTGGCACCAATCACTTTGAATTTTTTACCGAATATGTATACCTATAAAATCTCGGTTGAGTTCATTACTGGGCTAAATCGGTCGGAGGGGGTGAAAATGGGGGGCTTTTTTTTTCGAAAAATTGAAATATTGCTATAACTCTCTTAATATGTGAAATATCGATTCCGTTCAAAGTTCATACTATGTGTCGGATAAAGCCCAAAAATTTATGTTTGAAGAGTTTTTTTATAGCACCAACCATTGACCAAAGGGGTGATAACAGTTTTTTTTTCGGGAAACATTAATCATATCTCTCTTAATAGGCACAATATCAAAACCGTACAAAATGGACAATATTCCCCTAATAATTAGCTAAAACTTTTGTTTGAAAGAATTTTTGATATGACCCACCATTACGCTAAGGGATGGGAAAAATGATTTCGGAATTATAAGAAAATGCCAAGAGCTATCAGAGGTTGCCATGGCAACACTACTAAATTGATGAGGGATGAGCCACCAGACGTTGCCATGACAACGCACTTGCACGAGATCAGATTCAAATTTCCATATGACTAAGCGTGAAGCGGCTTCGGTGACGTAACTGGTAGCATGCGGAACTTCTATGCCCAAGGTCGTGGGTTCAAAGCCGGCCGAAGTCGTCGGATTTTCTAAGAGCGCTAAAAATCCCTCAGTATGCTTTCCTTTGGAGGGGAAGTTCCAACGTTCGTTGCGAGTTGCTGGTTGCGGTAGCATCTAGTAGCCAAGTTCACAGCTAGGTGTCGTTGACGGTTGTATCTGGTAGCAACATTAGGAACTACTGCTTGAAATTGACCGTCTGCAGTCCTTACCTGAATTACAGACTAATACAACAACAAAAAAGTCAACCCCTGGCACTATACAGCCCATGACGGGCTAAGGCCGACCAAGTGACCGCTGCCCAGCCATTCGGCCTGCAGATATTGGGGTGACACGTGATCAGCGTGTCGGGTCCCCTCGGCCGTTAATCTTTGTTTTCGTGATCGGTGCGCTGTCTCACTGTCAGACAGCTACTCAGTTGTGCTCACGAGGCTGAGTGCACCCCGTTCCAAGCCTCACGTCAGTTTTAAAATCCCTGACGGAGCCGGGGATCGAACCCGGGGCCTCCGGGTGAGAGGCAGGCGTGCTATCCCAAAACCACGGGGCCGGCTACAGACTAATACAGCCATCACAATTCACATCGTTTATCAGACAGATTCTACACTCACCCAAAGTACACGGGGTTACATGACCGCATTGTCGCAGGCCCTAAACTGAGGAACCAACCAAAATCTCTGCGGGAGATATAATTTTGCGTGAAGAAGTAACAGACCGTTACATAGTTACACATCAGTGTCGAAACCTTGCTTAAGGACAGTGTGACCACAAGTATAAAAATGGACCCCAAATGACAAGAAGGTTACCATCCCCATAAGACAATAAAATGTTTATAATTTGCATAAAATGACGAAAAACAAAGTTAATTAAGTTCCAATTATAAAATACTTTCTCGCAATAAATGAGGTCTGATCCTTCTACGAAAACCTGCATATTCCGCCTATTTTCGCCTATTTCCAAGTTTGTCTGGTGAAATCTACCTCCGCCTTCCGGCGTGCCGAGAGGACTTTTTTCATTATGAGACAGTTTCCCCAGCCAATCAGAGCTCATTCATTGACCAATTAGGTAAAGATACCTGCGCGCATGCGCTCAAAATCCAACATTTCGGACATGAATTACATGATTTGAAAGTTCAAATTGGATATCGTATCAACCATTGTAGTTACAGTCCCAAACACAAAGACAAAATCAGCACGAACCTTTACGGTAACAAGAAACTACTATGACATATGCAAGAAATTTATGAATCTACGTCCAGAAGTTAGCTACACAGCATCCTTCTATATAAATTACCGACATGGAAAGTGCACCGTCCATATGTTCGCGTAAATATACTGGCGAATTTGAGACAAGAAATAGCACTGTACCTAAATATCCCAAACGCCAATTTCTACACAGCGCATTGCTTTCAAACGACTTCGGTGACAATATTAGTGTATGCTAGAGCTGGACGCCACTAGTCATCATGCAGGCTGTAAACAATAGCATTGCCAAGCAAAGTAAATGGTCTCTGCTTTCGAAGTTCTTTGACCCCCGCATGCGCTCTGTTCAGTCAGCAAAGCCAGCGCGCCCTGTTCACTAACTGAAGTAGCCTAACTGAATCCCATAGATATTTATGAATATTTATGTTAAAACATATAATAAAGTTATAATTATCGTCGAACATAAACAGTCGTATGCAACTCACCTATAATGGTAATAAAGACATTCGTATGTCTTAATTATAGCCATAATAGGCTCGTTGCAAAGTGTACTATTATATTCGCTTTGGATTGAAAGGAGCCGTCCGACTTGCTGCTGCGGCTGGATCGACCCTAAGCGTGACGTCACTACAGGAGCCTTGCGGCCTGGACATTACGATGGCAGTGGCTCGACTCATTCAACTAGACACTTGCTTGTTATGGTTGGTTACATATATTACCTACCAGTAAATATAAAGTGCTTATTTACACTTACTGTACTTGCAATTCCATAAGTGAAATTGACGAAATATAATAAAATATTATAACATAAAATACTCAATATGACTCGCGGGCAAGGCTAAGCTTTTGGGCAACTATAGTCACTCCGGGTAGGGGACCAGTCATACAAGAGGGTCCATGAATTTAAGTACCTAGGATCGCTTTTTACGGAGAACTCATCATGTGAGGTAGAAATCAACGCCAGGATCCAAGCAGGAAACCGAACTCTCTACAGCTTAACACAGCTTCTTCGGTCCAGATGCCTCTGCAGACAGTTCAAAATTCGTCTGTATAAAACTCTGATCGAACCCGTTGTACTATATTGAACCCGCTGAGCTATGGTTCATGTGATATTTTTTTATGACAGAGCATTTATGAGGGGATGTTGTACTTTTGAACACACCCAGGAAGCCACGTGGAGCTGAGAGATCACGCGATACTTTGAAGTAGCGGTGAATCGCACTTTTGACTTTGGTGTAAACTGCTAATTATTATCTGAGGTCTTATTAATTATTTTTATCTTTCCTACGAGACTCAGAATATTCCATTTCGTCATGCTGCATTATTAAAACATTTTGGAGAATGTTTATTTTTACTTTAGGTAAGGTAATACCCTTGCAGATACGAAAAAAGGAACGTAAGTAGTCGCTCAACGTTTTCGTTTTGACGACCTACTTTCTAGAGACACCCAGTACCGGAGCACTGCGTCTTGAGAATCCGCCTTGTGTAGGCGTGGAATTACATTTGTCCTACGAGACGTAGAAGAATATCCGCTGTTTAGCGTTAAAAAGTGATTATAAGGTGCCATCGAGCAAGCAAATACTAATATTCACTGTCGATGGAGTCCAGTGAATTAAATAAGAAGCTTGGGAAATAATTATTGGCAAGTATAGTGTATTGCACAACATTGCTGTGACATCACATATTACCCACGCGTATGTGGAGGGCAGATGCCTAGTGGAAATATACAGGTAATAGTGTTACAATTATCCTGAATAAGTGTGATTATAATAGTATGAGATATTTAAATTGCCAAAGTGGAAATTTCATCTTTGAAACGTCGTATAATTCACGGATGCTGCGTGATACAAAAGTAGCGTCACTAGCACGTGCAGCATTATAAAATAGTATTAGCTCACATGCTAATCCACATCTGCAAGATTAAGGCTGTGTCGTATTTTATAATTGAAGCCTATAATAGTCACGACGGACATTATAATTTTGGAAGTGAGAGGATGAATAATCACGCAACTTATTTCGCTACCCACGTGATTGGACTTTTATTCACCATGGTTGAAGCAGTCACCATGGGCTAATACCATCCCAGTATGGGGGGGGTGACGTTTCTACAGGAACCAGCATGATGGTGGAACTTCCAGAACGATGAACGAGAGGGAAGGAGCCAAAATGCCATTTCCAGGCATATCCACGAAGATGTCGACAGGGACAAATCGAACCCTGGTCTTTGGGGGAGTCCAGATGGGAATCCTGATGAGGAGGATACCGATCCAGAGAGCCAGAGAGGTTTATGTACAACCCTTGTTGTGGAATAGAGAGCTGAGTGAGAGCTCCTCCATTTCGTGAGTTTTTGTCACACCCCTTCTTTGTTCTAGTTTCTGGTGGTATAGTAGTTTTAATGTAGTTTGTGAATCAACCACACTCAGTGTCAGCCATTTTTCTAGGTAGGGATGTAACTAGATTAGTTAGATGTCATTTATTTCAGTTTAGAGTGAGACACCCTTGGGGTCAGACATTTTGGTCAGCCCTGGTGCAGCTTGGTGAACGTCGTGGAACGTCAATGCCTACCTTTTTGCTGAACCTGATCGTAGTCATTTTGAGGCTATTTTGTTCAACCCTACTTGGGGTAATTTTCAAGTCTTTGCTGACTGTAGTTATGGCAATCAGATGCCTTGGTTATTAATTGACTGCATTCTTCGCAGCCATCCTTTGTTACACCCCTGACTGTCGTTAGAACGGTCGTATCATTTAGGTAGTCGACAGTAACTACCAGTTTGTAATTGCATTATATTTCATTTTGAATAAGCTCAGAAGCTATTCTTGGTCATGTTTGAACCTAACAACTAGAAGGAATGTTTCGTTGCCTAGCATCGAACGCGGTTCCCAACGTATCATTAAGCAGATCTAGTGTGTGAATCTGTGCCACATTTATCATGTTTTGCTTGTGTTGTGTGAGACACGTTTTTTTTATTTGATGTTCTAGCAACTATTGAGTTGCATTTTTAAAGCAAAGAGCTTCAGTTATTGTAAGTTTACTTTCATTTAGACGTCTTTGGTAGAAAGACGGAAGTGTATTACTATACTCAGATTTATAGCGTGCGTTTGATACACGGACTCTGTAGAGATCCGTAACACATGGTAATGTTTTTTATGAACCGGCCAAGTGCAGGTTTTGTATTGATTAAATCGCCGGCCTTGAATAAACTGGTTATGTAACCCAGTGACCTAGAGCACGCCTGCTTCATTGTGAGACAAAAATACTATAGACGAGGACAGAGTACAATTTGTATTCGCTTTTCCTTTCATTGCTACTTTGCTTATGGAAATCAGTTTCCACTCTTGTATTTGATCACTTGTTTTATGGATCGGTTTTTGTTAGTTTAACGCTCTGTTGCGTGTATTGTCGTATGACAGGTACAGTTATGTAAGGTTTTCTATAGGATGGTGAAGTCTACCCTGTTATAGCAGGATGTTATTGTATGCTTTGTCCGGGGATGATCCCGTCGACCAGATGTTACTGGAAGGTAACTGTTGTACAGGCCTATCCCAGAGTTATTGAACGCGAGCTTAGCGCCGCTGGTAACCCGTGTTATTGTGTGTCCGAGTTGTTATACTCGATGATTATATTCCGACTGTTGAGTCGAGGCTTTTTGGTGGAGAATGATCTCAGTTGGAGACACTCCGTGCCCAGGCTATTGTCAATGTTATTCGCCATAAACCTACGATAAACCTATAAACCGACATTCTAATAATAAAATGCATAATTGTTATAAAACAAGCCTAACTAACGATTCTTTCTTGTTCTTTGCATTCTGGAACTGTTGACATAGCCGTGCAGTTGAAGATAATTTCCTTGTGAGGAAATGACTAGGACAGGTGACATTTTTGTAGCGACCTGAAGCATGTGCGAACCTAGAGTTCGTAGCTTGTGGAGCTCAGGCCATGCGATGTCAGACGTGATCTCAACTGCGCATTCGTCACCGTAACTATACACATTAGATGACTATGGTTTACAAAGAGTAAACCAAGGTGTAGGCAGGAATTTTTAATAAAACTACTGTGTCTATTTCGTTATTAATTTATGATGCCAAGTGTATTAAACCCTACATGTTACTTTATTGTGTGCTGTTAGCACATAGTTATTAAGCATAATTAAATTGTTTGTTTTTCATGGCTGTACACTTAGCTTTTGGATGTAATTGTTTTCTTTTACGGACGTCATCGCCGTAAATTTTGTTAATTGATAGGACTTAGCTAGTTGAATTAATGTTAAATTTAAATGTCGAAATGGTACCATCCTAACCTAGATTTGTTTTGCTACCCTGTTAAATGTAAATTCAGATATTAGCTTGATCTTGTAACTTGAACTAGGGACTTGCGTCGTGCCATATTCCTAGCGTTGCTGTTGTTGCTTTATCATTGTGAGTTAGATCTTTCGTGAGGGTTTTCAGTAACTTCTCAGGTAGGGGACCTGTTCTTTATCTTAGTTTATTTATTAATTTGCGGACTAGCCGATTATAACCCTCCGAACTAGGATAGGGGCTTGTGAATTTTAATAAATTTTCACGGTGTTTTACATGAGTCTGGATGTTTATTTTCTCAGTCTAGTTTTAAGGTGAACCTTTCCTTAGGCGGTCTATGACCATCGTCACCATGTACCACGATCCCTGTGGACTACGGACTCTCGTGCCGCTTCAGCCTTTTTGGAAGGTCACCTGATCCTCACGGTACTTTTCTTTTTATTCGATTTATGTGTCGTTAGTTGAGTCATCGTGGTTGTTGACATCAACTAAACGGTCTCATAAAATGGCGCACAACGTTGTGGGCTTGACTTGGACGTCATAAAATGGCGCCCAACTCATGTGCCGACGTTAACGTGGTGACCCTCAGTACCATGTTATTTTTTTTTGAGGATCCTAATGTTGATTAATGGTAAATTGACAGGACTGGGACGAACTTAGAAAGTCGTACTGCAGATCAATTGACCGCATGGCATTCATGTTTGATAGAAGTCCATGGGGTGAGGCTTTAGTGTTGAATAAATGAAGGATAGGATTTTCTTTGATGATGCCTCATCCTAAGTAAATGTAATACTTTGCTTTGCTCACCGTTGTCTTTGTAAATGTAGAAGCACTTGGTTTGCATACTCCAGCTGTACTCGTGATATTTATATAAATGAAGCAAGCTTTATACCACCAAGTAACTAATCATAGCTGTAAGTTCCAGTAGAAATTGATCCCTCACTTTCTCATATATTTCTTATCTATGGATGAGGAAACTATTCGTCGTGTGTTTGGAGAGATGATGGCAGGTGTGAATGCCAATCTTCAACAGAATACTCAGGCTGTAAACAATGTCAGTGGTCATGTGGACCAGGTTAGACAGGAAGTCAACAATGTAAGACAGGACTTAGAGATTAACACTCAGTCTATGAACAATGTAAGACAGGACTTAGAGATTAACACTCAGTCTATAAACAATGTAAGACAGGACTTAGAGATTAACACTCACTCTGTAAATAATGTTAGGGCTGATTTAACTCAAGTCAGGGCAGACATGGACACATATAGGATCGAAGCGAGAAATGATCTGACGACAGGTTTAGCAGCTGTTAGGGTTGATGTCATACGACACCATCAGGAGGCTAACCAGCGCGTAGATTGCTTAACCGAACAGATGAATAGAGCTAGGGAGGAGGTGCAAAACCGATTGGAGGAGCACACAGCTCAAATTCAGACAACCTTGAATAAAGTCCAGATAGACATGAGAGCAGATCTGGAACATACCAGGGAAGAATTCGGGACTCGACTAGATCACGTCGAGGGATTTATCGGAAATGTGAAGAAGGACATGGCAACCATGAACGTTGGTTTAATCTTGATGAGAGGAGCTGCCAATGCCGTTAATAACAACGTGAAGACTATCGTTGATGGCATGATGGAGATTAAAGAGGAACTTAACACCAACAGGAGAAACATTTCTGAATTGACGGAAACCGTAGCTAGTCTACGTGAGACAGTTGATGTTCATCATGAGGAACACAAAATTGACCTCATGTTATTGAGAGGTGACCTCAACGAACACGAAACTACAGTCGAGGCTAAGGTAGCCGAGGTTAGAGACGATGTGGGTAAAATCCAAGAAAATATGTCCAGAGTTGAAGGAGATATCGATTCCTTACAAAAGAGATTTGAGGAAGTCGCGGTGACCGAGAGGTTAGACCTCAGTTATAACCTTAGGACGGTCATACGCGAGGTAGACACAAACCTCAAGGGAAAGGTTGACAGGATCGAGCTGCAATTGAACGACTTAGGCAACAAAGTCGCAGCCAGAACCATCCCAGGTCTTGAAGTAATAGAAAGACGCCTGGACAGACTCGAGACGACTCCAAGAGAGAGACACGTACACCCACAGATGGGAGAATCTCAGGAAACGCCTATATCTCAATCAGGAGGAATGATGCCTACCCATTTCCAACCCAGCGCGCCTATGGAATCGCAACCGTCACAATTCACTAATTTAGCGCAAGGTCAGACCTTGAACTTTAACGCTCACCCGTTTCAACCAGCATCTAATCGAATTAGTCATGAGACTAACACTCCTACGCAGAGTTACACGCAAAATACTTTCAGACCCGCGAATACGCAGGGAAATGTCACCATAATTCGTTCAAGAGAGGAGCAACCAGCTCGCTTCTCGGGAACTGGGAGCGGTGTTACTCCCGTGGAATTCCTAGCAAACGTCGAAAGCTACTTACGTGATACTATGGTAACTCCAGAGAGGGAACTAAGAGTTATAGAGCGACTGCTTGAGGGACAAGCCGGTACCTGGTTCAGAGCATTCCGATACTCATTCACAGGCTACCAAGACTTTAAGGAAGCGTTATTAAGAACATATTGGTCGAGCGACATCCAGCAGAGCATCCGAGCTGAGATGTACACTCGAAGGTACAGTTCCAATACACCTACTCGTTATGCGAATTACTTCGCAATACAGCTCGCGAAGCTCCGTTGTCTTCAGCCGATTCCCGGTCAATGCATGTGAGATTTTCGAAGTGAAATGCCATGTCCTGTGGTTCGGATTCCACGTAAAAAGGAGGTCCCGTGGCTCATGATCTCAAGATTAACGGTCACGTTAAACTACAAGCTTCCTTTCCTTTCCTTGTCTTCAGCCTCCGTTGTCCGAACAAGATTTGGTGAACACAATTGTTTGGCAGTACCCTGCGGATGTACAACGTGTGTTAATCGCTGCAGGGGCATCCACTTTCCAGCAGTGTGACCAGATACTGCGAAGGTTGGACGCTAACACAGAACAGTTTCCTACACACCGTCAGCAGAAGGCTGATAGACGCGAGGATAGACATATGAATCTGACGACTGTTGATAAAGTAAGCCAGACGCCACAACAAACACAAACCACAGAGGATTCTGGGCGACGTGATAACAATTACAGTTATAACAGGAGAGAATGGAATAACACTCCGTATACTCGAAATCAACATGATGACCGGCGAAGTCATTGGGACCGGCGATTCGACCGAAGGACGGACGACAACCGACGTCATGAAAACAACCGCCGAGGGAATGAAGGAAGAAATCAGCAACACGGACGTATCCGTAGAGACTATCGATATAGTGCGGGTTACGACAGAAATCGAGACCCTAGATACCAGCCAGACAGGGATTGGAAAGGAAGAGCGCGGGAGAGCCGTGAGTACCTCCAACAATTGAGAGAATTGCAGATCCAAGAAGAGGGAGAACGGAACCCTACTTCGAGGGAAAATAGACATTCGGCGCAGGAGACGGAGCAGAACCAGCCCAGTACTTCTCGCCATGACAGAAAAAAAAAACTCCGAAAAATCAATAGATTCTTGTTTGGTTGAGCACCGAGTAACTGCCTCTATATTACTCTGGGAGCCAATCCAAGAAGACTTGTTGGACGAACGACGAACGACGAACCACAATTATGAATTAACACGTCTACCCAAGATTGTAGCCACCTTGAATGAAGTCAGTGTAGTCATACTCATCGATACTGGGGCGATGATTAGTGTAATTTCCGCCGATTGCCATGCCAGACTTAGAGCAAACTCTGAGGTGACGGAGTTGCCCATTTCAGCTATAAGAGTCAGAGGTGTCATACCTGACCGCGTTGTAACGTGCAAAATCCAGATTTTGTGTACTGTGAAGATTTCGAGCCACGTGTACTTGCACGAATTTCTCGTAATGAAGGGCCTGCATCATGATGCCATTTTAGGCGCAGACTTCATTAGAAAATATGATGGAATCATTGACATGGGACGGAATACGGTAGAGTTCAAGCCGAGCGAACCCATTCAGATGAGCCTAATTGAAGAAGAACCGGAATTCCTATCCGAAGTAGACGTAGTCGAAGCATTAAAGGGCAAGGAAATTGAGGCGACACTAGATGCCGACGAAGAGGCAGAATCGTTATCAGCACCCACACATGAGGATCTTGAGGCAATACTGAACGAATACAGAGATATATTCGACACCACACCTGGTGAGATATTAGACTATGAGTATGATCTTGTATTACTGGACGATTCCCCATTCCAGAAAAGGATCTATCCGATTCCCGAGAAACATCTCGAAGAAGCTGCTAAGAAGATCCATGAGATGGAAGCAGCAGGTACAATCAAGAAATCACCGACTCCTTTCTTGAATCCCATAATACCTGTGGTTAAGGTAGATGGAAGCTTGAGACTTTGTCTTGATGCCAGAGCCTTGAATGAACGCCTAGCTCCTGAGCACGACAGACCGCCCAAGATTAGGGACATTCTCAGGAAGTTCAAAGGAAAAAGGATATTTTCATCATTAGAATTGGTTCAGTCTTATTACCATATCAGATTATCTGAGCATACTCAGAAATATACTGGATTCTTGTTTGATCAGACTACTTATGTATTCCAAAAACTACCATTTGGATTGAAAAATGCCGGAGCCGCATTAATCCGAGCACTTGATGCCAAGCTGACTCATGAAGTGAAGCAGAAAGTAATATGTTATGTGGATGACATAATCATAGCTTCGGGAACAGAAGAAGAGCATTTAAAGACATTGCGCCTTGTTTTTGAGAATCTCCGACAGGCAAATTTTAAGGTCAAGTTTGACAAGTGTCGATTTTTTCAGGAAGAAGTGAAATTCGTAGGACACATAATCAATGGAGAAGGATATAGACCGAATCCGGCAAAGATTAGAACTGTTGCTGCATTTCCAACACCAACCCGTGTGAAACACGTGAGACAATTCTTAGGAATTCTCCAATTCTTTGCTGCTCATTGTGAGAAGTATTCCGAAACTGTTGCACCACTGCAAGGATTATTGAAAAAGAACTGCAGGTGGAACTGGAATGATGAATGCGAGATAGCTTTCAGGAGAGCTAAACAGATGCTTGTGGACTCAATTCAGTTAGAATATCCAGATTACTCTCGGAACTTTATTCTAGAAACTGATGCATCTGCCATTGGTATAGGAGCCATTTTACTGCAAGAAGATGATGAGAAGAAACGTCATTACATCGCTTTCTTAAGCCGACGTTTAAGAGCACATGAATCTCACTACTTCACAACCGAGATAGAAGCACTTGCAATTGTTTACGCACTTGAATACTGGCAGAAACTTCTGTTAGGTCAGAGGATTATTGTGAGAACCGATCATCATGCGTTGACCTTCATCTTGAGAACAAGACTGGCAAGCGACAGGATCACACGTTGGACGCTGTTTCTCCAACAGTTCGATTTGGAAATAGTTTATCGACCAGGCAGAGAGAATGTGTTGGCCGACATCCTCAGCCGGAATCCTGAAACTACTGTTAATGCCATAGACATCGAGGGAGAATGCGAGGAACACCTTCGCCGATTTCGTCATTTACCTGAAGGACAGCAACGTGAGGAGGAACTCAGACATATTATCCGTTTCCTAGAACGAAGAATGGATCCACAGGATGATCATTATGCAAGGATTGCTGCTGTTGCAGATGATTATTTGATTTATCATCGTGTCTTATACAAGTTTGTAGACGAGGACCACACTCAACTGCGTGCAGTTATTCCTAGGAGATACCAAGAATCTGTTATTCTTATGGTACATTTATCCATTGGACATGGTGGAACAGACAAAACCATTGCAACTATCAAGGAGTCTTTCACATGGAAAGGGTTAGGAGCCACCGTTAGACAGTGTTTACGTGCTTGCGACGCATGCCAGCGGAACAAATACACGTCACACTTGCTGAAGGAACAACCTAGACCAATACTACCAACTCAACCTAGAGAGTTGTATGCACAGGACCTGTATGGCCCAATACCTAAGGCTCGTCGTGGGAATCGATACATCGTTGTAACGGTGGATGTGTTCACGAAATATACGATGCTTCATCCGATTCAAAAAGCTACTGCACATCAGATTATTCAGAGGATTAGACGTCAAGTTATACCGGAGGCAGGAAAGCCACAATTCTTGTTGACTGATCACGGATCACAGTACACCTCAGCAGAATTTGCCAATGCCATGTATGAGCTTGAAATAGGTCATGTTTTATCATCTATTCGACATCCAGAGAGCAACCCAGCAGAATGCGTGATGTCTATTATCGCAAAATTCTGTCGATTATATTGTCAAGAAGAACACTGGCGATGGACTGAAGTCCTTGTTATTATGGCAAAATGTATTAATTCAACAGTACATGAAAGCACTGGTCAAATACCTATGGTCTTGCATTTGAACCAGATGCCGCTGAGAATATGGGATCGTGTGATTGTAAATCCACCTTGTTTACAACCATCACATGCCAGCAGACTTTTAGCTGCAAGAGAGACTATGGACAGACAAGCTGCCAAGCGCTTGAGAAGAACTAGACGCCAGAGGTTTAGAGAACCACTAGTAGAAGGAGACCTTATCCTTGTAAGGAGACCCGGAATTTCTAGTCCTATAGACCGCATATATGGGAAATTTCTATCCTTGTATTATGGCCCTAGTCGTATCCGACAGCCTTTAAACAATGGAAGTTATGTGATAGAAGACATTAGGACAGGAGAACGCATTGGAACCTTTAATGCAGCCAATCTAAAAAAATATCACTCTTGAATGAATTTCAAAGCAAATAAAAATGTTATCCCAACATTTTATTTGAAACGACAGAGAGGCAGATGAACCCGCTGAGCTATGGTTCATGTGATATTTTTTTATGACAGAGCATTTATGAGGGGATGTTTTACTTTTGAACACACCCAGGAAGCCACGTGGAGCTGAGAGATCACGCGATACTTTGAAGTAGCGGTGAATCGCACTTTTGACTTTGGTGTAAACTGCTAATTATTATCTGAGGTCTTATTAATTATTTTTATCTTTCCTACGAGACTCAGAATATTCCATTTCGTCATGCTGCATTATTAAAACATTTTGGAGAATGTTTATTTTTACTTTAGGTAAGGTAATACCCTTGCAGATACGAAAAAAGGAACGTAAGTAGTCGCTCAACGTTTTCGTTTTGACGACCTACTTTCTAGAGACACCCAGTACCGGAGCACTGCGTCTTGAGAATCCGCCTTGTGTAGGCGTGGAATTACATTTGTCCTACGAGACGTAGAAGAATATCCGCTGTTTAGCGTTAAAAGTGATTATAAGGTGCCATCGAGCAAGCAAATACTAATATTCACTGTCGATGGAGTCCAGTGAATTAAATAAGAAGCTTGGGAAATAATTATTGGCAAGTATAGTGTATTGCACAATATTGCTGTGACATCACATATTACCCACGCGTATGTGGAGGGCAGATGCCTAGTGGAAATATACAGGTAATAGTGTTACAATTATCCTGAATAAGTGTGATTATAATAGTATGAGATATTTAAATTGCCAAAGTGGAAATTTCATCTTTGAAACGTCGTATAATTCACGGATGCTGCGTGATACAAAAGTAGCGTCACTAGCACGTGCAGCATTATAAAATAGTATTAGCTCACATGCTAATCCACATCTGCAAGATTAAGGCTGTGTCGTATTTTATAATTGAAGCCTATAATAGTCACGACGGACATTATAATTTTGGAAGTGAGAGGATAAATAATCACGCAACTTATTTCGCTACCCACGTGATTGGACTTTTATTCACCATGGTTGAAGCAGTCACCATGGGCTAATACCATCCCAGTATGGGGGGGGTGACGTTTCTACAGGAACCAGCATGATGGTGGAACTTCCAGAACGATGAACGAGAGGGAAGGAGCCAAAATGCCATTTCCAGGCATATCCACGAAGATGTCGACAGGGACAAATCGAACCCTGGTCTTTGGGGGAGTCCAGATGGGAATCCTGATGAGGAGGATACCGATCCAGAGAGCCAGAGAGGTTTATGTACAACCCTTGTTGTGGAATAGAGAGCTGAGTGAGAGCTCCTCCATTTCGTGAGTTTTTGTCACACCCCTTCTTTGTTCTAGTTTCTGGTGGTATAGTAGTTTTAATGTAGTTTGTGAATCAACCACACTCAGTGTCAGCCATTTTTCTAGGTAGGGATGTAACTAGATTAGTTAGATGTCATTTATTTCAGTTTAGAGTGAGACACCCTTGGGGTCAGACATTTTGGTCAGCCCTGGTGCAGCTTGGTGAACGTCGTGGAACGTCAATGCCTACCTTTTTGCTGAACCTGATCGTAGTCATTTTGAGGCTATTTTGTTCAACCCTACTTGGGGTAATTTTCAAGTCTTTGCTGACTGTAGTTATGGCAATCAGATGCCTTGGTTATTAATTGACTGCATTCTTCGCAGCCATCCTTTGTTACACCCCTGACTGTCGTTAGAACGGTCGTATCATTTAGGTAGTCGACAGTAACTACCAGTTTGTAATTGCATTATATTTCATTTTGAATAAGCTCAGAAGCTATTCTTGGTCATGTTTGAACCTAACAACTAGAAGGAATGTTTCGTTGCCTAGCATCGAACGCGGTTCCCAACGTATCATTAAGCAGATCTAGTGTGTGAATCTGTGCCACATTTATCATGTTTTGCTTGTGTCGTGTGAGACACGTTTTTTTATTTGATGTTCTAGCAACTATTGAGTTGCATTTTTAAAGCAAAGAGCTTCAGTTATTGTAAGTTTACTTTCATTTAGACGTCTTTGGTAGAAAGACGGAAGTGTATTACTATACTCAGATTTATAGCGTGCGTTTGATACACGGACTCTGTAGAGATCCGTAACACATGGTAATGTTTTTTATGAACCGGCCAAGTGCAGGTTTTGTATTGATTAAATCGCCGGCCTTGAATAAACTGGTTATGTAACCCAGTGACCTAGAGCACGCCTGCTTCATTGTGAGACAAAAATACTATAGACGAGGACAGAGTACAATTTGTATTCGCTTTTCCTTTCATTGCTACTTTGCTTATGGAAATCAGTTTCCACTCTTGTATTTGATCACTTGTTTTATGGATCGGTTTTTGTTAGTTTAACGCTCTGTTGCGTGTATTGTCGTATGACAGGTACAGTTATGTAAGGTTTTCTATAGGATGGTGAAGTCTACCCTGTTATAGCAGGATGTTATTGTATGCTTTGTCCGGGGATGATCCCGTCGACCAGATGTTACTGGAAGGTAACTGTTGTACAGGCCTATCCCAGAGTTATTGAACGCGAGCTTAGCGCCGCTGGTAACCCGTGTTATTGTGTGTCCGAGTTGTTATACTCGATGATTATATTCCGACTGTTGAGTCGAGGCTTTTTGGTGGAGAATGATCTCAGTTGGAGACACTCCGTGCCCAGGCTATTGTCAATGTTATTCGCCATAAACCTACGATAAACCTATAAACCGACATTCTAATAATAAAATGCATAATTGTTATAAAACAAGCCTAACTAACGATTCTTTCTTGTTCTTTGCATTCTGGAACTGTTGACATAGCCGTGCAGTTGAAGATAATTTCCTTGTGAGGAAATGACTAGGACAGGTGACATTTTTGTAGCAACCTGAAGCATGTGCGAACCTAGAGTTCGTAGCTTGTGGAGCTCAGGCCATGCGATGTCAGACGTGGTCTCAACTGCGCATTCGTCACCGTAACTATACACATTAGATGACTATGGTTTACAAAGAGTAAACCAAGGTGTAGGCAGGAATTTTTAATAAAAATACTGTGTCTATTTCGTTATTAATTTATGATGCCAAGTGTATTAAACCCTACATGTTACTTTATTGTGTGCTGTTAGCACATAGTTATTAAGCATAATTAAATTGTTTGTTTTTCATGGCTGTACACTTAGCTTTTGGATGTAATTGTTTTCCTTTACGGACGTCATCGCCGTAAATTTTGTTAATTGATAGGACTTAGCTAGTTGAATTAATGTTAAATTTAAATGTCGAAATGGTACCATCCTAACCTAGATTTGTTTTGCTACCCTGTTAAATGTAAATTCAGATATTAGCTTGATCTTGTAACTTGAACTAGGGACTTGCGTCGTGCCATATTCCTAGCGTTGCTGTTGTTGCTTTATCATTGTGAGTTAGATCTTTCGTGAGGGTTTTCAGTAACTTCTCAGGTAGGGGACCTGTTCTTTATCTTAGTTTATTTATTAATTTGCGGACTAGCCGATTATAACCCTCCGAACTAGGCTAGGGGCTTGTGAATTTTAATAAATTTTCACGGTGTTTTACATGAGTCTGGATGTTTATTTTCTCAGTCTAGTTTTAAGGTGAACCTTTCCTTAGGCGGTCTATGACCATCGTCACCATGTACCACGATCCCTGTGGACTACGGACTCTCGTGCCGCTTCAGCCTTTTTGGAAGGTCACCTGATCCTCACGGTACTTTTCTTTTTATTCGATTTATGTGTCGTTAGTTGAGTCATCGTGGTTGTTGACATCAACTAAACGGTCTCAATATGGATGTGAGACATGGAGTATCCGAAAACAGGACTTTCATAAACTACTCGTTTTTGAGAGAAAAGTTCTTCGGAAGATCTTCGGACCGGTGAGGGATGTACACACAGGTGAATGGAGGATTAGACACAATCATGAAGTAGAAGACCTGTACCATGATGCCAACGTAGCTGGAACCATCAAAACCAGAAGACTGCAGTGGGCTGGAGATGTAGCCCGGATGGAAGACCACCGATGGCCAAGGAAGCTACTGGAATTCATCCCCACAGGAAGAAGACCACCAGGTAGACCAAGGAAGCGCAGCACCTCGCCTATCCCTTGCTTTACTGTCACCTTCACATTTTGGCAATGATTAAATGAATAACAGATTATTTGATTAATAAAGTTGGTAACATCCAAATTTCTAATTAGTCCGAAATACTGTGTACCTGGCATAATGTAGCCTAATAGAGCATTACAGTTGGCAGCCCTGGTGACTGAATATATTCTTAGTTCCATCTCTTAAGGTAGAGAATACAAAATTTGGTTGAAGTCCAATGGATAGCATGGACGTTACATGCAGTTAAACATTGGATATAACAGCGCGCGTAAAATCATATCGGCAACAATGTCATGCATGTGTTGATCAGAAATAATCTGAAATAATATGATCTATTGTTGTGCCAATTTTGAATGAAATCCATTAGTTAGTATAGAAGTTACATGCATTTTAAAATTGGACCTATCAGTAGGCTTAGAATCATGTTGGCAGCACTGACGTATATTAGTTACTCCAAAGTAATCTAGAATGCCAGGAACTATACGTGTGCAAAGTTTAGAGCTAGTGTTTTGCATACTTTCTGATATATTGATATTAGGGTAACAAAAATAGAGAAAGCATTTATTAACATTTGGCAGCCCTGGTTGCTCTTAAGAATTCTCATTGTCATATCTGTTATGGTACACATAGCACATTCGAAATTTGGTTGAAATCCAAATGATAGTATATAAGTTACATGTATTTAAAATTGGACTTCTCAGCTGGCTTAGAATCATGTTGGTAGCACTGACGTATATAAGTTACTCCAAATTAATATATAATGCCAGGTAATTACTATACGTGTGCATAGTTTAAAGCTGTCGGCTTACATACTTTATGATATATTGGTATTTGGATAAATGAAATTGAGGGCATTTATTAATACACACATCAAAAAAAGTTTTGCATCACCTCGGTTCCAAGAGTTCCGGAACCGTTAAATACAAAGGGAATAGAGATCAACACAAACAACCTTTCAGCTCGTTTTATTGCTCATGAGATCCACACATTGCATGTTGTACCATCATACAGCTAGACTCAGCATTTGTGGTCCAGATTGCAGTACACACCACTACCTCTAATACCCAGTAGCACGTCCTCTTGCATTGATGCATGCCTGTATTCGTCGTGGCATACTATCCACAAGTTCATCAAGACACTGTTGGTCCAAATTGTCCCACTCCTCAACGACAATTCGGCGTAAATCTCTCAGAGTGGTTGGTGGGTCAAGACGTCCATAAACAGCCCTTTTCAACATATCCCAGGCATGTTCGATAGGGTTCATGTCTGGCGAACATGCTGGCCACTGTAGTCGAGCGATGTCGTTATCTTGAAGGAACGCATTCACAAGATGTGCACGATGAGGTCGAGAATTGTCGTCCATGAAGACAAATGCCTCTCCAATATTCTGCCGATATGGGTGCACTATGGGTCGGAGGATGTCATTCAGGTATCGTAAAGCCGTTTCGGAGCCTTCCATGACCACCAGTGGCGTACGTCGGCCCCACATAATGCCACCCCAAAACATCAGGGAACCACCACCTTGCTGCACTCGCTGGACAGTGTGTCTAAGACGTTCAGCCTGACCAGGGTGCCTCCAAACACGTCTCCGACGATTGTCTGGTTGAAGGCATATGCGACACTCATCGGTGAAGAGAACGTGATGCCAATTCTGTGGGGTCCATTCAGCATGTTGTTGGGCCCATCTGTACCGCGCTGCATGGTGTCGGGGTTGCAAAGCTGGACCTCGCCATGGACGTCGGGAGTGAAGTTGCGCATCATGCAGCCTATTGCGCACAGTTTGAGTTGAAACACGACGTCCTGTGGCTGAACGAAACGCATTATTCAACATGGTGGCATTGCTGTCAGGGTTCCTCCGAGCGGCAATCCGTAAGTAGCGGTCATCCACTACAGTAGTAGCCCTTGGGCGGCCTGAGCGAGGCCTGTCATCGACAGTTCCTGTATCTCTGTACCTCCTCCATGTCCGAACAACATCGCTTTGGTTCACTCTGAGACGCCTGGAAACTTCCTTTGTTGAGAGCCCTTATTGACACAAAGTAACAATGCGGACGCGATCGAACTGCGGTATTGACCTTCTAGGCATGGTAGAACTACAGACAACATGAGCAGCGTACCTTCGTCCTGGTGGAATGACTGGAACTGATCGGCTGTCGTACCCCCTCCGTCTAATAGGCCCTGCTCATGCATGGTTGTTTACATCTTTGAGCAGTTTTAGTGACATCTATGAACAGTCAAAGGGACTGTATCTTTGATACAATATACACAGTCAACGTCTATATGCCGGAGATCTGGGAACCGAGGTGATGCAAAACTTTTTTTGATGTGTGTAGTTCGCAGCCCTGGTGGCTCTTAAGAATTCGCCCTTGTTTACGTACACATAGCTCATACGAAATGTATTAGTATGATAGATAGCATGAAGCTCATACATTTTATAAAATAAATTTTATAATACCACCTTTTATAAAAGATTTTCCCATTACACTGTCATATCTTTTACAAAACATCTTTCAAAGAACTTTGATAGTGTAATACCGGTCTAATAGCCGAAATAGTTAAAAGGAATGTAAAACCAATAACATGGCTATGGTTGGCCATTCCTCTATAGTCGGACTCTTGTAGTTTATCGTAGGCTATCGAAGATAACATTCAGGACTGCCGTCTATCGATTGATCATCGTAGATCGAACGTACACGTCTGGCGGCACAGAGGCAAAAAATTAAGAATATTTTCCACCTGCTTTCCATGACATAACACCCCGCAATTCTTGTGATCATTGAGGTATGACTGGTATTTCCAGTAAGTGTCTGAACTTTCATATCCGCTAGGTTTGTCTTTTATAACAGACTACAATTACAGACACGAACGCTCTCAGTGCTTCCAGTGCACAGTGGGTCAAAATCGAAATCTAGCGGGACAAAATTATTTTACGTTTCAATCAGGAATTTAGAGTGAAAGCAATGTATATAATTTGTTTACTTCATAATAAACATCAGTTAAGACATTTTTTAAGCTACGTCTACACATGCAAGAAATTGTCTATGACTTGGAGTTGGATAGAGCATTCAGTTATCTCTTCAGAACAATTTTCTACCCCTAATTTACTTTTAACAAAGTCACAAAGTTCCACTTTTGACATAATCGTCGAACCCAGTGCTTCAAACAGTTGTAAACGTGTGAGAACTGGTTGCGCGGCATCTTCTAAAACGTAAAATAACTAAGTAAGTTGCAAAAAGATGCAAACATCTTATCATAGGCGTAAACTACAAGACTTTATCTACATTTTAACAATAAGTAGAAAGTGACGCAGAGTGACGCGACATACTAAAAATCTAAGTAAAAATATAATTTTAAAAATAATTGTTAAATATTGTATAATGTAAATATTGCTAAAATTACTTAACAATTACGCCCATTAATAACTGAAACACGTTACAAAGATCATACCTTCAGCTGCATGTTCCATCTTAAAGCATCACACTAACCACAAAGACAAACAAACCACAGCCACGTACATTCACCCTCCAATTCAGACTGCTCGAACAGTGGTGACAGATTTACACTAAGATGCGTTTATATCCCAGAATAATGAGCGGCAATTGTATGAGAATGCTGTAGAAGTAATAATTTTGATTTTAATTATGAAAATAAATAATGTTGTCCTCCTAGATTTCGATTTTGACCCACTGTGCAGTGGTGATCGTAACGTCTTGGTATCATCGACTTGTTGATTGTTAAAGGAGAGTTTTTGAAATGTTTATTGTGGCCACCAGGCTCATACCCATTATATCAAAACATTTAAAATGCAAAGTTGTATTGCAAGTATCTTAAAGAAAAAAGAAAGTGGCTAGGACATCGTTGCCATTAAACCCCATCTACTTTGGTGTGTAGAATTTGTCTAAAAACCTGTGTTATTGAGGTGCCTGTCGTAGTGTGTGTATTTGTAGGCTAATTCAGGCGAGGACTGGGAAGTAGTCTTGTGTAGTTCGCGAACGAACTAGTTCGGAAGAGCGGTTCCCACAGACGAACTACCGAACTAGTTCCCAGATCCCTCTCTTGTTAGTTCGTTCGATATTTTCCGCTGACCGACTTGTAACAGCGCGAGAGCGCGGGTCCACCGTAGCTCGTCACGTCATCACTCATTGCACAATCACATGCGCTTCGTTCAGTCAGTTCAGTTGATTGAGTGTATTTATTGTTAGTGGCAAGATTGTCAAGTTTTGGCGCGGCGATTGTCAATGTTGGTTTATAATAATAACAGTATAACACACTACTAGTGCTAACAAGCTAATGGGTAATAACTACCTTATATTTGTAATGTAATACAGTGGCGGTTCATAAATTGAGGTTACTGACTGTTAACTGATTTAGATGTGGGGATAATTCCACAGTTTTATTTAACTTAGTCAATTTGGATTATTTGAAAATACGTCCAATTATTTAGAAAATCGGCGAACTGGATTAACATTACCATTTTAATGAACTGGTTGATAAAAGTTTGGTGCTTTTCAGTCGGTCAACACGAATGTACTCAAACATAGCTGGGTTATGCCCCAATCCTGAAATACATGCATAAAATACATGTATTTATTGATCTCGTGTAAAGTAGGAAATGGAATCGGATGTTGATATACGCGAAAAATGATGATGATAATTGTTGTTTTAAGGGGCCTAACATCTAGGTTATCGGCACCACGCGAGAAAGAAAATAAAGAGAATAATAGCCTAAGTGTATGCTTCTACGAAAACATCGTCCATACTGTTATTCCTTAACATACGGTACCGGTATTTCACTAATGATAAAAAAAATGACAACGTTTGGCTTTATAAACAATAGAAAGAGAAATTGTTTTAGAAGGAAAGACATGGACCCTAATTAAACGGATGGCCAACAATAGAGTGAGATGGAAGAAGTCTGTATACCCTATGTTCCTACAAGGAATAAAAGGGTATAAGGAAGGAATAAGGAATTTCTCTAATGTTTCAATACTCATATTTTTTTTTATCTTCGAATATTGAACCGTTTTTATCAGGTTCATTATTTTTTGTCATATTATTATTATTATTATTATTATTATTATTATTATTATTATTATTATTATTATTATTATCATTTCCTTCATGTCGCATTATTGTGACATACGTTTCTCTGTCTCAAATACTGCGTTCAAACTTTGTAATTCTGCGTAAATGTTTCACCAGATGGTGAAACTTTTCACCCCTACCGACACTGTTTTACCATTGGTTGAAGCATAACTTGTTGCTCAGCATTGCTTCTCCCATTGGCCCCCTTTATGTTCTGGAGAGGGGGAGTTCTACGACTTATTTTTCCCGAGCGCGACTGCGTTCCTTTTAGAGAAGGTGGCGGGCTTCCTTTTCTGACCGTCATGTGAAACGGTCACGCAACTAAGCGTAAGTACGATTCGATCACTTGATTTTTGAATTTCAGTTTATCCATTTTTTATTTTATTTTTATGTCTCCTTTGATTCACTTACAATTTCCTTTTCTTATGATTATGTGAATTCGATCCATGAACCCAAGTCCCTTCGCCTTTGTTTACGTTAGTTTAGCGAAGCCTCTGTGTTTGTCATCCCTACCTTTCATGTAATCGGTTTTATTTTTACTCAAATCTCTCAGGTCTGAAATATATGCTATTTTTCTACGAGGCTTAATTATGCTCTGTATTGCGTCACCACCTGGTTCGGCGTTCTTTTATGACGACCTCCGGTGGATTGTCGCATCAGAGCCTTTATTTTTTGGATGGAATCGGCGAAGTTACGGAGCTGAGTCTCACGTCTTCAGTCAGATCCTCCCTCTGTTTTATTGAAATGTATGTGAGCGATGGTCATCGTGCTAATCACTGTCCATGCGCCGCATTACTTTCTTTGTTTCATCGTATGTCGTTGTGATTCGGCATTTCTACCTCTGTGTAAGCCTACATCTTCCTACGAAGCATATTTCTTAGCTGATTGATTTTTTTTTATTTCCTGTCCCGGTAATGTCACGTAATTTAATGTAATTTTCATTTCCTTTATTTTTATGTGTTAATTTTGTGTTGCTTCCTCTGGCTTCGTTATATTACGTAACTCCGTGTCATCCCCCCCACCCCACCCCTGTTTCCTACATACTCACTCCTCCAATCCCTACCACTTTCACCCCCCCCCCCCCTACCCCATGATTTCACAACATCATGAGCGTCTGAGTTCTGTTTTTGACGCGGGGCTATTCTAGTCCAGGTCATCCTCGTAAGTAGAGGTGCTCTCTTATTCGACCCGTTCATACTCTCTACCTTTTTTTTTTGTATTTTAAATTTTGATTATCGAGTCGCGCTTACGTTTTAGTTGCACATTGATTGTAAGTACATTTTAATTAATCTTGTTTCATCTTTGTTTGTGCTTAAGTTCATTTATACACTTTTCTCTTGATATCATTTTTGTGTACCCCTTTCTTAGGTACCATCTTTAATTTAATTTAATTTTGTTTGTTATTAAGTGACTTTAATTCAAGTCTACCTTTCATTTTGTGTTTAGATTTAATCCTTACTCTTATGCGCACCTGTTTTAGTTTGCTTTAAATACTATAGTAAATAGTTCACTTTGGTTTCGTCCTCTTTCATTTGTAATTTTAAGTTCCCTCATCTCTCGTCCGATTTCGTCGGTCTTGGCTTCGTACTGTAACGCAGTCACGACCTTCACGCTTCTGGGTTTTTCGATCAATTAGATAAATTTAATTCCGCTTTTGATTTGTTTTAAACAATTCATTCGTTTCCTTTTTTGGAAAGTATCTTTCTTTCGATCCGGAATCTTGGGCCCAGCACGCATCGAAAGAGACATCCTTTCCCCGCTCATTAGCAATCCTGTTTAAGTTGTTGTTTTCGCTTCCAATGTTTTCACCATGCCTCTGCTACTTTGTTTAACGTAAAAGCACAAAGCGGTGCAAATGGTAGCAGAGCATGGAAGATGGTACCTTAGAAAGGGGTACACAAAAATGATATCAAGAGAAAAGTGTATAAATGAACTTAAGCACAAACAAAGATGAAACAAGATTAATTAAAATGTACTTACAATCAATGTGCAACTAAAACGTAAGCACGACTCGATAATCAAAATTTAAAATACAAAAAAAAAAAGTAGAGAGTATGAACGGGTCGAATAAGAGAGCACCTCTACTTACGAGGATGACCTGGACTAGAATAGCCCCGCGTCAAAAACAGAACTCAGACGCTCATGATGTTGTGAAATCATGGGGTAGGGGGGGGGGGGGTGAAAGTGGTAGGGATTGGAGGAGTGAGTATGTAGGAAACAGGGGTGGGGGGGGGGGGGGATGACACGGAGTTACGTAATATAACGAAGCCAGAGGAAGCAACACAAAATTAACACATAAAAATAAAGGAAATGAAAATTACATTAAATTACGTGACATTACCGGGACAGGAAATAAAAAAAAATCAATCAGCTAAGAAATATGCTTCGTAGGAAGATGTAGGCTTACACAGAGGTAGAAATGCCGAATCACAACGACATACGATGAAACAAAGAAAGTAATGCGGCGCATGGACAGTGATTAGCACGATGACCATCGCTCACATACATTTCAATAAAACAGAGGGAGGATCTGACTGAAGACGTGAGACTCAGCTCCGTAACTTCGCCGATTCCATCCATAAAAATAAAGGCTCTGATGCGACAATCCACCGGAGGTCGTCATAAAAGAACGCCGAACCAGGTGGTGACACAATACAGAGCATAATTAAGCCTCGTAGAAAAATAGCATATATTTCAGACCTGAGAGATTTGAGTAAAAATAAAACCGATTACATGAAAGGTAGGGATGACAAATAAACACAGAGGCTTCGCTAAACTAACGTAAACAAAGGCGAAGGGACTTGGGTTCATGGATCGAATTCACATAATCATAAGAAAAGGAAATTGTAAGTGAATCAAAGGAGACATAAAAATAAAATAAAAAATGGATAAACTGAAATTCAAAAATCAAGTGATCGAATCGTACTTACGCTTAGTTGCGTGACCGTTTCACATGACGGTCAGAAAAGGAAGCCCGCCACCTTCTCTAAAAGGAACGCAGTCGCGCTCGGGAAAAGTAAGTCGTAGAACTCCCCCTCTCCAGAACATAAAGGGGGCCAATGGGAGAAGCAATGCTGAGCAACAAGTTATGCTTCAACCAATGGTAAAACAGTGTCGGTAAGGGTGAAAAGTTTCACCATCTGGTGAAACATTTACGCAGAATTACAAAGTTTGAACGCAGTAGGTGAGACAGGGAAACGTATGTCACAATAATGCGACATGAAGGAAATGATAATAATAATAATAATAATAATAATAATAATAATAATAATAATAATAATAATAATAATATGACAAAAAATAATGAACCTGATAAAAACGGTTCAAAATTCCCCTGCTCTCCCAAAAAAAAGGAATTTTCCTGGCCATGGAAATTTCTTTTTTCGTACAAAAAGAGAGGAAAAAAATTGTAAAGGGGGAAAAAAATTGAATACTAAAAAAAAATTGGTAGTAAAGACCTCTAGGAGAATACAAAAAAAATGAACAGTTGACTAATCTGACCGTGAAATGAAGGTGGTACCCCCTTCATTGCTCGTCAACACTAGCCACTAACGTCAAAAGTATTGCGTTCAAAAAGAAATACAGTGAGTTCATATATTAAATAGTGATCATTGTTCTTGCTAGTTCATGATGATGCGGATGTCGAAATCTTCAAGATGGATGTTACCTCGAGACTGCAAATCTCTCCAGCCTCTGATGAGAAAAGATAGACAAAGTTAAATCGTGATCACATTAAAAAAAATACAATTGGGACACCCTGTATATAGGACCGTTCGTTGCGTCAACGAGGAATATGCAATAGTGTCATAATGTCTTCGAAAGGGAAAGTACTCTCCTTTTCAGCTGCTGAAAAATAAAGCCATGTATAGACCCAGTGAAGGGTGACTGGTCCGTTAACGAGTTCCGAGAAGACCCTCAGCTGTGTTAGCCCAGGTACACAAAGGCTGTTTGTTGTTACTCGCCAACCCTCTGGATGGTTGCTAGACAATACACGATATGCTGAGAACACTTGACAATGTAAAACCAAACAAAATATATATGACTTCACAATAAATATCAAAATCAAGATGACACTAAGGTGCATGATATCTCAAAACCATGACACAAAAAGTCAATTACATGAATAAATGTAAAATAAATACAAAGTTCCTACAAGGTCAAACAGGAAGTGTTGAAGGGTCCTTGTCTGTCGCCGAACAATAGGAGTTAAGCCGAGGGGCAGTACAAAATAGGAGTAGGGGTGGTTTGCAAATAGTGACCGACCAGGTATATACAGATGGCCTCAGGCAAAGATATAGTTTGACAGAGATGTCAAGTATTCACGACACACTCGCGTACGAGAAAAAGGCCACGGGTGTCTCCTGTCTTGTCACAGGAATAAATGAAAAGGAAGCACACGAATTAAGATCAGAATAGGCTCACATGCTAGGTTGGCTATTAAGGAGCTCGGGCATCCAATTAGAATAAAAGGAAAACAAAAACACAACATTATAGCGAGGCGAAATTCACAAGATCATTTGACAAATTTTTTCAACTGCGTGACGTGGGCCGAAGTCACTGAATTATCGTGATCGTCCACTAACTCAACTGAGACAGGATTTAAAAAGCGTGAAATAGTCTTGGGAGTTGACCAACGTAAGCACAGCTTACTGGAAATTTGTTTGGTAGCGTCACTCAAAGGATGTAAACGACACAAAACTTTGTCCCCAATTTGGAATTTAACATCATGACGGCCTAAGTTGTAGCGCTTCGCTACTCTGGCTTTTGCTTTCTTGAGGTGACCGGTAGCGATGGCCCATTTTTGAGCAACAGAGGTAATGCGAGAGGGTTCGGAAAGATATTCAATATTCCATTTGAGCAGCAAGGGGTCGACAAGCGATCGGCCTAGGAATAATTCCGCTGGAGTAGTTTGAACGGACGAATGGAAAGAGGTATTGAACCCGAGACTGAAATACTGTAGGTTCGTATCCCAGGAGGTTTGATCGGCATTGTGAAAAGCGGACATACAAGCCTTCAAGTTTTTGTGAAAACGCTCTACGTGATTTCCCTGCGGTCGATACGGTGACAAGAAAATATGTTGGATGCCCCAGTTAAATACCATAGTTTCAAAAGCTTTGGAACGGAATACAGAGGCGTTATCTGATACAAGGTATTTGGGAGGACCAAAAACTCCAAATATGTATTTAGACAAGAAATGGATAGTAGTCTGAGAAGTGATATTCTTTACTGGGAATAACCAAACAAACTTCGAAAAACCATCAATGACAGTTAAAATGGCTTGATTGCCAGATTTTGATCTCACGACTGGACCAAAGTAATCAATGAAAAGGCGTTCGCCGGGACGAGTGACGATACCAGCTTGGTGGAAGCCTACACGAGTGTTCTGGGCAGGTTTAGAACGCTGGCAGGTTAAACATCTTCTGACATGAGCAAAAGCATCTACCTTAATTGAGGGCCAATAAAATTCACCGGATATCTTACGGAAAGTGCGCTGCATCCCTGCATGAGTTCCTAGGGCAGAATCATGATAATATGTCAAAAGCCTATCACGTTCTGCTAATGGAGCAAAAATTCTAAATTTAGAAGAGTTAGGAAGAACATAGCCAATAACATCATTTCGAACACAAAAGTTGCTTACTGCCGGATCTTTGTTTGCAATTTTTGCACGGAGGTCAGTGCAAAATGGATCCTCAGACTGGAATTTCCGGATATCCACAAAAGACCAAGGACAATGTTGCAATAGGAAAAGATTTTCTTGAAGTGGTGTACTGATAGAAACGCTCTCGATTGGAGTCCTAGGGGTCTCTTCAAACATGCGTGACAGGCAGTCAGCCACCGGGTTCTCGCTCCCTTTTACGTGGATGATATCAAACTTAAAAGATGACAAACTCAAAATCCACCTGTTGATGCGTCCAAGCTTTTTTACGTGAGAAAGGCTCCATTTCAAAGCCTCATTGTCGGTAAAAACAGTAAAGTGACGGTGTTCCAAAAAGGTCCTGAATTTTTCACATCCAAATACCACAGCAAGACTTTCCTTCTCGAAAATTGAGTAACGTCGTTCATGTTGATTTAACATACGACTCGCGAAGGCCACTGGTGCAAATTTTCCATCCACACGCTGGCTCAAAACACTAGAAATGGCCAAATCACTGGCGTCACAATGTAAAAAGAAAGCTGATTCGAAATCAGGCGTGTGCAGTACTGGTGCTGACATAAGGGCTTCTTTCAAAACATTGAAAGCTTTGTCCTGTTCTGGCCCCCACACAAATTTTACATTCTTCTTTTTGAGAGCATTTAGAGGTGCCGAAATGTCAGAGAAGTTTTTGATAAAACGAGAATAGAACGTGAACATACCCATTACTCTTCTCAAGGCCCTAACTGTGGTGGGTACAGGTAACTGCTGAATACAATCTGCGCGCTCGGGTATGACACGGATACCATCGGCTGACAGAATGTGGCCCAGAAATTTAATTTGAGTGCAGCCCAAAGAGGTCTTTTTTGGATTGATAGTGAGACCGGCCTTCCTGAGGCGGGAGAAAACTTCCCTAAGATGAACGACATGTTCCTCAAAAGATCTGCTGTACACGACTAAATCGTCAAGATAATTAAATACAAAATTGAACTTCAGGTCTCCCAAGATGTCGTCTAGCACGCGACTGAGGACTTGCGCACCAACAGCTATACCCATCGGCAGACATTTGAAATTATATAATCCGAAAGGGGTGTTAAAAGCAGTGAAGTCGCGACTCTCAGCATCCAAAGGAATCTGATAATAGGCAATATTTAGATCAATCATCGAATACACATTGGCCCCGTGGAAATGTTGAAAAGCACTCTCAATAGTAGGCAGTGGGAAATTATCAAAGACTACCTTCTTGTTCAATTTTCGGTAGTCTACGACTAGCCGGTACTCGCCCTCTTCTTTCTTGGGAATTAAGAAAGCAGGAGACCCATAAGCTGATTTGGAAGGAACTACTACTCCCCGATCTTGCAAATCATTGATATACTTTTTCATGGCCAAGAGCTTGGGCGGATTACAAGGAAATGGAGGACTACGAACAGGTACATTGTCGCTCAAGTCAATGTGGCATTCGTGATTTACAGCAGAACCTAAATCTTCTGTGAGGACATCAGAAAATTCCTCAACTAAATCGTTCAGAGTATCACGTTGCTCGGACATCAAAGTTAATGGAAGATGTACTGAAAATACAGGAGACACATCAACATAGTTAGAAGTATATTCTTCAAATGGGAACATTTTATCTGAGCGAAATTTGAAACAAAATGAATCGTTAATAAAATCCAACTGCATACCCGTTTTATGCATAAAGTCAATTCCTAGAATACATTGAGTGGAGAGATTGTTAACCACATGAAAAACATGTTTCCAAGAAAATCCGTGAATTTTAATGCGACATAAAATAGTTTCGGCAACGTCGATAACTGACGATCCCGCAGAGAGGAACTGGCATTTATTCTGTATGGGGTGTTTTTGCGAAGATCGAATGCTATCTGCCACTGAACGGTGGATGAAACTTCTGGTGGCGCCTGTATCCAAAATAGCAGGTGCCGAGACATTATCGAAATTTACTGAGACTCCTGGTTGTAACACAACATCAAAATTAGATGCATTGTCAAGTTTGGATGGAGGACTGCTCCGGGAGTCGAACTCAGAACACCTCCCTATGAGTTTTCCTGGTTGGAATTACAATTCGGACAGGAACGAGTCGTGACCTCATTCATCCCACAGCCAAAACAAAATTTTCGGCGTTTTAAAGAACACATTTTAAAATGATGTCCAAGTTCATTACAGTTCCAACAAGTTATGCGACCAGAAGAAACATTGCGTGTGATTGTTGTTGGGGTGTTTGTAGTCCTTTCACGGGAAACAGCAGAAGAATTACGAGCCACAGAAGGGCTTGGGTTAGAATTCCTAGAAAGGGACTCAGCACGGCGAGCAGACGGCTTAAACCGTAAGGTGTCGTCTTTTGTTCGGTCGACAGCTGGGCTAGACAGTGTTGTCTGGGGGGAGTAGGCTAACTCGGGGAAAATCGTATTATCGGCTCTTGGAGGTGGAGTATAGTTCGAACAGGCTCGTGCATTTAATTCATACTCACGGCCTTGCGATATGATGTCCTCGATGGAAAAAATGGATGTACGCCGAATGAAGTATTTATAAGTGGGATTTAAATTCCTGTATACAATTTCCAACAGATCCCTGGGATGAAAGGGTTGGGGGAGGTTCGCTGCTAACAGACGAACTGAGGTTACATAATCGTCGATCATCTCCCCAGGAGCCTGAGTGCGGGAGTATATTTCTTGTTTGAGAGCGAAATCGAAATCTTGTGGCGTGAAACGGTCCTTAATGCACCCAACAAATTCGTCCCATGACTAATAAAAATTCGGAGTAGTGCGATGCCACATCAGCGCTTTTCCAGACAAAAGAATAGGTAAGCAACGTACAATACTGTCGGGATTAATATCGTGACAATAACACAATTCCTCCACACGTTGGATAAAACAAAAAACTGATGAGGTATTGTTTTCTCCTGAAAACGTCAAACCCCACCTACTCACCACTGATGCAACATTTACGTTGTGGCGAGCACTATTAACAGTGCCAATAGGGGCGATGGAGCAATCTAAAAGGGGAGGGTCTATCATTAGCAGGACCTGTGTCGTATCTTGCAATAGTGGCGTGGGCATTGTTAAAGATTCAAAGCCCATAAAATTTAACTCCTTTTTGACGGGTGGGAATTCTGACTTAGACATGACAATAGACAAGGAGAAAAGTAAAACACTTTAACTTAGTAAAATAAAGGTCACAATACCGTAATGCGTCCTATTCCAGCGTTGCGAAGTACTCACTAACTTGTTGCACTCTTCACCTCGGAACTAGATTCTTTGGATGTCTTGTTCACTCGAGAAATGCTTTCACACTCCACACTTTCTTCGGGGATGGGGGAACAATTCAGTACAGGTATCTTAAACTCAGAAAGACAACATTGTAATAGTTGCAAAAATAATATAAGTTTGGTAATTTAAAGGGAACGATTTCACGCAAAACCACGCTCTGATATACCATTTGCACCGCTTTGTGCTTTTACGTTAAACAAAGTAGCAGAGGCATGGTGAAAACATTGGAAGCGAAAACAACAACTTAAACAGGATTGCTAAGGAGCGGGGAAAGGATGTCTCTTTCGATGCGTGCTGGGCCCAAGATTCCGGATCGAAAGAAAGATACTTTCCAAAAAAGGAAACGAATGAAATGTTTAAAACAAATCAAAAGCGGAATTAAATTTATCTAATTGATCGAAAAACCCAGAAGCGTGAAGGTCGTGACTGCGTTACAGTACGAAGCCAAGACCGACGAAATCGGACGAGAGATGAGGGAACTTAAAATTACAAATGAAAGAGGACGAAACCAAAGTGAACTATTTACTATAGTATTTAAAGCAAACTAAAACAGGTGCGCATAAGAGTAAGGATTAAATCTAAACACAAAATGAAAGGTAGACTTGAATTAAAGTCACTTAATAACAAACAAAATTAAATTAAATTAAAGATGGTACCTAAGAAAGGGGTACACAAAAATGATATCAAGAGAAAAGTGTATAAATGAACTTAAGCACAAACAAAGATGAAACAAGATTAATTAAAATGTACTTACAATCAATGTGCAACTAAAACGTAAGCGCGACTCGATAATCAAAATTTAAAATACAAAAAAAAAGGTAGAGAGTATGAACGGGTCGAATAAGAGAGCACCTCTACTTACGAGGATGACCTGGACTAGAATAGCCCCGCGTCAAAAACAGAACTCAGACGCTCATGATGTTGTGAAATCATGGGGTAGGGGGGGGGGGGGTGAAAGTGGTAGGGATTGGAGGAGTGAGTATGTAGGAAACAGGGGTGGGGGGGGGGGATGACACGGAGTTACGTAATATAACGAAGCCAGAGGAAGCAACACAAAATTAACACATAAAAATAAAGGAAATGAAAATTACATTAAATTACGTGACATTACCGGGACAGGAAATAAAAAAAAAATCAATCAGCTAAGAAATATGCTTCGTAGGAAGATGTAGGCTTACACAGAGGTAGAAATGCCGAATCACAACGACATACGATGAAACAAAGAAAGTAATGCGGCGCATGGACAGTGATTAGCACGATGACCATCGCTCACATACATTTCAATAAAACAGAGGGAGGATCTGACTGAAGACGTGAGACTCAGCTCCGTAACTTCGCCGATTCCATCCATAAAAATAAAGGCTCTGATGCGACAATCCACCGGAGGTCGTCATAAAAGAACGCCGAACCAGGTGGTGACGCAATACAGAGCATAATTAAGCCTCGTAGAAAAATAGCATATATTTCAGACCTGAGAGATTTGAGTAAAAATAAAACCGATTACATGAAAGGTAGGGATGACAAATAAACACAGAGGCTTCGCTAAACTAACGTAAACAAAGGCGAAGGGACTTGGGTTCATGGATCGAATTCACATAATCATAAGAAAAGGAAATTGTAAGTGAATCAAAGGAGACATAAAAATAAAATAAAAAATGGATAAACTGAAATTCAAAAATCAAGTGATCGAATCGTACTTACGCTTAGTTGCGTGACCGTTTCACATGACAGTCAGAAAAGGAAGCCCGCCACCTTCTCTAAAAGGAACGCAGTCGCGCTCGGGAAAAATAAGTCGTAGAACTCCCCCTCTCCAGAACATAAAGGGGGCCAATGGGTGAAGCAATGCTGAGCAACAAGTTATGCTTCAACCAATGGTAAAACAGTGTCGGTAGGGGTGAAAAGTTTCACCATGTGGTGAAACATTTACGCAGAATTACAAAGTTTGAACGCAGTAGGTGAGACAGAGAAACGTATGTCACAATAATGCGACATGAAGGAAATGATAATAATAATAATAATAATAATAATAATAATAATAATAATAATAATAATAATAATAATATGACAAAAAATAATGAACCTGATAAAAACGGTTCAATATCAAAATGTAAAACACATTACTACACACGCAACATGTCAATATCTAATACACTAACTGCACGTGCAGCGAGCATAGTAACGTTAACAGTAGCCTACAGTATTGCTTGAAACGAGAGCAATGTGAATGAGCAATCACTGGTGACGAGTAATGAGTGGTGACAGACTGCTATAACAAACAAGGAGCGCGTGCAGTAGCAAGGCGAGCGAACGATCTGTCTTCGAGATGGGAACTAACGAACTAAAACAGCGAACTAGTTCGCTAAGGAGCCGCGAACTAAACTGATCGCTCCCAGCCGCGAACTATCATGCGCAAGACTACTGGGAAGGAGGTGGCTGTGACTTTATGTTAGGAACCATCCCGGCATTTGCCTGGAGTAGAACTGGAAAATAATGGAAAACCACTTCTATGATGGTTGAGGTGGGAATCGAACCCACCTCTACTCAGTTTTGCTTCACGATGCTGAATGTACCCCGTTCGAGCCCTGTGAATAGAATTACATTTCTTGGCAGAGTCTAGCATCAAATCCGGACTGATAGCCAAAAATACTACACCAGGAGCTGACTACCGTGGCATCTAGTAACCAAGTACAGAACTATTTGCCGTTGACGGTGGCGTTTGGTAGCAAAAGTAGGAAGTACATGAAAATTGACTGTCTGCCGTGCTTACTTCATAAAAAAAACACATAACACATACTAATAAACCATCACAATTAACACCGGTTATCAGACAGATTCTACACACATCAAAAGTACACGGGGCTACATGACCGCGTTGTCTCAGCCCCTAAACTGAGGAACCAACCAACCAACCTCACCGCGGTTGAAAATTACTGCCGCCGCCGTGATCAACAACAGGAAGACGTTTCAAAGCCGCATTGACAGCGTTAAGACATTAATGAGAATCCACCAAAATGTAGGCCTAAATTGGTAATTTCTGTAAAGCGGATGAGGTTTCGTAGTGAAAGAATGAAACAAAATAAAATCCGTATATTAAGGCTTTCACGGCCCGGATTATATAAATAATTCATGTCTTTTGGGCTAGTGCCGTGTGTATTTAGATTAGAACCATACGTTTCGGAGAAACCTTGCCTCCTTTTTCAATGGAATCAAACAATGTGGCCAAAGAAAGTAAATCAATGAGATTACAAAAGTTACAAAATGAATTATTTACAAAATAAAATCCACTTACGTGGGGTTCTGTAAACAGATTCGGCACTGCTTCGATGAGGGAATGACGCGAAGTGTATAAACTTGAGAGATAGCTTGTAGTATGATGTGTACAGGGGCGCACCCAGACTTTTGGTTTGGAGGGGGCTTTCCTCAATAACATGATTTCAGCTATGTGTCCATTATTATTCTTGTATGTAAATATGTATATTTGAGATCATATGCATAAAAAATATTCTATAAGATCAAACGTACTGTAGAATGCTCTGTTAAAACCAATACAATATATGCTATTGGATTGGAGATTATTTAAACAAAATGTGCATTGGTTTTATACAAATTTTAGTTACAGTACCATTGAGCTAAGGTTATACAAGTAATAAAAAGGAACTGCATGATTTTTATCAAGAATTAACTTTTGATCAAGATCAGAGTGATAACGACTGGATTGCTCTGCTCACTATTATCATAACTATATATCCAGCTACCAGGATCGTCAGATTGATGTGTAACATCAATAATCTGCAATCATTTACTAAGTTTTGAGTTGTTTATACCAAGAACTAGTATAGGTTTTAGGAAATTAATAATAACATTTTCATTTTAAATATGTAAATTTAATTGGAAGTAAAAATTACATTTTAAAAATTACGAGATATTGTATACCATAGTGTTATGGATTGTAACAAACATTTTATGTGCTGTACGTGAAAATATATAAGTTATTTTAATTTTCCTTATTAACTAACTTTATAATAAAAAATCTTAAACATTTCTAGAATGTCAAGTTGAATTTAATTACACAGGCTAAATGCAAGTTCAAACAAATAGTTGAATACAAATCATGTATTTATGAATTAACATTAAAGTTGTTTGAATAAAGTGGAAACTCAAATTTCACAGAACAAAATCCAGCCGCCTAGCAGATTTTTTCAAAACGGAAACTACCTCTGTACTGGTGACTTCAATTTCCCGGTGAATATTCAGTGCTGCTAGTCCAGTCAGCCTGTCTGCGCCCATGGTATGCCTAAGATATGTTTTCAGCCGACGTAGAGTAGAAAATGACCTCTCAGCAGTGATTGTAGTCACAGGGATGGTACACAAAATTCTCTACAATGTGTGGATATTAGGAAACAAGTCCTTGTCACATAGATTCAACACATCGATTGCGTTTTTAAGGATATTAGCGTGGTTTGAAGCTCTTGTGCCACAGTTCAAACTCAGCCATAAGCAGGCCTTTGTTGTTTCCTCCACTTTCAATTATGTCATTCTTATAAAAATTACACAGCTGTAAGAAATCAAGTTGCATTTTTTCTTGGAAGGTGATGCAATGTTTTTAAAGTGTTCCCAGGTTTTTAGGGGGGGCTCAAGCCTCCAAAGCTGGGTGCGCCCCTGGATGCGTATAAGTAGTTGTGTCCCTGTGACCTTATCGGGACATCTAAACCGGACATGAAGAGTAGCGAGAATGATTTACTTATGATGACTAGGTAAACAGTTCGCTTTCACTGTGAATGACCGGCAATAGCCTTGTGCGCCAATGATAACTACTTTCATACGTAACTACATAGCCTGTGGGATGAAAGTGTCTCAATGGCTGATAAAAAAATACACGACAGTATGCCATAACAACCGACGGAGTATAAAACGAAATAAAAACAAGATGTTCAGTAAAGAACATATAGCCTACTTTCTCCTAAATGCATGGGTATTGTTATAACTCTTTGTCCTTTTCAAGGAGTATGATTGAATGTTGGTTGTAGTAGCTTGTTGAAATACAACGTGCTATAGGGATATTAAACATGAATATGAGGTGCCCTTTGCTAGTGCTACCTCTGTACCAAATTTCGTTCAATTCGGTTTCACCGTGTTTGAATTGATAAGGGGAATCGATTTGCACACATACTTGGCCACCATCTGCAAACTATTGGGCTTATGTTCTTGCAGTTTGGTCTGAATATGTTTCCCACATAAAGATATGGTGTTGCAAAATTTAGTAGAGACTAGATTATTAGGTTGGTCGTAATTACATTTTAGCTTTTAACATTTGGGTGGCCGCGAATACGTTTCCGTCAAGATAGCGGTGATATAAAGCATGACACTGAGGTGCCCTTTGCTAGTGCTACCTCTGTACCAAATTTCGCTCCATTCGGTTTCACCGTGTTCGAATTGATAAGGGGAATCGATTTTCACACAAAGATGGCCGCCATCCCCAAAATATTAGGCTGATGAATCATTAGTTTGGTCAAAGGATGCTCCCTCCATAAAGGTATGTTGTTGCTAAATTTGCTAGAGATCGGATGATTAGGCTATTCGTAATTTGATTTAAGCTTTGAACATTTGTGTGACCGCCATTACGTTTCCGTCAAGATGGCATGCGATATAAAACATGACACTGAGGTGCCCTTTGCTAGTGCTACCTCTGTACCAAATTTCGTTCATTCGGTTCCACCGTGTTCGACTTAATAAGGGGAATCAATTTTGACATAAAGATGGCCACCATCCGCAAACTATTATGCTAATGGCCTATTAGATTGGTCAAAGGATGCTCCCTCCATAAAGGTATGTAGTTGCAAAATTTGGTAGAGATCGGATGATTAGGTTAATCGTAATTTGATTTAAGCTTTGAACATTCGTGTGGCCGCCATTACGTTTCAGTCAAGATGGCGGCGATATAAAACATGACACTGAGGTGCCCTTTGCTAGTGCTACCTCTCTACCAAATTTCGTTCCATTCGGTTCCACCTTGTTCGAATTATTAGGGGGAATCAATTTTGACATAAAGATGGCCGCCACCCGCAAACTATTAGGCTAATAACCTATTAGATTGGTCAAAGGATGCTCCCTCCATAAAGGTATGTAGTTGCAAAATTTGGTAGAGATCGGATGATCAGGTTAATCGTAATTTGATTTAAGCTTTGAACATTCGTGTGGCCGCCATTACGTTTCAGTCAAGATGGCGGCGATATAAAACATGACACTGAGGTGCCCTTTGCTAGTGCTACCTCTCTACCAAATTTCGTTCCATTCGGTTCCACCTTGTTCGAATTATTAGGGGGAATCAATTTTGACATAAAGATGGCCGCCACCCGCAAACTATTAGGCTAATAACCTATTAGATTGGTCAAAGGATGCTCCCTCCATAAAGGAATGTTGTTGCAAAGTTTGGTAGAGATCGGATGGTTATGTTAGTCGTAATTTAACTTAAGCTTTGAACATTTGTGTGGCCGCCATTACGTTTCTGTCAATATGGCGGCGATATAAAACATGACACTGAGATGCCCTTTGCTACTGCTACCTCTGTACCAAATTTCGTTCCATTCGGTTTCACCGTGCTTGAATTAATAGGAGGGAATTGATTTTCACACAAAGATGGCCGCCATCCGCAAACTATTATGCTGATGACCTATTAGTTTGGTCAAAGGATGCTCCCTCCATAAAGGTATGTTGTTGCAAAATTTGGTAGAGATCGGATGATTAGGTTAGTCGTAATTTGATTTAAGGTTTGAACATTTGTGTGGCCGCCATTACGTTTCCGTCGAGATAGCGGTGATATAAAGCATGACACTGAGGTGCCCTTTGCTAGTGCTACCTCTGTACCAAATTTCGCTCCATTCGGTTTCACCGTGTTCGAATTGATAAGGGGAATCGATTTTCACACAAAGATGGCCGCCATCCCCAAAATATTAGGCTGATGAATCATTAGTTTGGTCAAAGGATGCTCCCTCCATAAAGGTATGTTGTTGCTAAATTTGCTAGAGATCGGATGATTAGGCTATTCGTAATTTGATTTAAGCTTTGAACATTTGTGTGACCGCCATTACGTTTCCGTCAAGATGGCATGCGATATAAAACATGACACTGAGGTGCCCTTTGCTAGTGCTACCTCTGTACCAAATTTCGTTCATTCGGTTCCACCGTGTTCGACTTAATAAGGGGAATCAATTTTGACATAAAGATGGCCACCATCCGCAAACTATTATGCTAATGGCCTATTAGATTGGTCAAAGGATGCTCCCTCCATAAAGGTATGTAGTTGCAAAATTTGGTAGAGATCGGATGATTAGGTTAATCGTAATTTGATTTAAGCTTTGAACATTCGTGTGGCCGCCATTACGTTTCAGTCAAGATGGCGGCGATATAAAACATGACACTGAGGTGCCCTTTGCTAGTGCTACCTCTCTACCAAATTTCGTTCCATTCGGTTCCACCTTGTTCGAATTATTAGGGGGAATCAATTTTGACATAAAGATGGCCGCCACCCGCAAACTATTAGGCTAATAACCTATTAGATTGGTCAAAGGATGCTCCCTCCATAAAGGTATGTAGTTGCAAAATTTGGTAGAGATCGGATGATCAGGTTAATCGTAATTTGATTTAAGCTTTGAACATTCGTGTGGCCGCCATTACGTTTCAGTCAAGATGGCGGCGATATAAAACATGACACTGAGGTGCCCTTTGCTAGTGCTACCTCTCTACCAAATTTCGTTCCATTCGGTTCCACCTTGTTCGAATTATTAGGGGGAATCAATTTTGACATAAAGATGGCCGCCACCCGCAAACTATTAGGCTAATAACCTATTAGATTGGTCAAAGGATGCTCCCTCCATAAAGGAATGTTGTTGCAAAGTTTGGTAGAGATCGGATGGTTATGTTAGTCGTAATTTAACTTAAGCTTTGAACATTTGTGTGGCCGCCATTACGTTTCTGTCAATATGGCGGCGATATAAAACATGACACTGAGATGCCCTTTGCTACTGCTACCTCTGTACCAAATTTCGTTCCATTCGGTTTCACCGTGCTTGAATTAATAGGAGGGAATTGATTTTCACACAAAGATGGCCGCCATCCGCAAACTATTATGCTGATGACCTATTAGTTTGGTCAAAGGATGCTCCCCCCATAAAGGTATGTTGTTGCAAAATTTGGTAGAGATCGGATGATTAGGTTAGTCGTAATTTGATTTAAGGTTTGAACATTTGTGTGGCCGCCATTACGTTTCCGTCAAGATGGCGGCGACATAAAACATGACACTGAGGTGCCTTTTGTTAGTACTACCTCTGTACCAAATTTCGTTCCATTCGGTTGCACCGTGTTCGAATTAATAGGGGGAATCGATTTTCACACAAAGATGGCCGCCATCCGCAAACTATTATGCTGATGACCTATTAGTTTGGTCAAAGGATGCTCCCTCCATAAAGGTATGTTGTTGGAAAATTTGGTAGAGATCGGATGATTAGGTTAGTCGTAATTTGATTTAAGGTTTGAACATTTGTGTGGCCGCCATTACGTTTCCGTCAAGATGGCGGCGATATAAAACATGACACTGAGGTTCCTTTTGTTAGTACTACCTCTGTACTAAATTTCGTTCCATTCGGTTGCACCGTGTTCGAATTAATAGGGGGAATCGATTTTCACACAAAGATGCCCGCCATCCGCAAACTATTACGCTGATGGCCTACTGGTTTGGTCAAAGGATGCTCCCCCCATAAAGGTATGTTGTTGCAAAATTTGGTAGAGATCTGATGATTAGGTTAGTCGTAATTTGATTTAAGCTTTGAGCATTTGTGTGGCCGCCATTACGTTTCCGTCAAGATGGCGGCGATATAAAACATGACACTGAGGTGTCCTTTGCTAGTGTTACCTTTGTACCAAATTTCGTTCAATTCGCATTCACCGTGTTCGAATTGATAGGGGGGGGACAGACATTCAGAGTACACACACTCACACACACACACACACACACACACACACACACACAGACTCACACACACACATACACACACACAGACAGACACACTTTTTCGCCCTGTGTTGATCTCATAAGTCTACTTTCATTTTTTGCAAAAATCGAAAGTAGGCTAACAAGTAGTTATGTGAGGAACTAAAGCCTATTTTCATATATTCTACTTATGTTGCCTCTATCAACAAACACAATTTCAGTTTGATTGCTGTAATATAAGGTGCGTTCAAAAAGTAACGAGCCGGAGGCTGTAATGCGCAAACCGGCTAATCGTGGCGTGTGTAACGAGGTGTGGTTCCGACCATAGCGTGGAAGGTCATAGCCCGTCGCTAGAGGGCACGCGTGCACGTCACGTGACGATACAAAGCGAGCAGCAGCATGCATCAATCGTCCAACCAAGACCAAGACAGTAGGCCATTCGACATGCTTCCTGGTGTGGTTGAAGACTGTGGGGCACCCATTGGGCACACACTTTCTGCAAGTGCAGTCGTTCCTTCATGATGGTGTGCACACTTCCGACGCCCAATCCGGCCACGGGAGGTCTGGACTTTATGGAGGATGGCCGAGAACCTCCCATTTGAATTTCTGCAGGAGTGCCGCGACTGTGTTGGCCGTATGAGGTCGTGCATTGTAGTGGAGCAGCTATGGCGTTCAATGTCACTCGGCGGTCCTGGGTAAAGAGAGCATCAACAAGCTGGACGTTGTCATCGGTAATGCGGGGGGGGGGGGGGGGGGGTGCCCCAGACCGGGCATCATCGGCTAACGACACCCGTCCTTCCCTGAAGCGCTTGTGCCACGCCTTGACCCTTGCAAGGGACATGCAGTGTTCGCCGTACACGTGTGACATTTGGCGATGAATGTCTGTTCCACCTACTCCTTTCGCTGTCAGAAACTGAAAAACACCTCTTTGCTCTTCGTTTGACGCCTCCATGTCACTGTTTGCAATGCGACTGGCAGAGTTGGACGATTGATGCATGCTGTTGCTCGCTTTGTATCGTCACGTGACGTGCACGCGTGCCCTCGAGCAACGGGCTGTGACCTTCCACGCTCTGGTCGGAAGCACACCTCGTTACACACGCCACGATTAGCCCATGTCATCACTGGTTTGCACATTACAGCCTTCAGCTCGTTACTTTTTGAACGCAACTTATAGATTCGTAGGTATTGAGAACCGTCTAAATATTTCAGATGGTCAACTTTTTGGATTTGTATACCGGGTGTTACAAAAAGGTACGGCCAAACTTTCAGGAAACATTCCTCACACACAAAGAAAGAAAATATGATCTGTGGACATGTGTCCGGAAACGCTTAATTTCCATGTTAGAGCTCAATTTATTACTTCTCTTCAAATCACATTAATCATGGAATGGAAACACACAACAACAGAACGTACCAGCGTGACTTCAAACACTTTGTTACAGGAAACGTTCAAAATGTCCTCCGTTAGCGAGGATACATGCATCCACCCTCCGTCGCATAGAATCCCTGATGCGCTGATGCAGCCCTGGAGAATGGCGTATTGTATCACAGACGTCCACAATACGAGCACGAAGAGTCTCTACATTTGGTACCGGGGTTGCGTAGACAAGAGCTTTCAAATGCCCCCATAAATGAAAGTCAAGAGGGTTGAGGTCAGGAGAGCGTGGAGGCCATGGAATTGGTCCTCCTCTACCAATCCATCGGTCACCGAATCTGTTGTTGAGAAGCGTACGAACACTTCGACTGAAATGTGCAGGAGCTCCATCGTGCATGAACCACATGTTGTGTCGTACTTGTAAAGGCACATGTTCTAGCAGCACAGGTAGAGTATCCCGTATGAAATCATGATAACGTGCTCCATTGAGCGTAGGTGGAAGAACATGGGGCCCAATCAAGACATCACCAACAATTCCTGCCCAAACGTTCACAGAAAATCTGTGTTGATGACGTGATTGCACAATTGCGTGCGGATTCTCGTCAGCCCACACATGTTGATTGTGAAAATTTCCAATTTGATCACGTTGGAATGACGCCTCATCCGTAAAGAGGACATTTGCACTGAAATGAGGATTGACACATTGTTGGATGAACCATTCGCAGAAGTGTACCCGTGGAGGCCAATCAGCTGCTGATAGTGCCTGCACACGCTGTACATGGTACGGGAACAACAGGTTCTCCCGTAGCACTCTCCATACAGTGACGTGGTCAACGTTACCTTGTACAGCAGCAACTTCTCTGACGCTGACATGAGGGTTATCGTCAACTGCACGAAGAATTGCCTCGTCCATTGCAGGTGTCCTCGTCGTTCTAGGTCTTCCCCAGTCGCGAGTCATAGGCTGGAATGTTCCGTGCTCCCTAAGACCCCGATCAATTGCTTCGAACGTCTTCCTGTCGGGACACCTTCGTTCTGGAAATCTGTCTCGATACAAACGTACCGCGCCACGGCTATTGCCTCGTGCTAATCCATACATCAAATGGCATCTGCCAACTCCGCATTTGTAAACATTGCACTGACTGCAAAACCACGTTCGTGATGAACACTAACCAGTTGATGCTACGTACTTTTGTGCTTGATGCTCGTACTGTAGAGCAATGAGTCGCATGTCAACACAAGCACTGACGTCAACATTACCTACCTTCAAATGGGCCAACTGGCGGTGAATCGAGGAAGTACAGTACATACTAACGATACTAAAATGAGCTCTAACATGGAAATTAGGCGTTTCCGGACACATATCCACATAACATATTTTATTTCTTTGTGTGTGAGGAATGTTTCCTGAAAGTTTGGCCGTACCTTTTTGTAACACCCTGTATATGTAGGTCATAGAGTTATGTACTATTAGATGACGATTATTGCGTAGGTTCATATTCAAACGTTGACTTCTATTGCATGATTAGGACACAAGACACAAAAACGAGATTTTAAAATTTCGCACGGCAGCCATCTTGAGGTTCAGTAAAAAATTGAACTAAATTAGATATCAGTGCATTTAATTACAATGTGTATAAACATTTGCTTTGCCATGTTTCACTGTGCTCGGATGGTTGAATCGTGAGAAAAGTCTATTTTAATGTTTCAAATTCGCTTGGTCGCCATGTTCGTTTCGTACTTCACAACCTTTTGAAAGTTACATAGATAAATTTCTAATAGTGCCCTTTATCACCGTACAAAATTTCAGCGCGATGCAAGTAATAATTTCGGAGACATAGGATGCCGGTGAAATATTTCGCACAGCCGCCATGTTTGATTGTTGTGACGTAATAAATTTTGAAGGGCACGGTCAGGGTCGACCAAAATAGTACTATGCCTTTATCGAGTTTCATTGAAATCGCTCCACCCGTTTTGATTATTTATTTTTAATTTATTTTATTAGCTTATTTTTAGCCTACTTTTCACATTTTGCAAAAATGACGAAAAAGTAGACTTATGAGATCGTTCAAATGTCTGTCTGTCTGTCTGTCTGTCTGGCTGGCTGTGTGTGTGTTTCCCCCCTATCAACTCCTAAACGGCTGCAGCAATCGAAACAAAATTTGGTAGGAGTAAAGATCTATACCTCAATATATCACGGCCATATTTGAAAATGATGTCACTACTACCAACTGCTGAAAAATCGCAATTGAAATTTGAGTTCCATGTTGGATATCTCGGAAGGTATGAATGGGAGCTATTTCAAACTTGGCACACGTATAGATAATAATATTTCAGTTTAATTTCCAGTAGGCCATGCATGGCAGTGTTGCCAAAATGATTATAAGCCTGCTGATATGTCCGAAATTTAAATGCATATACCTTCTACACTATCAATTGGATTTCAACCAAATTTCGTATGTGCTATGTGTACATAAGCAGATATGACTGAGCGTATTCTTAAGAGCCACCAGGGCTGCCAACTGTTAATAAATGCTCTCAATTTATTTTATCCAAATACCCATAAATCAGAAAGTATGCAAGCCGACAGCTTTAAACTATGCACACGTATAGTACCTGACATTCTATATTAATTTGGAGTAACTTATTTATGTCAGTGCTACCAACATGATTCTAAGCCTGCTGAGAAGTCCAACTTTAAATACATGTAACTTCTATACTATCATTTGGATTTCATCCAAATTTCGTGTGTGCTATGTGTACCATAACAGATATGACTATGCCGATTCTTAAGAGTAACCAAGACTGCCAACTGTTAATAAATACTGTCTCTATTTTTGTTACCCTAATATCAATATATCAGAAAGTATGCAAGCCCATAGCTCTAAACTTTGCACACGTATAGTACCTGGCATTCTAGATTAATTTGGAGTAACTATTATAGGCCTACGCCATTGCTGCCAACATGATTCTAAGCCTGCAGATAGGTCCAATTTTAAAATGGATTTCATTCAAAATTGACACAAAAATAGATCATTTTAGTTCGGATTATTTCTGACCAATACGAGTACGGTATGTCATTGTTGCAAACATGATTTTACACGCGCTGTTAGATCCAATGGTTAACTGCATGTAACGTCCATGCTATCCATTGGACTTCAACCAAATTTTGTATTCTGTACCTTAAGAGATGGAACTAAGAATATATTCAGTCGCCAGGGCTGCCAACTGTAGTTCTCTATTAGGCTACATAATGCCATGTATACAGTATTTCGAACTAATTAGAAATGTCGATATTACCAACTTAATTGCGTCATTATTCTTGATAGATCCATATAGATTAATCATTGGCATGAATCTTAAATTTTAATAAAAGTAGGCTCGTTAGTTCGTCACGGAAGTTCTTGTCTCATAAATTAAAATAGGCTTAAAATAGAACTTGTCATTACTCTTCTTCAGTTCGTTATGTTGGCAACGACTCGGTTACTATAATGCGTGTGATTGATAAATTTATGCCATGAGCCCGCTGGCCTCATGTCCTCTCCGAAGAAAGGCATACTGTACTGAGGGAATTTAATGGAACTGAAGCGATGTTGAACCCAGAGTGGAAAGGACCAGGTTATGAACTGCGTCACACAGAATAGGAATCCTGCGAAGCCCAATATAACATTAAATGGTCATCAAATAGAAAATAAATCAGAAACGAAGTTTTTAGGACTATGGATACAATATGACTTGAAATGGAATAAACATACAATATCTGAATTCAAAACTGAACTCGATGTGCTTTGCGTTACGTATTTTGAAAACCTGCACTAGCATGCACACATTAAGAAATACTTATTTTGCTTATTTCCATTCATATTTAAGATATGGGGTCATATTTTGGGGTATGTCCTCAGATGTACTAAGCACGTTTAGGATACAAAAAAGGGCGATTAGAATTATGGCAAATGTAAACACTAGAGAATCTTGTAGACCTCTGTTTAAAAATTTAAACATTCTCCCACTGCCCTGCATATATATCTTTGAAAGTATAAAGTTTTGTAAAAAGAATTTAATGAATAAGGATATTTCTCTTAAAACAAACAATGATGTTCATAGGCATAACACAAGACAAAATCAAAACATTCATATTTCACACACACACACAAGCATATATCAAAAAGGAAGTTTTCACACAGGAGTTAAATTATACAATAAACTACCCCAGTATATAAAACTTGCCCCAAAAATAAAAAAAGACCTTTGATAGAATGTTGAAAGCTTATCTGCAGTGCCATTGTTTTTACTCTGTAGTTGAATATCTTAGTGTATAGGAGTGATGAAATCTATAATTATATTATACTTTTCTATTTTAATTGTAATACCTAGCTGTTAGTTGTATTTATAGAATTAAGTTTTCATATTTTGATAATAGAGTTAAGTGTAAATAGTTGTCCAATAAGATTGTATCTCTTAAGATCTGTTATTATAATAAGTTATAAATAGTTATAGTATTAGTATTATATACCTATTACTACTTTTATTTTATAGATGTAAATTCTGACGTGTCCTATATCAAAAATGTATTGTGTCATGTATTTGATCAATTGGAATTAATAAAATCTATCTATCTATCTACCTGGACACGCTACGTAGTTCATGGATTCCACTTCAGAGTGTGCGTGAGACCAACTTACCACACTCCAGATGAGGAGGCAGGGGGATGACAGATCATAGGGAGCGCGTGGGTCACGGTAAAGTTCTGCTCTGGATGTTCTGCCAACCAATGAAGAATTAATTTTAGCACTAAGGTTCCGTAGTTGGCACTCATGAATGCTCACATCAAACCGACTGGCGGAAGCGGGAATAGTCTGTTTTGATTGATTTTCCTCGTGGTGTTGTTGGTTGTTTTGATTTGTTCAGTATTTTGATTATTTATTTGTAATGAATTGAGAGTTAATCATGCCACTGGAAGGGAGGAAACATTGCCAAGCCCCGGGATTTAAGAATTATAATGATAGTAAGAACAATACGGCAATTTTCATCTTCCTGGTGTTGACCATGTGTAAAACTAGTGGGCAATATGGACTACTCTCGAATAAAAATATATAGAGAATAAATGTGTGCATTTCATCTCTTGTTTGTTTTCTTACCCATTCTCCTTTGCATTGCAATAAAACTTGTGGTTTAGGGCTACGGGGAGGGGTTGGTGGCAGCCGGCATGCTAGGCAAAAAGTGAGGTTATGGCAATATAGTGTGTGCATTTGGACAGTTTTCTTTTTATTCATCGAATATCCCAACAATTCTGTAGAGTAGGAGAGCAATGTTTAATTAGCCTAAAGGTGAATTAAGCTCTAGAACGGCATAACTGTGTCCTTCGTGACAAATCTATTGCCAACATTGATATATCAAAATGTATTATTTTCCTATCTGGACGTATATTTCAGCGCCTAGCGAAAGGCGCAGTTATGTCTGTGTCATTTTCATCAATAATCAATAACTCATCGCAGAACATACTGTTCATTTACGTGTAATAAAGGCTACATTCATATGGCTTTTTTTTAAAATGTTGCCAGACTTGCCGGAGCTGTACATAGCCTCAGGCGTTGCTCTCTCTCGGAAATTCTATAACCAAAAGTGACGAATCTCTTAGAGTTACATGATCCTTGTGAGGAGTGATGATGTGTGGGAAGCATATTTAAAGGCACAGTATTATGCACTGAGTTGTGAACAAAGGTTATCGCTAAGGACTTCGAGTAGCGATCAAGAACTGTAGATCAGGGTTGTCTCTTGTAAATTTGTGAATAGTCAATTTTATCTTTTTATTCCTTGCACATTGTGCGCAGTAAAATTATTATTTGATTTAGGATACTACAGTGCGTGCTGAGCTTCTATGCCCAAGGTCACGGGTTCAAACCTGGTCGAAGCCGTTGGATTTTTTAAGAGCGTTAAAATCCCTCAGTATGCCTTCCTTCGGAAGAGAAGTAAAGCCAGCGGTCCCATGTCATAGATTTATGGCATGAAAAGGAATCTTCCACTAACTACACTTGTGTGAAGCCAAAATTTGTAGGTTATATTATTTGATAACCTTATATTAGTTCCATCGTTCACGGCCAGGTGCTAGCTGCGATGGCATCTAGTAGCAAAGTCCACAGCTAGGTGTCGTGGATGGTAGCATTTGGTAGCAAAAGTAGGAACTACTTGAGAAATTTATCGTCTGCAGATAACACCCACTAACACAGCCATCACAATTATCACCGGTTATCAGACAAATTCTACACACACCCAAATACACGGGGCTACATAACCGCGTTTTACAGCCCCTAAAATAAGGAACCAACCTACCCAATACATTGTACTACATAAGATGATGTGGTAGAATAACGATTGAACATTCTTTTTTTAAAACAACTTTTTCATTTATTATGTACAGTACAATAGTAAAGCCTCCGTGGCTTAGGCGGCAGCACGCCGGCCTCTCACCACTGGGTCCGTGGTTCAAATCCCGGTCACTCCATGTGAGATCTGTGCTGGACAAAACGGAGGCAGACAGGTTTTTCTCCGGGTACTCCGGTTTTCCCTGACAAAATTTCATTCCAGCAACACTCTCCACTATCATTTCATTTCATCTGTCATTCATTTAATCATTGCCCCAGAGGAGTGCGTCAGGTCTCGGCAGCCGGCACAGTTCATATCCTCGCCGCTAGATGGGGCTTCATTCATTCCATTCCTGACCCGGTCGGAGACTGGAAGCAGGCTATGGATTTTTCATCCAGTTAAATAAACCTCATTATTGAGTGATAAACGTAGTATCATTAAAATTTGGAGGTGGGAGATTATTACCCCATTGCTCATTTAAGAAAACATACTGTCGATTAAGGGCAGTGGGATAATAATTTCCCACACCATATTTCATAAAATAGAATACGCACCCATAAAATTGTTGCATATTTCTACTCATCTATCACCCCCAATTAAAAATGTGAAAAAAAAAATATATATATACCCCTAGGCAAAAGACTAGGGGTATATATATTAAACAAGATGTTCAGTAAAGAACATATAGCCTACTTTCTCCTAAATGTATGAGTATAGTTATAACTCGTTGTTATTATCAAAGAGTATAATAGAACTATTCTTTGTTGAAGACCTTAGAAACGATTTACCTCTACCAAACGCCACAACCTAGATAAAAACTGCTAACATCATTGAAGAAAGAAAGATAAGAAGTATATCAAGAATGTTATGGATCTGGAGACATAATCGACCGGACTGGCTGCGTGGCTCAGCGGTAACGTTCTCGCTTGCTGGGCCCTAGGTTGCAGGTTCGTATCCTGGCGCAGTCAGCTGGCATTTGAGGGTGCACAAATGCGAGGGAGCCGTGTCAGTACATTTACTGGCACGTTAAAGATCCCCTTCGGGCCAAAATTCCGGCACCCCGGTGTCTCTAAAAGCAGCAGTAGTTAAAAGGGATGTGAAACCAATAACATTATTATTATTATTATTATTATTATTACATATACGACCTGCCGTGGGCAACATCCAACTTTGAGTTGAGGCATGTCTTTACACGTCTGGTTGTGCATGGCTTTCACAACCCTAATTGAATTAACAAATCTTTCCATGACCCTACAGAGACGTGTGTATACAAACTATGTGGATATTTTCGATTGCTATTTGCCTGAAATAAAAGTAGTAATTAATAACCTGAACTAACACCAACGGCTTGAATTCAGTATCTATGTGAAATCGTGTTGTTCTTTACTTCAAATATTATTTTCAAGTAACGCAAAATAGGCTGTTACAAACCCTTTAAAATAAAAGTAAAAATGTATCGTAGTATCATCTTGTCATTCTTCAAATTCGATGCGCATAGAATGCCAATGGTATAGTAATCAATGGAGCCCCACGTAGACTAGTCGTGACATCTAGTGGTGAAATATCGAACAATATAATCCTAACAGAGCGAGTGCATTCTAGCGGCCATAAGAAGAAACTTTTCAATAAAATCTGGAAGTTAATAAGTAGGTCGGCGTGCAGTTACCTTTTTGGCAGCAAGATGTCTCGAGTAAATCTGCTGGCGCATTATGTTTTAATTAAATATATATTTTACACCATAATATGCACAATATAACGCTTAATTTTGAAACGTCTGAGTCATTACAAAACAATAAACATATAACATTTCAAGCAAAAAACCTAGCTCTGATCGGGTTTGAACCATAGGCATTTGAGCGATAGGCTAACGCTCTACCACTGAGCTAATTGTGTCAACGAATATCGTTCTATATAAAATGACTTACATAGAACTTGTTAGCAAATAATGATTTATACTAAACGATTTCATCACTGGAGTATATTATTTATATTTAAAGCATTTCATACAAAGTTTATTTATTTTGTATCAGTACGCTATATTGCATGCAATACTCAAATTAGTGAAATATAAGTCAGGAACAAGATATCCGCTGCCATCTTGTCTTATTACTGAATCGGCTCAGCTTTTTAAAATCACGTCTGCACTATAGAATTATAAAATAAACATTTAATTTCGAACGTGCCTCTTCCTTTAGAACAGTTAAAACGATTCTCGGCTCGATAATCGGAACTGGTGGGTCCCATGATATGGATTATAAAGTTTGCATAATTCGCACGGCCCCCATCCTGAAATGGTATGGAGGACGGCCTTGTAGTTTGGTCACAAGACGCATCCTATACGAAGATATGTTGTTACCAAATTTGGTAGAGATCGGATGATTAGGTTAGTCGTTATTTGATTTTACGTTTTGAACGTTTGAGTGGCCGCCATTCAGTTTTAGTAAAGATGGCGGCGATATAAAACATGACACTGAGGTGCCCTTTGCTTGTTCTACCTCTGTACCAAATTTCGTTCAATTCGCATTCACCTGTTCGAATTGATAGGGGGGGGGGACAGACATTCAGAGTACACACACTCACACACACACACACAGACACACACACACACACACAGACTCACACACACATACACACACACACACAGACTCACACACACACATACACACACACAGACAGACACACTTTTTTCGCCCTGTGTTGATCTCATAAATCTACTTTCATTTTTTGCAAAAATCGAAAGTAGGCTAAAATATATATTGCACCCTTCAATAAAGCATTGTTTTATCAAGATTCTTTCTACGGGGTCGTGCTCAGTCCTGGATGCTTTTCAAAGCAAAGTTCGCAAAAACAACATGCTCTAATGAATAGAAAGGTCCATGACAGAGGCTATACTAGAAATAAATTGAATAACAAGTAGAATAAAAGATATTTAATGACTGAAAATTATGTGCATAATAATAATAATAAAAAAGGACTTCCTCCCTGACTTTCACTCCCATAAGAAATAAATATTAATTGAGCGGTATGAATTCGCTCCACACAACAAAACAATGTGAATACAGCTTCACTCAAAATGATTAATCATAACATAAAATTGAGCGGTAAGAACTCGCTCCTCATAACATATGGATGCAAGTCCATTTTTCCTGGTCAAGAAGTTATATAATGCGTGGTGTACTGCTTTTTAATAAGCAAATGAGTACTGATGCGAGTCCGTTTACAACTGAAACAGTCATCTTGCTCACGGAGTTGCATCTTTTAAATCATACTACGACTATGGAACCCACCCTTAATTAACACACTATAATTACTACTGACACATGCAAGATCTAATAATACAAAAATGAAGAACCTCCCTGAGATTCTAGCCGGTGCCAACGCACACAAACATAAAGAGCATGCCGAAAATAGGCCAAAAAGCTCGCATCACAAATTGGGAACACAGCCTCGTGCACCCTAATGCCACACGGGGTCATTGAACGCGTAAAATAAACACACGAGAAGTCAAGCAACAACAACAAAATACAAGCCTAACGGCTGAAAATTATATTTTACATTTTATAAACGCCAGACAAACAGATGTTTCGGAACATACCTTAAAACCATGAACAACACCCACTTAATCAATCAAATACTCTTTATAGCCGATCAGGGTTTTTTGAATTTAAATAACATCTTATATTGAAATACAGGAACCTGGCCTACTACTAATGACCACAGTTGTTATCTGATCTGAGCGCTCCCCTCCTTGTATGAGTCATCGCTGCCTCGACTCACTCTTTCAGTCCTTCAAGCTTGGTGCTAATTATACATGGGACCACACTGATCCCGTTATCCATCTGGAAACGCGAAACGACATATCTCACTCATCCCCTTGGATGGCAAGAACACAAATATATTCCACTAGCTCAGCCTCGCAAGGTATTGAACTGGGCTGATATGCAGCAAGTCAGAATAATCTCAATGATATATTCCCGCTAACACATCATTAAATCACAACACACGCCATAAAGCTTGGACTGACTCCCTCATAAACATATCATCTGGGTCGGCTCAAAACAAATCAACCTACATTGCGTCCATAGACACATTAAACAAATAAACAACAAAAACTCGGGTGCAAGAGTGCCATCCCGTACAGACCTGCTAGAAAAGCAACTATCAAAATAATCCTGATCCGTCATAAATTCTGCTCACAAATAATCTTTTACCCTCCAAATTCTATTTTTAATCTCAAAATTAATTCAGTTCCATTTTTGTTATAAGGCATATTTCCGAATTTATAATGCTTGACCGCGAATTACGCAAGCGAATGCGAGCACGAGCTGCGCATAGCCCCGTACAGATGAACCAAACAAAATTACAATATTTACAAAATACAAAGCGCTCAGCTTGTCCCATACTTAATGTGTCAGTAAACAAGAACTAAGAATCTACATTACCAAACAAGCAAACACATATCTACAAAAATACGTATCATAAAACCATAGCTGATTTAATAAATAAATAAATTCATTTGTACTCATTCCAATAGAACAGCGTCAGGAAAACATCCCCAGCCATCACTCCTTTAAAATGCTTAGCTCGCCATCGACATCTTCTGGCAAATGTCCTGCTGGTTCCAAGATCCACCCTCGTTCCTAGACGTCATCTCGTGCTGAATTAAAATAAAGTTTGTCAGATACACACACGATATATTTCCTATTAAATTCACCGATCAAGTACTAAATTCCTTGACCGTCTGTTTGTGAATTATTTCGATGAACTCCCCTATCTGGTAGTACTGGGACTACAAATAAATCACTGAAGTTACACTTATAACTTGACGAAAATGTTCCATGTTCACACACATGAAAAATTATGCACAGTATGCCTCGTGTCCTCAGACACCTGAATAAAGGCCTTACGTCCTCAAATGCTCAAATAAAAGTCATCTCTCGAAGCTTCCTGGACCATTTATAAATGAAACTGGCTAGAGTAGGCATGGAAGGTGATTTATGGAAAAAATATTCCATAATAATTATCAGACTAGCATGCAATCGGTATCATTGAGTTCGTAGCAATGTGGAGGTTACGATTATGCTGTAGCTAGCTCGAATCGATCGTGGAATTAATCAGTAGATAACTCCCACGTTAATTCACCAGGGTGCGTTATAACGCCGAGTTGCCGCTTAAACAGGGCGCCTTGATATTAATGGTTCAGACCCTTGTAGATATTCGCGCGCTCTTACTTGTATTCCTGCCACAGGGAGTGGTTAACATGAAGATTGACAAATTATATCGTAGCATTCAATTTTCTTCTTGGTGCCAACTCTCATAGTAACAAGCCATATTGTGCTTACCCAAGCCTCTCTTTGCGCTAAAAGTTGCACCTGTCCTATGCGTCATGAATATCATGCTACTTTCTAAAATACCACAGGAGCTTAAACCATTGTGTTCTCTCTGCCACTGATTTCTCAACTTTTCCCAACTCCGTCTGGCTCTCATATCTGCTGTCTGTAGAAATGTATCAAATGATGATGAATAATTTATTAGAATCCTTTATTCAGCCAGTGGATAAAGGGTTCAATATATATATATATATATACCCCTAGTCTTTTGCCACCGACAGTAGTGGCTACGCTGGCTAACGCTCAGCATTAGGTCATGGGGCCAAGCTCTCTGCTGACTCAGTAGACGCGTGGGTTCGAGCCCCACCGTCGGCCGTCCTTGAATTTTTTTTCCGTGGTTTCCCCATTTTCAACACCAGGCAAATGCTGGGACGGTACCTTCTGACAGGCCACGGCCGCTTCCTTCCACATATTTGCCCAGTTTCATTCACCATCATTCATTTCATCTCTCATTAACTCCTCTCATGAGGTTGGCGTCAGGAAGGGCATCCGGCCGTAAAAACCATCGCCACAAAGACCTCCATCGCATCTCATCCCCGACCCCGTTGGAAAACGGGAATAATAAGGGGTAGACATACATACTAGTCTTTTGCCCTATATAGGATTTCACCTCTCATGAGGTTGGCATGAAGAAGGGCATCCAACCGTAAAAACCACCACCACATAGACGTTCATCAAATCTCACCCTATACCCCGTTAAGGTTATTCCACACTCACCCAAGTACACGGGGCGACATGATCACTATGTCAAAATAACCCATAATTGAATCAACAACTGTCACCATAGAAAACTATGAGTAGCCTATATTTGTAACTGGCTTTGGCATATCAGCCATACCACAGATAGCAAGCACAAAATTAAATGACTCTGAATACGAAGAATGTTTTGTTTGTAAGTCCTTAATAATAGAACATAAATGGAGCAGGTGAAATGATATGAGATATGAGTTTTGGTGAAAGCATCACTCTAGAAGTAGATTTCTCTAATATGATGAGATTAGAAATTAGGGGGCTTTGATTTGGAAAACGATCATCAAAGACTTTCCATGAGTTCAATTTTCATAGATTGACTTCTCATATAAGTTCAAGCAAGCCACTAATTTCAAGTATTTCACTTCCCCTGCCTGCCCTTATTTCTCAATTCCTTTATATGCTTAGTTCCAAAACAAAGCCTCCTACAATGTCTTTACTCTTGAATTTGTTTTATTATTGGTTTTCCAAATCAAAGCCTCTTACAATGTCTTTACTTCTGAATTTGTTATTGTATTGTTTTCCAAATCAAAGCCTTCTACAATGACTTTACTTTTGAATTTGTTACTTTTTGGTCAATCAAATCAAATCCCTCCACAATATCTTTACTTTTGAATTTATTATATTATTGGTTTTCCAAATAAAAGCCTCCTACAATGTCTTTACTTTTGAATTTGTTATTTTTTTGTTGAATCAAATCAAAGCATCCTACAATGTCTGTACTTTTGAATTTGTTATTTTATTGATTTCCAAATCAAAGCCTCCTATGATGTATTTACTTCTGAATTTGTTATTTCATCGTTTCCTCCTAAAAGTAATACACCTATCAATACAAATCATGAAACATAATTGAATTAAAGTACATTCTTATCAATCCACATCCCAAAACATTAGTAAATACGATACACCTCGTATCGTCATCAATCAACAAGCTATTCCCACTCTACCGCATGAGAGTTATCTCCACATCGAGCGGTAGCTCACGAAGGTGGACTGATCCATTCGGACTACTTAGAATTTAGCCATAATGCACTAGATTTCTTATTTTCCGAGATGCGCTATGAAATCAACGGTGTTGAAGATGATACCAACCGAAACGTGAGCATAACGAATGCCATGAAGCTTTATCCCTTGCACGGAAGCGAGGAATGCAAAGCCATTCTCTTAGCCGGCTGATACACTAGCTCCACAGTGGCTGTATGATTAACACCAACGGCATATTCACGAGTCTTCTGTTGCTTAAAATTTACAAGTTAATAAATATTAACGCGCTTTCAAGTCGTTCCGCGGGCGGCTGTAGGCGCAATCTTTATCTTCACTGTACCTATTGATGTCTGTCTAAACTAGTATACCGGCAAGCTTCCGAGAGGTTCTGTACAGTCGATGGCTCGCTCTAGTGGCAAATGTTTGTACCTCGGCGAGACTCTGTCCAGTCGATGGCTCGCCCTAGTGGCAAAAATTTGAACCTAATTTTGTAGTGTAAGAGGCCTTCCGATAGGGTCCGTTGGTGCCCAAACGAACCGTCATTGTCTCCGTTTGTTGACAAAACAAAAGTGAGTTGAAGGAATTCTTGCAAGAAGAAGAGATGTGAGAACTAAATCTCTGGTGTAAAACGGAGATTATATGGCCTTCGGACAGATAAATCTCCTTTCCCCGATATTATTACATCACTACGTGATTTCCATTTACCGTCCACCGTTTGGGAAATCTCTGACATCGGCTTAAATATGTAGACCTGAAGAAAAACGTAATGTATGAAGCTTAGCTACAGGAGTACATCTCTATTAAGGTTTGTTATGTGTTAAAAGTTATTGGAACTATTTGTGACCTGAAAAGGTGAATTGGTCGACGGTACGAGTATATTGTGTTGGTGTTATTCTACATATTTTATATGTTGCAGTCTTGAGCTGTTGAATAATTATCTTAGCGCAGTTGCCATATATTTTGCTGTTGGTAAGTCACTAGGTTTGTAGAACCGAGTAGGCCTAAGTATGAAGAGAAAGTTCCAATAACTTATTTTTAATTTGATGTAAAACATACATTTATATGTATTTTGGGGGCTGTGTTTTATCTTTTTATATCTGACGTGCCGAGCTGTGTAACGTTCAGATCTCATTTTGTTTTGAACGAGGAATTTTCCTAACCTTAAATATTTTCGTAATAGTTAATTTTCTTTTTTCCTCGTCTCGTTTAGCATGGTCTCATAAAGACTCTGTTTAATATATCACCACTTATGATATGTATTTTATTCTTTCGTCCGTTGCCTGGAAACTAATACGGGATTGTTATTTTTTCATGTTTCTCTTGGAAACAATATGGGTAATTTTTCATGTCGACTTAAGGTCAGTAATTTTGCAATTGCTTGCTGTACGCACGTATTTTACTTTGGTCGTGAATAATTTAATGATTTAAAGATTCATTCCATCAATGTGAAAGAAACATTCTCTAAACGCTTTGACGTTGTCATTACTTCGATGATATTCGTGGATAATTATGTATTTTATTGAGATCTAATTCTACTGATGTGGAGTATAATTTGTTCATTTGTTATTGAACTGCTTGTCTGAAATTGGGTAAATACTTACATCTCCTTCTCACTTGTGGGTTCCTTGCTTCTTTATATTAATTAATTTGTTTTCATCATTTTAATGATTTTATATTATGTTCATTATTTAAGCATGCATGTAAAATTGTTCTTTCATTTAATTATATTGTATGTTATGAAACATGCTTCGTGTCTTCTTCAATCTTAGATTTAGTGCTCTTCTCTCAACTTAAATACAACTTGGGTAAGGTAATTTGTCCAGCCGTTCCACGCACATACCCTAGTTAGCCTACTCTTTGTCATTATTTTATTTAATTTTTCTTCTAGGGTTATATGTTTCTTAAACTGTTAGTGTTCCTTAAAGTAGCTTGTGGGTACATCTTTTTGTACCTAGATCGTGGTTTTGTTTCTACTTTGTATTTTTTGTTGAGAGAATGTGTACTGGGTTAAACTTGCAGAAGACATAGGCCTAAAAGTGTTACATAATCTGAAAAACTTGTATTAATCCTATGTGATTTTTATGTTTCATGTCGACTGTAAATGGATCAACATAATCTTAGGGCAGCTTACAGTTTGACCAAAGACGAAATTATTTATGAACTCCTAATTAGAGGTTCTACTTCTTCTGGAAATAGGGAAAATTACCTGATATTACTGAAAGCAGTTACGGATAATCCTGTACGTGTACCAAACTGGAGGAAATTTGACTGGACGTTAGGTAGGTCCCTTATTGTACCATCTGTTGAAAGTTTAATTGTGGTTTTTCATTCATTAAACTCTGACTCTGCTCCGTCTAATTCTCAACTTACCAGATTTAAGGTCCGCTGTTTACATTGGTACCATCGCCTTCGTGATTTAATAGAAGTTTGGCAGGATAAGGATCCTGAATTCCATTTAAAATTAATTTCTCTTCGTGCTATGCTTGTTGTCTGTTTTTTGTGTTATTCCCAAATAATAGTGAGAGTGTGATTGTTAACCCTGTTGTGTGTGCACATGAAGGGGTTCCTTCTATTAGTGAATTGAACGAATTTGTGCATAATATCAGTGTTGAAAGCAATTTAGGAAGATTTTGTGGATCTTTGTCGAATCATAGTGAACCTGCAGCTATGTATAATCAGGAAAACTATCCAAGTGCGTGCAGAATATCTGAGATTAGGTCTGAGTATAGCAATGTCAGGACAGGATCGAACTCATCACGTCATAACCCTGAAAATCTTGATAATATTAATGTTTCCTTTGCTAATGTGTCCATTTCTGGTGCTACGAGCAACCAGATTAGGGGTAATTGATCAAATGCTAGGTCAAATGGTGAAAGATTATCACCCCTACGTTCTGAAAATCGTATTAATCCTATGAATTTAGAACATGCTGTGTCATCTAATGTAAATAATAATCCTCGTGTGGAGTTTAAAATGGGAATTAAGTTTGTTAGTGTACCTCATCCCTTAAATGCTTGCATACAAAATCTAGAGATGTGCAACGGTAACGATGCTAACATGTTAATTACATTTTTAAAGCAATTTGTTGAGCTTACTGACAATGCTGTAAGATTTTGGTGTTCTGATAGTAAAATTTTCAACCTGATCTTTCCTTATACCTCTGGTTTATTAAGCGAAAAGTTAATTGTATTCCATTGATCGATTCCATCGTGAAATATTAAGTTCATTTATTCCAAGTCGTGCTTTGAGTATGCTGATGCATAATTTTTTCAATAGAGTTCAGAGATTCGAAGAGTCTTTAAATGATTATTTAACTGAAATCAAGTCTTATGCTAGAGTTTTTTTCTGTGCAATTAAGTGAACAACAAATTGTGACTTCTATCTTGGAAGGGATTAATCCAGAAAGCATGTCATACTTGACAACATGCAGTATTCCCGTAAATTTATCTGATTTAAACAGATTTGTGTTGAACTCCGGTATTATCAAACACTCCGATTCCTTGAGAGTTGCCAATGTTCCTCCACCTAATTTTAATTTTAATCAATCTCAGGATTATGGAAATCCTTTCCGTTATGATAGCTCACAAGGCCCTCGTTTCCAAAATAGAAATTCCTTCGATTCGAGTAATCGCACATCGAATAACAGGAGAAGATGTGATACTTGTGGATCATTTCAACATATTGCTAAATGGTGTACGAGGAGACCTAAACATAACCCATGACTAATTCGTAAGGAGACTTCTTCGGATTGTCATGCATCAAATAGTTCTAAATTAAATTCTATGAAGGTAAATAATTATTTTGATGATGCCAGAAGTCTCAAACCTAAAGTGAGGTTATGTAGTCGCATTTCTGAAGTTTCTAAACATTGTTCCCCATTTATTGATATTTTTATAAATAACGAACCTGTTACCGCACTGATCGATTCGGGTAGTGTGAAATCATTTTTATCCAAAAATTGGTTTGAAAATATGAGGTCAGTATGCAAATTTGGCAAACTTATTAAAGAACCGAATAATTTTGTGTCAGCGAACAGTTCTAGTCTTGAAGTTTTAGGATTGGTAAACTTAAAGATCCGTATATTAGATTTCACTTGGAGATATGATTTTTGGATTGCAAATAATTTATCTTGCGATGTTATTATGGGTGCTGATTTTTTGTCTCATGTTGGGTTGTTACTAGACCTTAGAATCAGGTATGTTGGTTTCGTTTCAAGCCTAATTTAAAATCAAACTTCAAGCCTTGTGTTAGTCTTTCCGGAGTGAATTACTCCGAAGTTATACCTAGTTCTGACACCATTAAGGAGCTTAATTTTGAAAATCTAAAACCTGAACAAACTGATAAACTTTGTGAACTGTGTTCATCCTTTCCTGAGGTTTTGACGAATAAGTTAGGGGTGACCAATCTGTTGGAATACAAGATTGATGTTTACGATAATATTCCAGTCAGTTCGCCACCGTATAGACTGGCCCCTCCCAAGACGAAAATATCGAAAGAGATAATCGACGAGATGTTAGATGAAGGGAACATTAGTAAGTCTACTTCCTCGTATTCGTCACCTATATTCTTGGTGCCCAAATCTGACGGTAAATTTCGCCCAGTAGTTGATTATCGAGCTCTTAATAAAAAGGTTATTCAGCAGTCCATCCCGCTTCCTGATCTGAGATCTTGTTTTGCATGGTTTAGGGGTGCTAACTGGTATACAATTTTGGATTTGAAACGCGCGTACTTTCAAATTCCATTAACTGAGGATTCAAAATATTTAACAGCCTTCTCCACTGACTGGAACCTCTTTCATTTTAACCGTTTACCTTTTGGGATTTCCATGGGTGCAGTCATCCTAAGCCGTTTGCTGGATGTGGTATTTGATGGAATCAAGTTCAAGTTTGTGTATCATTTTCGAGATGACGTGGTCATATTTAGTGAGAACATTGATGATCATCTGGAACATATTAGTGAGGTTATGTCTCGTCTAAAGAAAGCTGGTCTTACCGTAAAACCATCTAAAGTTTCATTTGCTAAACCTAAGATTTCCTTTTTGGGACATATCGTATCATTGTCTGGAATTTCTGTGGATCATTCGAGAACCCAAGCAATTCATGACTTTAAGCCCCTCAAGAATGTTAAGGGTGTAGCAAGGTTTATCTGTATGATGAACTATTTCCGTAAGTTCATTAGCAATTTCGCTCAGCGTGCTGCTCCCATAAATATGTTGAGGAAGAAGGGAATTGATTTTGTTTGGGTTCCTTCGCAAGAAGCAGCAATTGAAGATTTGAAATTAGCTTTGATAAATGCACTTATTTTGTCCATTCCTGATTTCTCCAAAACCTTTATCGTGCAAACCGATGCCTCCAATAGTGCTGTTGGTGCCGTATTACTACAAGACCATGGAAAAGGTAGGTTACCTATTGCATACACTTCCCGCACTCTGATCGATGCAGAAAGAATATACTCTCTTTATGAACTCGAGGGTTTGGCCGTCATGGATGCTCTTGAAAAGTTCAAGTTGTATATCGAACATGTACCCTTCGAGTTAGAAACCAATAATCAGGCCTTGAGTTGGGTTCTTGGCAGACCTAGAAAAACTGGTAGAATAGCTCGTTGGGCCACTCGAATTTCTTCCTTTAAGTTCTCTGTACGTCACATCCGAGGGAGTGAAAATGTCATCGCTGATTGTTTAAGTCGGATGTATAGTGACACTAATGTTGAGGTTGAGGAAAATGTGAAGTGTAACGCAATTTTGGAGCATAACATGTCGAACGTAATTCTGTCTAACTGTCCCATGTTGTTTCGGGATGTATCTGAATATCAGAAGGAAGATCCAGTTATAAGTGAGATTATAAGTAAATTAGAGGTTGGTGAAGTTGTAAAACCATATACCTTAAGGAATGGAATCTTGTGTTGTTTGGCCCGTTCTGATAGAACACCTAAGATTGTTCTTCCCACTGTTTTAGTAGGTGAGATCTTTAAATACTTTCATGAGTCTCCTATCGGTGGACATTTAGGAGTATTTAAGACCAGATTAAAAGTGAGGCAAAACTTTATCTGGAAAGGTATGGATGGTGACATCAGAAGACTGGTAAATAATTGTACGACATGCAAATTGGCTAAACCATCTCATAACACTAAGATTGGAATGTTATCGTCTCAAATTTCCAATAAACCCATGGAAAGATTGTTCGTGGACTTTGTCGGCCCGATGCCGCTGTCGAAGCTGGGTAACCGTATTGTACTGGTTTGTACGGATGGCTTCAGTCGTTTTAACTGGTTGTTCCCAACTCGTTCTGCTACCACTGAAACGGTAATACAATTTTTTAACCAAATTTTTGCTTTTTTTGGCCCCTGCCAATTTCTGGTATCGGATAACGCGAAATGCTTTACATGACATGTTTTCAGCAATTTTTGTTTCGAGTTATCCATTTCCCATTTGACATCTTCCATCTATTATTCTAAAGGATCGTATACTGAGAGGGTGAACAGAAATCTTCGAGCTGCATTATTTGGATACCACCACAAGGACCATAGATTATGGGACAGCTGCATTCCTTGGTTGACTTATTCGTTCAATACTTCGGTACATGAATCTCATCGTACCACCCCTTTCCATTTAATATTCTCCTTCATCCCTGTATGTCTACCCCTTATTAGTCCCGTTTTTCAAACGGGGTAGGGGATGAGATGCGATGGAAGTCTTAGTGGCGATGGGTTTCACGTACGGATGCCCTTCCTGACGTCAACCTCATGAGAGGAGTTAATGAGAGATGAAATGAATGATGGTGAATGAAACTGGGCAAGGACGTGGAAGGAAGCGGCCGTGGCATGTCAGAAGGTACCGTCCCAGCATTTGCCTGGTGTTGAAAATGGGAAACCACGGAAAACCATTTCAAGGACGGCCGACGGTGGGGATCGAATCCACGCGTCTACCGAGTCAGCAGAGAGCTTGGCCCCATGACCTAACGCTGCGCTTTAGCCAGCGTAGCCACTACTGTCGGTGTTCTCCTTCGTCCCTAATTCCCCTATATCCAATTTGTGGACTATTAATCAAATATTGCCTGATACAGTTATGAATGAGATCGTACGTTCTGTTTGGAAAAAAGCCAAGAAATATATGAAGGTGGCAAACGAGAAACTACAGCAAAGGTGTAATAGGGGACGTAGACCTACGTAATTTCAGCTTGGGGACATGGTTTTTGTCAAGAATTTTTCTGTTAAGGAAATTGGTTTTAAAGAATCTGGGAAACTAGTCACGAGATTCCGTGGCCCTTGTGAAATTATAAGTTTCATCACTCCGGTGACATTACTTGTAAAGGACCCTTAGAAAAGGAAAATATTTAGAGTGCATTTGTCTCATGTTAAGAGAGGTTGTGATGTTTCTGATTATAAAGTTGTATTTTAAATTTTTAAAAGCAAGGAATCTCAAAACATATGTTGGGGAAACCTTAGTTAAAATTAGTCATGTATTGTCTGTTAGCCAAATTTTTCCTAAATCATATTTAACCATGGACTTGTCGTACTGATGTAATTCAGTAATTGTGTTGAAGAAAGAAATGGACCATTGCTGCCGGAGTACGGTTTGATTTCTGATCAAATGTCGGCAATATCGTCATCCTGATTGAAGAGTGTTGTGACTGTTGCGAATGTCCAGGGCCCGGACATCGTGATGCTAAGCCATGACCTCTCTCACTAGATGACCGAGTCTCCATCAAACTATGAAGACGTTATTTCTGTATGACCGAATCTACATCACCCTGTGAAGAAGTTATTTCCGTATTTTATTGTATAAAAAAAGGACTGTACGAATGCCAAGTAAGAGTTGGAATTTTACACACGTTGGTGGTTTTCTAATGTATGAAAAACTTGAATGTGTCAAATCAAGGAACGATCAGTTTGGTGTACAAGGTGTTGTCATGTGAGAACTGATGTATGTTTTCAGCTCATATTTCCTCGGTGTATGTTCTGCCCCCTATCATAAACTTGTGAACAATCGTTGCCTATTGTCCAGCATTGTGCGGGGGAGAGATGACCCGTTAATAAATATTAACGCGCATTCAACTCGTTCCGCGGGCGGCTGTAGGCGCATTCTTGATCTTCACTGTACCTATTGATGTCTGTCTAAACTAGTATACCGGCAAGCTTCCGAGAGGTTCTGTACAGTCGATGGCTCGCTCTAGTGGCAAATGTTTGTACCTCGGCGAGACTCTGTCCAGTCGATGGCTCGCCCTAGTGGCAAAAGTTGGAACCTAATTTTGTAGTGTACGAGGCCTTCCGATCAGGTCCGTTGGTGCCCAAACGAACCGTCATTGTCTCCGTTGTTGACAAAACAAAAGTGAGTTGAAGGAATTCTTGCAAGAAGAAGAGATGTGAGAACTAAATCTCTGGTGTAAAACGGGGATTATCTGGCCTTCGGCCAGATAAATCTCCTTTCCCCGATATTATTACATCACTACGTGATTTCCATTTACCGTCCACCGTTTGGGAAATCTCTGACATCGGCTTAAATATGTAGACATGAAGAAAAACGTAATGTATGAAGCTTGGCAACAGGAGTACATCTCTATTAAGGTTTGTTATGGGTTAAAAGTTATTGGAACTATTTATGACCTGAAAAGGTGAATTGGTCGACGGTACGAGTATATTGTGTTGGTGTTATTCTACATATTTTATATGTTGCAGTCTTGAGCTGTTGAATAATTATCTTAGCGCAGTTGCCGTATATTTTGCTGTTGGTAAGTCACTAGGTTTGTAGAACCGAGTAGGCCTAAGTATGAAGAGAAAGTTCCAATAACTAATTTTAAATTTGATGTAAAACATATATTTATATGTATTTTGGGGGCTGTGTTTTATCTTTTTATATCTGACGTGCCGAGCTGTGTAACGTTCAGATCTCATTTTGTTTTGAGCGAGGAATTTTCCTAACCTTAAATATTTTCGTAATAGTTAATTTTCTTTTTTCCTCGTCTCATAAAGACTCTGTTTAATATATCACCACTTATGATATGTATTTTATTCTTTCGTCCGTTGCCTGGAAACTAATTCGGGATTGTTAATTTTTCATGTTTCTCTTGGAAACAATATGGGTAATTTTTCATGTCGACTTGAGGTCAGTCATTTTGCAATTGCTTGCTGTACGCACGTATTTCACTTTGGTCGTGAATAATTAAATGATTTAAAGATTCATTCCATCAATGAGAAGGAAATATTCTCTAAACGCTTTGACGTTGTCATTACTTCGAAGATATTCGTGGATAATTATGTATTTTATTGAGATCTAATTCTACTGATGTGGAGTATGATTTGTTCATTGGTTATTGAACTGCTTGACTGAAATTGGGTAAATACTTACATCTCCTTCTCACTTGTGGGTTCCCTGCTTCTTTATATTAATTAATTAATTTGTTTACATCATTTTAACGATTTTATATTATGTTCATATGCGTGTAAAATTGTTCTTTCATTTTATTATATTTTATGTTATGAATCATGTTTCGTGTCTTCTTCAATCTTAGATTTAGTGCTCTTCTCTCAACTTAAATACAACTTGGGTAAGGTAATTTGTCCAGCCGTTCCACGCACATACCCTAGTTACTCTTTGTCATTATTTTATTTAATTTTTCTTGTAGGGTTATTTTTCTTATCTGTTAGTAGTAGTGTGTTTTGGCCGGTTCTATATCCACCTCCACCTCCCCACCTCACAAGATGGCGGCGGTGCGATATCTCTCGAACTTATGGTCGGATTTTGACAAATGAGGTGTCATTGAACTCGGGCTAACACCCCTTTTCCAATGGACAACATATTTCAGCCCCAAAAATAAAACCTACCCCTACTAAGGGGTGAAATTGAATTTTTTAGAGAATCTCTCTTTCCAATTGCAACATGTGAGAGTTTGAATGCTAATATGGAATGAAACGTTGTTCTACATAAAGTGCATGTGTTCGGTGGAAAGCCACTATGAATTAACATGCTAGTTTTTTGTTTTTACACATGTCCACTCATAGGTTTGGTAAGAGGGCGGGCTTTTTTAAAAATGGTGGCTGTAGTGTAACCTAACTCAACCTAACGGGTCCTTGTTGACAGGTCCTTGTGGACGAGTCCTTGTGGACTGTTGACAGATCCCTGTGGACGGGTCATTTTTGACGAGTCATTGTTGACGGGTCCTTGTTGACGAGTCCCTGTGGACGGGTCATTGTGGACGAGTCCTTGTGGGCAGGTCCTTGTGGACGAGTCCTTGTCCCTTTGGACGGGTCCCTTTGGCCTGGTTCCTACGGACTAGCCCATGAATTTATTTAAATTATGTCAAAGGGTCTAACTACATTTTGTGTGTGTTGAATTGACGTTGTTCACCACTACTATAATGGAATAACGATATGAAAGGAAAGTGACGAAATACATGTGAACATACACGGGATCTAACTTGGTGGATGGATGTGTTCTAACGAGTCATTTGTAGTTGAAAGAGAATAATACATGTTCTTAAGATGTTAAAACTTAAGAAATGACACGTTCAGTAAGACGTCTTGTTACTTCCTGTGTCATATTACAGACATGGCAGAGAGCGCGCAGATCTGTTGCTATGACTAACACTGCAGTAATTTGAAACCGCAAGTGTTCATTAAGACAATGGATGATGATCATGCAAAGTTAGCAGTTATTGGATATTACACAGGTGTTCCTTCCGGTGTCATGTTGCTGACATACCAGAGAGCGCACACTGCTGTTGCTATGACTGACGCTGCAGTAATTTGAAACCCCATATGTTGATTAAGACAATGGGTGATGATCATGCAAAGTCAGCAGTCATTGGATACCACACAGGTGTTCCTTGTGTACTTTGGACTCTCAACTGTATTGGGAAAGGAATTGCAATGATCTGCAAAAAACTGCTGACACGAGCGATGAGAGTTTATATAAGAGGGGTGTCATATATCTCCCTACTGTCAGTCTATATTACTCGCTTTGAGTGAACAGTGCACTATTACTGCTCAAGAGTTGTAAAAAAAAGCCGTTTTGGTAGAAAATCATTAAATTATTTTGCAAGGTAAGTACTTATTATTAATGGATTGTAGTCTTTTATTACTAATTGATGTTGAAGTTATTGATTGGAATGTATTGATTGATTGATTGATTGATTGATTTGTTTACAGATAATTGGGTACCTGTAGGTTACCAGATTCCTTTAATCTGTTCATTCAGTGACAGTAGTTGATCAATTATAAAAAGGTAAGTGCCCCCTCTAATAACTTTTAAACAGTTAGAGTGATATTTTCCAATGTTCACCACTACATGTTAGTGAAAATGGTATATTTGACAGTCAAAAGTTGGAACTACTTGACCATGGTGTGTAAAGCTAATTTTGTAGGTTAGATTTTGATTACCGCTCTATTAAGTTTGAATGTTCATTGCTAGGTGTCAGTGACAGAGGGAATATTTAAAGACTTAACCTCAGTTCACTTAACTTTACCTAACTTAACCTTGTCATGTGACATGTTTTACAAGTTTAAACTTGTTTTAAGACTGGCTATGACATTACACTTAGCTCACTTAACTGGCGATCGTTGGTTTTTATCACGTGACATGTTCTACAAGTTTAGACTTGTTTTAAGACTGGCTATGACGTCACAGCTCACTTAACTGGTGATCGCTGGTTTCTATCACGTGACATGTTCTACAAGTTTAGACTTATTTTAAGACTGGCTATGACGCCACACTTAGCTCACTTAACTGACGACCACTGTTTTCTACCACTCTATCATGTTCCAATGTTCACCGCTAGGTGTCAGTGACAGTGGTATATAGTAACCCCCAGTTAGAACTACATAAAGTTAGACTTGCTAGGAGTTCACAGATCGATTTAAATACCCTGCTATAACCATTGACTGGAATATAATTAAACTATTTATATTGTACTTTTTGTTTTATCTTTTATTAACATTGATGATTTCTTTCTTTTATAGATATCTTGGAAAGTAATCACCATGTTCAAGTGTGGTGACTGTAAGAAACAGTTCTCAAGACCTGACAGCCTTCAACGACACGCAAATGTTAAACATGACATTAAAATGTTTGTGTGCAGTCATTGTGCTACAACATTTAACAGACAAGATAATCTTGCACGTCATGTAAATTTAATGCATGTCAGTTCAGCACCATTTTCGTGTTCAGTTTGCGAACTTGGTTTTTCTGCTGTAAAGCGATATCAATTCCACATGGTTGAAGTGCATGGAGAACAACAGGAATTGAAATCTGTAAAACCATCAACTAGCACGGAACCTTTAAATGAATGTGATGCTCAAAAGCGTAAACGTTCTCAAGATTGTGAAAATAGTTGTGCAACAAAAAGAAAAAAGAATGGTGAACCTTCAATAACACATTGTAATGTATGTAATATTGATATACCTTCTTCAATCATTCATGGACATTTACGCAGTATTCAACATAAAAATAACGCTTGCCATGAAAGAAATTCTGGAAATGTTCAACAAATTGGTAGTGCATTTAAAAGTCGAATTGCTAGTTATAGACTTTATAGTAAAGAAAAAACTCAAAGTATTGAATCATTTTTAAAAAATGTTCAACCTACTGTGTTTGGCTTAGTAGAAAATGTTTTATTAGAGCATAAAACAATTAAAATGAATTTTGAACTTTTTGGCCTCTATGTAAAAACTGGGAGCGAAGGTGAAATTACGGATATCAAATATTTTAATACAAAAAACATAATTGTTAGCGAATCAACTAATATTAGTGATATATATCAAAATATTTCAAGTGCTATCATTGTGAAGAGTGAAGAGTTCCAGGAAAGGGAGTCAGGCTGGGCGTTGGTTGAAGTACTTTATTTAGAAACCAACATGAATAAATACAACCCCCTTCGAGCATCATCATACATTGATTTACCAGGATGGATTAAACGAAAGAAAGCTGTTGTGAACGTTTTGAATAATGATGACGCATGTTTTGCGTGGGCTGTAACTTCAGGTCTACATCCAGCAGTGGAGAATATGGATAGATCATCATCTTATCCTCACTATTCTTCAGTGTTAGATTTAAAAGAAATAGAATTTCCAATGGCGATAAAAGACATTCAACGTTTTGAAGAGCTGAACAATGTAAGTATTAATGTTTATGGAATTGAAAATAAGAGTATAGTTGGTCCTCTATATTATACTCAGGAAAAAAAGGATGCTCATGTAAATTTACTATACATAACTAAAGGTGAAAACGCCCACTATTGTTGGATAAAACATTTAAGTAGACTTGTCGGTAGTCAGCTATCAAAAAGAGAACATAAGAAGTGGTTGTGTGATGGCTGTTTGCTATACTTCAGGAAAGAGGATCAACTAACTCAACATCAAAAATGGGGGTGTAATCATGTGTGTACGGTATTACCGACTCTTAAAAATAATATTCTAAAATTTAAGGATTATGAGAAACAGCTTCGAGTACCATTTGTTATATATGCTGACTTCGAGGCTTTGCTAAAACCATTTAATACATGTTCATCGAATCCATCCCAACCTTTCACCAACACAACTCACATTCATGAACCTTTTAGCTTTGCATATTATATTAAATGTAGTTATGATGACTCTTTAAATAAGTTTGAGCTCTATAGAGGACCTGATACACCTAAAGTTTTTATGGAAAGGCTTGAGAAAGATGCCATCCGTATATCCTCTATTTTAAATACGATCATTCCAATGGAGCCACTAACTTCATTAGAGCAAATGAATTTTGAAACTGAAAATAATTGTTTTATATGTGGTGAATGTGTATATACAGACAGGATTCGCGATCATGACCATTTAACAGGAAAATATCGTGGTGCGGCTCACCAAGAATGTAATTTAAATTATAGAGTAAGTAAATTCATTCCGGTCATTCTACACAATGGTAGCAAATACGATAACCACTTTATCGTTAAAGAATTTGGAGCTTCAGATGTGAAAATTGATGTTATTGCAAATAATAAGGAACAATACATATCGTTCACAAAATACATCAAAACTGACAATAAGAAAACCATTAAACTGCGATTTTTAGATTCATTCCGCTTTATGCCGAGTAGTCTTGATAAGCTGGCTAGTAATTTAAAATCAGATCAGTTTCATGAAATTCAACGTGTCTTTCCTAAAGAAGGTGATTTTAATTTGATTTGTCAAAAGGGTATATTCCCTTACGAATATATTAACTGTGTGGAACGTCTTGAGGAGTGTTCTTTACCACCGAAAGATGCATTTTACAGTTCCTTAAACACAAGTCATATCAGTGATGAGGAATATTTACATGCACAACGTGTATGGACACAGTTTAACATTCAAACTTTAGGAGAATTTTCAGACATATATTTGAAGACAGATGTGTTGTTATTAGCAGATGTTTTTGAAAATTTTCGGAATGTTTGTATTAAAACTTATGACCTTGATCCTTGTCAGTATTTCACAGCTCCTGGGTTAAGTTTCAGTTCAATGTTGAAAAAAAAACGAAAGTAAATTTAGAATTAATGACTGATATAGACATGATCAATTTTATAAAATCATCAATTCGAGGTGGATTAAGTCAATGTAGTGGACGGTATTCTAAAGCGAATAATAAATACATGCCTAGCTACAACCCTTGTGAAGAGTCAAAGTATATTGTCTACCTCGATGCAAATAACCAATATGGTTGGGCTATGAGTCAATATCTACCACTGAAAGATTTTCGCTGGCTGACACAACCTGAAATTGATGTCTTACATGTTGACACTCTTAATGATAACGATGATAAAGGATATATTTTAGAGGTAAATCTTGAGTACCCTAAAGAGTTACATGATGATCATAATGATTTACCATTTTGTCCTGAGAATATGAAATCTCCATACATCACATCACGAACAAAAATGTTAATTGCTAATGTAAATGATAAATGTAAATATGTAATACATTATCAAAACTTGAAACAGTGTCTACAGCATGGATTGAAATTAACTAAAATTCATCGCGTATTACAATTTCATCAGTCAGCATGGCTCAAACCGTATATTGATCTAAACAATAATTTAAGAACACAGTCAACAAACGCGTTTGAAAAAGATTTTTAAAAACTCATGAATAATAGTGTTTTTGGAAAGACTATGGAGAATGTTGATAAACGAGTTGATGTAAAGCTGATAACAAAGTGGGAGAATGATGGTAAAAGGTATGGTGCGAGCAACTTAATAAGCAAGCCTAACTTTCATAGCTGTTCAATTATTCATGAGGATTTAGTTGTAATACAAATGAATCGTCTTAAAGTAACTTACAACAAACCCATATATGTGGGTTACACCATTCTGGAATTGTCAAAACACTTATGTATGAATTTCACTATGATTATGTAAAGAAAAACTATCTTGATAATGCTAAATTACTCTACACAGACACAGATTCTTTTATTTATGAGTTTAAAACTGATGATTTTTACGAGGATATCAAAACTGAGCTAAATAGGTTTGATACAAGTGACTACCCCAAGGATAATATTTACCATTTACCTCTAGTAAACAAAAAGGTTCTTGGGAAATTTAAGGATGAATGTGCTGGTGTTATTATAGACACCTTTGTAGGCACAAAATCTAAATCATACAGCTATATGACAATTGATGATGTAGTAGTAAAAAAATTAAAAGGAGTGAAAAAGAATGTTGTTAGTAAAGAGTTAGATATAAGTGATTATAAAAACTGTATAGTTAGTAACCCACCTGTATTATATAAGAAAATGTGTGTATTTAGAAGTAAAAATCATCAGCTACATACCAATTTGTTGAACAAAGTTGCTTTAAGTAATGAAGACAACAAACGATTCATTATACCCAACACATTTAATACTCTTGCTTGGGGAAACAGTCGCATTGACGACTATTACTTTACATAAGTCTAATGATCACTATATTGTAATATTTGTAGTGTGTTTTGTATTGTAATATTTTTTGTAAAAACTGTAAGTAGAATGTATAATGTTAGGCTACAGTAGTTTAGTAAAAATAAGATAAGTAATACATTTTAGTGTAAAATGTTTGCTTTTGTATATTACGAAAATTTTTTTTTTAAATGTACAGAATGTGTGAACTAAACAAGGGAAATGTAAAAATGTAAAGTGGAAATTGTAAATATCCATGTGTGAAAAAGTGAAATAGTTATCACCATTTTAAAATTAAAAGACATTGTGATCTGGTAAACCTTGTTTTTATTTCTCAACAACAAAAATGTACAGAATGTGTAAACTAAACAAAGAGAATGTAAAAAAATGAAAAGGGGAAATTGTAAATATTCATGTATGAAAAAATGAAAATAAAGAAATGGCTATCACCATTTTAAAATTAAAAGACATTGTGATCTTGTAAACCTTGTTTTTATTTCACAACATATATGGCTTTACAAAATAGAATACAAAGAAATACCATTTCCTCAATCCTTTTCAATGTTCATGTCCATTCATTATTAACTTTCCTTTTGGCGCGATTGATAGTAGGCGCTATTAGTAGACGCGATTGATAGTAGGCGCGATTGGTAGTGGACGTAATTGATAGTAGGCGCTTTTGATAGTAGGCTCGATTGATAGTATGCGCGATTGGTAGCAGGCGCTATTAGTAGGCGCGATTAGTAGGCGCGATTGATAGTAGGTGCGATTGGTAGTAGACGCGATTGATAGTAGGCGCTATTAGTAGACGCGATTGATAGTAGGCGCGATTGGTAGCAGGCGCTATTAGTAGGCGCGATTAGTAGGTGCGATTGATAGTAGGTGCGATTGGTAGTAGACGCGATTGATAGTAGGCGCTATTAGTAGACGCGATTGATAGTAGGCGCGATTGGTAGTAGGCGCGATTGGTAGTGGACGTTATTGATAGTAGGCGCTATTGATAGTAGGTGCGATTGATAGTAGGCGCGATTGATAGTAGGCGTAATTGATAGTAGACGTGATTGATAGTAGGCGTGATTGGTAGACCTTGAGGTGATAACCCCTTTTGATTGATCCCTGTTGATTTGCCCCTTGGGACTGGTCCCTGTTGACTAGCCCCTTTGGACGGGTCCTTTTTGAAGGGAGTAATTTTTTGACGGGCCCCCTGCTGACGGGTCACTGTGGACGGATCCCTGTTGACAGGTCCTTTTGACTAATCCCTTTGGACCGGTCCCTTTGACATAATTTGGATAAATGCCTGGCCAACCCATAGGGATCAGTCAAAAAATGACTCCCTTCAAAAAGGACCCGTCCAAAGGGGCTAGTCAACAGGGACCAGTCCCAAGGGGCAAATCAACAGGGATCAATCAAAAGGGGTTATCACCTCAAGGTCTACCAATCACGCCTACTATCAATCACGTCTACTATCAATTACGCCTACTATCAATCGCGCCTACTATCAATCGCACCTACTATCAATAGCGCCTACTATCAATAACGTCCACTACCAATCGCGCCTACTACCAATCGCGCCTACTATCAATCGCGTCTACTAATAGCGCCTACTATCAATCGCGTCTACTACCAATCGCACCTACTATCAATCGCACCTACTAATCGCGCCTACTATCAATCGCGCCTACTAATAGCGCCTGCTACCAATCGCGCCTACTATCAATCGCGTCTACTAATAGCGCCTACTATCAATCGCGACTACTACCAATCGCACCTACTATCAATCGCGCCTACTAATCGCGCCTACTAATAGCGCCTGCTACCAATCGCGCATACTATCAATCGCGCCTACTATCAAAAGCGCCTACTATCAATTACGACCACTACCAATCGCGCCTACTATCAATCGCGTCTACTAATAGTGCCTACTATCAATCGCGCCAAAAGGAAAGTTAATAATGAATGGACATGAACATTGAAAAGGATTGAGGAAATGGTATTTCTTTGTATTCTATTTTGTAAAGCCATATATGTTGTGAAATAAAAACAAGGTTTACAAGATCACAATGTCTTTTAATTTTAAAATGGTGATAGCCATTTCTTTATTTTCATTTTTTCATACATGAATATTTACAATTTCCCCTTTTCATTTTTTTACATTCTCTTTGTTTAGTTTACACATTCTGTACATTTTTGTTGTTGTGAAATAAAAACAAGGTTTACCAGATCACAATGTCTTTTAATTTTAAAATAATGATAACTATTTCACTTTTTCACACATGGATATTTACAATTTCCACTTTACATTTTTACATTTCCCTTGTTTAGTTCACACATTCTGTACATTTAAAAAAAATCTTTTTCGTAATATACAAAAGCAAACATTTTACACTAAAATGTATTACTTATCTTATTTTTACTAAACTACTGTAGCCTAACATTATACATTCTACTTACAGTTTTTACAAAAAATATTACAATATAAAACACACTTCAAATATTACAATATAGTGATCATTAGACTTAAGAAAAGTAATAGTCGTCAATGCGACTGTTTCCCCAAGCAAGAGTATTAAATGTGTTGGGTATAATGAATGGTTTGTTGTCTTCATTACTTAAAGCAACTTTGTTCAACAAATTGGTATGTAGCTGATGATTTTTACTTCTAAATACACACATTTTCTTATATAATACAGGTGGGTTACTAACTATACAGTTTTTATAATCACTTATATCTAACTCTTTACTAACAACATTCTTTTTCACTCCTTTTTATTTTTTTACTACTGCATCATCAATTGTCATATAGCTGTATGATTTAGATTTTGTGCCTACAAAGGTGTCTATAATAACACCAGCACATTCATCCTTAAATTTCCCAAGAACCTTTTTGTTTACTAGAGGTAAATGGTAAATATTATCCTTGGGGTAGTCACTTGTATCAAACCTATTTAGCTCAGTTTTGATATCCTCGTAAAAATCATTAGTTTTAAACTCATAAATAAAAGAATCTGTGTCTGTGTAGAGTAATTTAGCATTATCAAGATAGTTTTTCTTTACATAATCATAGTGAAATTCATACATAAGTGTTTTTGACCATTCCAGAATGGTGTAACCCACATATATGGGTTTGTTGTAAGTTACTTTAAGACGATTCATTTGTATTACAACTAAATCCTCATGAATAATTGAACAGCTATGAAAGTTAGGCTTGCTTATTAAGTTGCTCGCACCATACCTTTTACCATCATTCTCCCACTTTGTTATCAGCTTTACATCAACTCGTTTATCAACATTCTCCATAGTCTTTCCAAAAACACTATTATTCATGAGTTTTTAAAAATCTTTTTCAAACGCGTTTGTTGACTGTGTTCTTAAATTATTGTTTAGATCAATATACGGTTTGAGCCATGCTGACTGATGAAATTGTAATACGCGATGAATTTTAGTTAATTTCAATCCATGCTGTAGACACTGTTTCAAGTTTTGATAATGTATTACATATTTACATTTATCATTTACATTAGCAATTAAAATTTTTGTTCGTGATGTGATGTATGGAGATTTCATATTCTCAGGACAAAATGGTAAATCATTATGATCATCATGTAACTCTTTAGGGTACTCAAGATTTACCTCTAAAATATATCCTTTATCATCGTTATCATTAAGAGTGTCAACATGTAAGACATCAATTTCAGGTTGTGTCAGCCAGCGAAAATCTTTCAGTGGTAGATATTGACTCATAGCCCAACCATATTGGTTATTTGCATCGAGGTAGACAATATACATTGACTCTTCACAAGGGTTGTAGCTAGGCATGTATTTATTATTCGCTTTAGAATACCGTCCACTACATTGACTTAATCCACCTCGAATTGATGATTTTATAAAATTGATCATGTCTATATCAGTCATTAATTCTAAATTTACTTTCGTTTTTTTCAACATTGAACTGAAACTTAACCCAGGAGCTGTGAAATACTGACAAGGATCAAGGTCATAAGTTTTAATACAAACATTCCGAAAATTTTCAAAAACATCTGCTAATAACAACACATCTGTCTTCAAATATATGTCTGAAAATTCTCCTAAAGTTTGAATGTTAAACTGTGCCCATACACGTTGTGCATGTAAATATTCCTGATCACTGATATGACTTGTGTTTAAGGAACTGTAAAATGCATCTTTCGGTGGTAAAGAACACTCCTCAAGACGTTCCACACAGTTAATATATTCGTAAGGGAATATACCCTTTTGACAAATCAAATTAAAATCATCTTCTTTAGGAAAGACACGTTGAATTTCATGAAACTGATCTGATTTTAAATTACTAGCCAGCTTATCAAGACTACTCGGCATAAAGCGGAATGAATCTAAAAATCGCAGTTTAATGGTTTTCTTATTGTCAGTTTTGATGTATTTTGTGAACGATATGTATTGTTCCTTATTATTTGCAATAACATCAATTTTCACATCTGAAGCTCCAAATTCTTTAACGATAAAGTGGTTATCGTATTTGCTACCATTGTGTAGAATGACCGGAATGAATTTACTTACTCTATAATTTAAATTACATTCTTGGTGAGCCGCACCACGATATTTTCCTGTTAAATGGTCATGATCGCGAACCCTGTCTGTATATAAACATTCACCACATATAAAACAATTAGTTTCAGTTTCAAAATTCATTTGCTCTAATGAAGTTAGTGGCTCCATTGGAATGATCGTATTTAAAATAGAGGATATACTGATGGCATCTTTCTCAAGCCTTTCCATAAAAACTTTAGGTGCATCAGGTCCTCTATAGAGCTCAAACTTATTTAAAGAGTCATCATAACTACATTTAATATAATATGCAAAGCTAAAAGGTTCATGAATGTGAGTTGTGTTGGTGAAAGGTTGGGATGGATTCGATGAACATGTATTAAATGGTTTTAGCAAAGCCTCGAAATCAGCATATATAACAAATGGTACTCGAAGCTGTTTCTCATAATCCTTAAATTTTAGAATATTATTTTTAAGAGTCGGTAATACCGTACACACATGATTACACCCCCATTTTTGATGTTGAGTTAGTTGATCCTCTTTCCTGAAGTATAGCAAACAGCCATCACACAACCACTCCTTATGTTCTCTTTTTGATAGCTGACTACCGACAAGTCTACTTAAATGTTTTATCCAACAATAGTGGGCGTTTTCACCTTTAGTTATGTATAGTAAATTTACATGAGCATCCTTTTTTTCCTGAGTATAATATAGAGGACCAACTATACTCTTATTTTCAATTCCATAAACATTAATACTTACATTGTTCAGCTCTTCAAAACGTTGAATGTCTTTTATCGCCATAGGAAATTCTATTTCTTTTAAATCTAACACTGAAGAATAGTGAGGATAAGATGATGATCTATCCATATTCTCCACTGCTGGATGTAGACCTGAAGTTACAGCCCACGCAAAACATGCGTCATCATTATTCAAAACGTTCACAACAGCTTTCTTTCGTTTAATCCATCCTGGTAAATCAATGTATGATGATGCTCGAAGGGGGTTGTATTTATTCATGTTGGTTTCTAAATAAAGTACTTCAACCAACGCCCAGCCTGACTCCCTTTCCTGGAACTCTTCACTCTTCACAATGATAGCACTTGAAATATTTTGATATATATCACTAATATTAGTTGATTCGCTAACAATTATGTTTTTTGTATTAAAATATTTGATATCCGTAATTTCACCTTCGCTCCCAGTTTTTACATAGAGGCCAAAAAGTTCAAAATTCATTTTAATTGTTTTATGCTCTAATAAAACATTTTCTACTAAGCCAAACACAGTAGGTTGAACATTTTTTAAAAATGATTCAATACTTTGAGTTTTTTCTTTACTATAAAGTCTATAACTAGCAATTCGACTTTTAAATGCACTACCAATTTGTTGAACATTTCCAGAATTTCTTTCATGGCAAGCGTTATTTTTATGTTGAATACTGCGTAAATGTCCATGAATGATTGAAGAAGGTATATCAATATTACATACATTACAATGTGTTATTGAAGGTTCACCATTCTTTTTTCTTTTTGTTGCACAACTATTTTCACAATCTTGAGAACGTTTACGCTTTTGAGCATCACATTCATTTAAAGGTTCCGTGCTAGTTGATGGTTTTACAGATTTCAATTCCTGTTGTTCTCCATGCACTTCAACCATGTGGAATTGATATCGCTTTACAGCAGAAAAACCAAGTTCGCAAACTGAACACGAAAATGGTGCTGAACTGACATGCATTAAATTTACATGACGTGCAAGATTATCTTGTCTGTTAAATGTTGTAGCACAATGACTGCACACAAACATTTTAATGTCATGTTTAACATTTGCGTGTCGTTGAAGGCTGTCAGGTCTTGAGAACTGTTTCTTACAGTCACCACACTTGAACATGGTGATTACTTTCCAAGATATCTATAAAAGAAAGAAATCATCAATGTTAATAAAAGATAAAACAAAAAGTACAATATAAATAGTTTAATTATATTCCAGTCAATGGTTATAGCAGGGTATTTAAATCGATCTGTGAACTCCTAGCAAGTCTAACTTTATGTAGTTCTAACTGGGGGTTACTATATACCACTGTCACTGACACCTAGCGGTGAACATTGGAACATGATAGAGTGGTAGAAAACAGTGGTCGTCAGTTAAGTGAGCTAAGTGTGGCGTCATAGCCAGTCTTAAAATAAGTCTAAACTTGTAGAACATGTCACGTGATAGAAACCAGCGATCACCAGTTAAGTGAGCTGTGACGTCATAGCCAGTCTTAAAACAAGTCTAAACTTGTAGAACATGTCACGTGATAAAAACCAACGATCGCCAGTTAAGTGAGCTAAGTGTAATGTCATAGCCAGTCTTAAAACAAGTTTAAACTTGTAAAACATGTCACATGACAAGGTTAAGTTAGGTAAAGTTAAGTGAACTGAGGTTAAGTCTTTAAATATTCCCTCTGTCACTGACACCTAGCAATGAACATTCAAACTTAATAGAGCGGTAATCAAAATCTAACCTACAAAATTAGCTTTACACACCATGGTCAAGTAGTTCCAACTTTTGACTGTCAAATATACCATTTTCACTAACATGTAGTGGTGAACATTGGAAAATATCACTCTAACTGTTTAAAAGTTATTAGAGGGGGCACTTACCTTTTTATAATTGATCAACTACTGTCACTGAATGAACAGATTAAAGGAATCTGGTAACCTACAGGTACCCAATTATCTGTAAACAAATCAATCAATCAATCAATCAATCAATACATTCCAATCAATAACTTCAACATCAATTAGTAATAAAAGACTACAATCCATTAATAATAAGTACTTACCTTGCAAAATAATTTAATGATTTTCTACCAAAACGGCTTTTTTTACAACTCTTGAGCAGTAATAGTGCACTGTTCACTCAAAGCGAGTAATATAGACTGACAGTAGGGAGATATATGACACCCCTCTTATATAAACTCTCATCGCTCGTGTCAGCAGTTTTTTGCAGATCATTGCAATTCCTTTCCCAATACAGTTGAGAGTCCAAAGTACACAAGGAACACCTGTGTGGTATCCAATGACTGCTGACTTTGCATGATCATCACCCATTGTCTTAATCAACATATGGGGTTTCAAATTACTGCAGCGTCAGTCATAGCAACAGCAGTGTGCGCTCTCTGGTATGTCAGCAACATGACACCGGAAGGAACACCTGTGTAATATCCAATAACTGCTAACTTTGCATGATCATCATCCATTGTCTTAATGAACACTTGCGGTTTCAAATTACTGCAGTGTTAGTCATAGCAACAGATCTGCGCGCTCTCTGCCATGTCTGTAATATGACACAGGAAGTAACAAGACGTCTTACTGAACGTGTCATTTCTTAAGTTTTAACATCTTAAGAACATGTATTATTCTCTTTCAACTACAAATGACTCGTTAGAACACATCCATCCACCAAGTTAGATCCCGTGTATGTTCACATGTATTTCGTCACTTTCCTTTCATATCGTTATTCCATTATAGTAGTGGTGAACAACGTCAATTCAACACACACAAAATGTAGTTAGACCCTTTGACATAATTTAAATAAATTCATGGGCTAGTCCGTAGGAACCAGGCCAAAGGGACCCGTCCAAAGGGACAAGGACTCGTCCACAAGGACCTGCCCACAAGGACTCGTCCACAATGACCCGTCCACAGGGACTCGTCAACAAGGACCCGTCAACAATGACTCGTCAAAAATGACCCGTCCACAGGGATCTGTCAACAGGGACCTGTCCACAAGGACTCGTCCACAAGGACTCGTCCACAAGGACCTGTCAACAAGTACCCGTTAGGTTGAGTTAGGTTACACTACAGCCACCATTTTTAAAAAAGCCCGCCCTCTTACCAAACCTATGAGTGGACATGTGTAAAAACAAAAAACTAGCATGTTAATTCATAGTGGCTTTCCACCGAACACATGCACTTTATGTAGAACAACGTTTCATTCCATATTAGCATTCAAACTCTCACATGTTGCAATTGGAAAGAGAGATTCTCTAAAAAATTCAATTTCACCCCTTAGTAGGGGTAGGTTTTATTTTTGGGGCTGAAATATGTTGTCCATTGGAAAAGGGGTGTTAGCCCGAGTTCAATGACACCTCATTTGTCAAAATCCGACCATAAGTTCGAGAGATATCGCACCGCCGCCATCTTGTGAGGTGGGGAGGTGGAGGTGGATATAGAACCGGCCAAAACACACTACTGTTAGTGTTCCTTAAGGTAGCTTGTGGGTACAAAAATAATACTGGGCTTCGCAGAAGACCACAAACGCATCGTGGACAATGCATGACAAGAATCCATTCTTATTGGGGACAGGAGCGATTATAACGCTCGTGAGGCAGGTGCTGACGACGTAGTTGATACGAAGATTCAGCTGCACTGAATATCATGGAAAGTGCCTCATGTGATCCTTTGCGACCAAGAAATATTCGGTCTGGATTAGATCGTCGAGAAGGATACGTCACTGCCCACGTATACCCTGTTTTACCTCTCTCCAATAAACACAGCTGGTCAGTAAAAGCCCTCGCGATTTACAGAAAGGCCACTTTTCGCAATTTCGGCTTCGAGACCAATCACAAGTATCAGCAGAGCAAAGACAACTCACAGTTTAATCACATTAATCTGCGAAACATTGGCCTACGTCATTACCTGAACCGAGTCACGCTTCCTTACGAAGCTCTGGATATGAATTTCAATAACACGAAATTCGAAACTCTGTACGACATGTATGCAAAATTCGTCTACCAGAAAGAATCGTATCCACTTCATACACTTTAAAAATCGTTTTGAAACTGATGGGTCGATAGACCCGACTGTTTGTGTTCCAACTTGTACTTGTCTAGGTACCTCTCCACTTTTCATGTGGGATTGAGACCATCTCTGAATACATGTTCCCGGAGACAGAGTTAACACCCATCAACTGCTCGATTTGGGGAGCTATCGCAGCTTTATGTGATCAAATGAACTGAGCATCGTTTTAAAGGATCCGGGTTGGCAAATCGATGTTAAATAAGCATTAAAAATTAAACAACATACCGTAGTGTCGTCCATTCATACGAGCTGCGAATGCCCTATAATGTCACTCTCCGATAAGCATAGTTGACTTGCAAAGCGTGTTTCTCGAGCCTACCAAAAACATATTTTTGAGTAGGTTTCTACGGATATGAGGTCGGAGTGCTCTCGAGGTCAGAGCATTTTTTTTACCCGATGTAGATACTTAATTTTTTCTTTGATCATTTGGTTTTTGCTCTTCTCTCTAAGCGATCGGTTCAATATACATCTTTAATCACATTATTTCCCAGTCTTAGGCGCAGTACAGATATACTGGCTCAGTGAGGAAAGCATTGATAAACTACCCCACCCATTACGTTTTATCTATCTCCGTAAGTGGCAATGCCGATCAATTTATTGAAAATGAAAATCCACAGGCTGCTTCCTGTCAACCGACCGGGTCAGGGAATGGAATGAATGAAGCTCCCATATAGCGGCGAGGATATGAACTGTGACGGCTGCCGAAGTCTGTCGCAGTCCCCTGGGGCAATGATTAAATGAATGACAGATGAATGCAATGATAGTGGAGAGTGTTTTTGAAATTAAATTGTGACAGGGAAATCCGAAGTAGCCGGAGTAAAAAACTGTCTGCCTCCGCTTTGTCCAGCACAAATCTCACATGGAGTGACCGGGATTTGAACCACGGATCCAGCGGTGAGTGGACGGCGTGCAGCCGCCTAAGCCACGTTTGCTACTCAATTTATTATCTAAAATAAATAAATAAATAAAGGAAGAAAGAAATAAAGAAATATTAGTCATCACTCATAGTGTTATTAGACCAGGTAGGTTAAGGAGATTTTGAGATTTCATGAACATTCGACCGGATGAACCCGGGTAATACTGTTTGTCATCATCATCATCATTTTATTGTACATAACAGGCCATTAAGGCCCATGACAGAAAACAAAGAAACATAAAAAACACATCAAATATACAATATTACAAAACACTATCCTAATCAATCACACAGGAGGCATTATCCAGATCAAAATCTGAAGCATTTGTTACAAATGCCATTCCATTTTTCTCTATCCATTTCATCATCCAGTACTGATGTTGGTTCCACCTGCTGCAACGTTCTCATCACCCTATCCTTCCATCTCGTCCTTGGACGGCCTCTTGGACGTTTGCCAATCCACTGAGCATTGAACACTCTGTTAGGAATAGATTCCACAGCTCTTACGATATGTCCCATCCAATGGAGTCGTCTTCCTCTGATGATCCTGCCCACATCAGCTTTCCCGAAACGTTGGTATAAGTCCTCTTTTATCCCTCAGTACTGCTTTTACTGAATACAATTATAAATAGGAGCTATAACGAAAAAGAATTGACATTTAATCAAACTTTCAATAGTAGTTCATGTTTGTTAAATGCCTGCCATTATCAGCCCTTAGATGGTTTTAAAGTTGCAAAGAGCTGCGTGCACCTTACATATAAAATTCAAAGCCAACTCCGTACAGGCCATGGAGGCCCTGGGAGTAGTGGAAGGTAGAGGCTAACACTGGATGGGATGGAGTTGTCAGCCCCACGCCCGGCCGTCATTGCTCCCAGGAATTACCCTGGTACACATTTCTGGTGTAAGCTGAGTGAACCTCAGGGCTATTTGCGTTTCCGAAAGTGGTAGTTTTGTTTCTAAAATCCACTACCTGGTTGGGGATCAAACTCACTCCCTTTCAGTTAGAAGCTCAGCGCCTCTACCGACTGCGCCACGCAGGCCCCGTGAACCTTTCATACACCTTCAAGAGCGCCTTGAATAGAAGCCAGCAAACAACGGTATTGTACTTAAATACATAATTAATAGCATACAGTTGCTATATTCACCGTGAGAGTGCAGCACGCGATGGACAATGACAGTATTATTATCCACTAGAACCATTTAAATCATTTTACTACCACAACGCCAGGAACAGGACTTTGTTAATAAAACGAGCGGTAATACATTACTGTTGTTGTTGTTGTTTGAGTCTTCAGTCTTTTGACTGTTTGATGCAGCCTTCCATGCCTCCCTGACCTGAGCTAATCGTTTCATCCCTACATAGCTACCACACACTACAACCGAGGCAATCTGTTTAAAATATTCTAACCAGGGTCTACCCCTACAATTCTTGTCCTCGACCCTTCCTTCCATAACTAAGCTTGCTATTCCGGGGTGTCTTAGAAGGTGTCCTACCAACGTATCTCTTCATTAACAGTCACCAGAAGCCTCTCTCCTCTCCAACTCGTCTTAATACCTCTTCGTTTGTAACCCTATCTACCCATCTGATCTTCATCATTCTCCTGTAACACCACATTCAATTCTCCTCTTTTCTGCTGCACCAATAGTCAAATTTCCCTTCAATAGAGCACCACGCTCCAGACGAAGACTTTCAAAAGTGACTTCCAAATACCTAACAGATTCCGTTTTTGTAGAAATGCTTTCCTTGCCTGAGCCAACCTACTTTTTATATCCCCTTTGTTTCGTCCATCACTGGTTATTTTGCTTCCTACGTAACAGAAATCTCGTACTTCTTTCAGCTTTTCACCTGCCAATTTGATGTCCATAGAGGTTTCTGATTCTCAACAATGAACGAGAAATAGAATAGTTAGAAAAGAAACAACAAAGAAATCTAAGAAGAATATTGTGTCCAGAAAAGAGTGCTTCGGTGGCGTAGTTGGTAGCATGCTGAACTGCTGTTCCCAAGATTGCGGGTTCAAACCTGGCCGAAGCCGTCGGATTTTTAAGAGCGTAAAAATCCTCCAATATGCCTTCCTTCGGAGGGGAAGTAAAGCCGGCGGTCCCATATCGTAGATTTATGGCATGTAAAAGATCCTTCCACAGACTAAACTTGTGTGCAGCTAAATTGTTAGGTTAGATTTTGTCGGAACGCTCTATGAAAGTCCCAACGTTCACCACTAGGTATTATTGCTTTCCTTGCCTGAGCAAGTTGGAACTACTTGAAATTGAACGGAACTTGTAGCTCACCCTAAGGGTGTCCCCTGGAAGCAGCTCCAGACTTAGGCGATCCGATCATATTGTATTGTATGGCCGTACTTTCTGCTTGTCTGGCATATGCTTATTATATCTCTCGCTCATTAATAACTTGGCATTAATGTACGCCTGTGTGCCTTCCGTGGGACCTTGGGTATGAGCACGGATTTTATCATATAAATCATCCTCATCAGGGGTTAACTGAAACGTGTTCATAAGGGCCGCTGAAAATTGTTCCCATGTGGCCTCTGCCAAGGTGGCCTCATGGAGTTCATACCATGTGAGGGCCGATTTAGTGAGGTAGGCTGGTAAGAGGCGTTTCTTGTCGTCATCCGTCCAACCATTAATCTTAGCCGTTCGATTGAAGGCTCTTAGATATTCCTCGGGGTCCTGTTTATCACCCGGGTATTTATTGGGCTGTATCATGGGATACTTTGTAGGCATGGCCATGGTTGCACTGTAGGAGGTGTCGGGGGTGGATATGGGGTTACGCTCAACTGGGGGTTCCAAATTGCAGTTTATTACTTCAGCGTTATTGTTTACTTGGCTCAGGGGCTGGTGGTGGATCTGAATTGGTGTAGTATGTGTATTTCTGCTCTGGGACGTACCTGGATGGCTAGGGGTGGATTGTGGAGCGTTCTGAGGATTAAATTGCTCAGTGCCCTGGATGTTATCTAGTGACAAGTCGTGTATTATGTTAACCTCCTGTAGTGCGGAAAGCGCCTTGTTAATTTGTCCGCCTAGGGTTGACGCAATGGTGTTTATGTCTGCAACTAACTTCCCGTTTGATGAATCGTGTGGAATTCCGTCTAGCTGTTGTAGCAGGGCCTGCAACCCGTTATAGGTCTGTTGTGTGTTACTAAGGTGTTGTAACAAAGCTTCTGGTAATGTGGGGGTTAAGTCGTCACTATCCTCGTTATCTGAGGGCAACTGTTGGGCGTTCTGTGTCTGTGCCCGTGTATTGGGACGTTGTCTGATCGCTTTTGGGTATTTAAGTTTAATATGTATAACTGCGTCCTCAAGTTCCTCAAGTAATTGGCCTACGTTATTTTCTGTTATAAGGTCAGGGTTCTTAACTAGGATTTTAGGGCGCAGGGGTTTGGTAGCAGCGGCTAGGGTGTGTGCTGTATCTCTAAACACACGGTGGACCTTACTAGTCTTTTTAAATTTTAGCATGGGTCTTTGCGGTATGTCCTTCTGTAAGGGCGTATTCATAAGGCTATTAGTTATATATTGTTAGGTAAGGGTGGCGTTTAAAATTTATCTCCTAGTGGGGCGGGCTTGGGTTGGGTATAATGATTTTATCTACTTCTATGTCTCAAAAAAATGTTCCCAATTTTGGGTGGCGTTTGCTTGGCTTAATACGAGGTTTAGGGATCTTTTCCGCGGAAGTTCGTTGTTTGAATTTCCTTAGACGTTGTTTTAAATCAACGCCACGGTACCCCTGCCTCCACCACTTGTATGGTACCCGAGAGGGATGCCAATACAAATATTAAATCTAGGGGATGAAATTAATCTAAATTGGGGTTGTAGCTTGGCGAATTTGTAAGAGGTTGGGATTGTCTTATTAAAGGAGATCGATTGAGTGATCAGCCAGGAGAACTCCCCAAGGTGTTGTTTAACGGGGTAATTCTAGGTAACGGGGTAGTTGGTAAGAGCTATTAAATTGTAAGCTAAGGCCGGCGCCACGCGGTCTGCAGAGAGCTATAAGCACGCGAGCAGTAGCGAGCTAGCTGTGGTCGGCGCGTATCAAGGCCACTTGCTGATCAAGATTAGCGATTAAGCAAATAAACACTAAAGCTATTTCTAAGTCCTACCTAAGTGGAATCTGTTAGGGTAGGAACCTGCGGACTAAATAAATAAATGAGTAAGACCAGTTGCTTCTGTTAAATAGAGTTTTAATGGGTATCTCTATTGAGAGATGCCCTAATAGAAATAGCAGTTCAGATTAATGGTTAATAATTAATAAAATACAGTCCAAGCACAGGGGTGGGGATTGTGTAGTGTAGTGGTTAGAGTGTGTAGATCGCTAAGACACTTACCCGACCTGGAGACAGCAGCGGTATGGCACGTCGTAGCACTGAGAGGACTGAGTAATTAGTGAGCCCGGCCCTTGACCTTTGGGGGGCTCTTATAGCTTTGGTGTGCACGGTCTGCGGATTCCTGCATTCCTCCCGTGTCGTATACCTTTCTCAGGTCGTTACCTTTGGTCCGAGCCTACCTGACTTCCTGAGTTTGCTACTTGTGTTTTATCTGTAATCTTGTAGGTTGTATCTTATTAGAATCTATATCCGAAGTCTGTAGTTTTATAAATTTGTGTATTTTCCTTAAGGGATGGTATAGCGTACCCTAGGGGTACAACAATATCCTCGGACACTCCCGGCGCTAAAAGCCATACGATAAATAAATAAATAAATTAATTAATTAATTAATAAATTAATCTATTATATAAAACAAAGTGTCCTGACTGACTGACTGACTGACTGACTCATCATCGCCCAGTCAAAACTATTAAAGTTAGAAACATGACATTTTGGGGATATGTTCGTTGTAAGTCGAAAACGCCCACTGAGGAAGGATTTTTGGATGTTCTGGTTCTAAAGGGGTGTTAAGGGGGTACACCTGCATTTAATTGAATAACAATATCTCCGGCTTGGTTTCATTGAGGGATGTGATACTCGGTAAATAAACTCATCATTAAAAATAAGAAGACACGTGTCTGAGGGTTTTTCGATGTGGTGTATATTATGAGGTGAAAGGGGTGAAAAGTGGGGGTTGAAGGATTCCTAACGGAGCGTGTATCTCTTAAATGACATAGGCGAATGGTTTGAAACTCAGCGGAAATAAATCAGCTTAAAAGATAAGTAAATAGGTGTTCGACCGTTTTTTTTTCATAAATCCAATTTAAGGGGCCCATGGGGAGGGGTGAAATTTTGTGGGGGGGGGGGGGACAGAAAAGAAAATGTCCTAACTGATTGACGCACTCACTCTTCAAACTCAGGGAGAGAAAGAAACCTGCTTAAAAATAAGTAAATAAGTGTTTGACAGTTTTTTTTATAAATCAAATTTTAAGGGGTTCATGGGGAGGGGTGAAATTCTGAAAGAAAAAAATAAAGAAAAATAAAGAAAATGTCCTGACTCACTCACTCACTCATCATCGCCCAGCCAAAATTATTGAAGTTAGAAACATGATATTGCTGGGGATATGTTCGTTGTATGTCAAAACCGTACACTAAGGGAGGATTTTTGGATATTCAGGTTCTAAAGGGGTCTGAAGGGGGTTAAACCTGCATTTCATTGAATAACAATATCTCACGAGTAGTTTTATTTGTGGATGTGATAGTCGGCATATTAACCAATCATTAAAAATAAGCAGACTTGTGCCTAAGGGTTTTGCGATGTGGTGTATATTATAAGGTGAAAGGGGCGAAAAGTGGGGGGTTGAAGGATTCCTAACGGAGCGTGTAGGCCTATCTCTTAAACGACATAGGCGAGAAGTTTGAAACTCAGCGGAAAATAATCAGCTTAAAAAATAAGTGAATCGGTGTTCGACCGTTTTTTCATAAATTCAATTTAAGGGGCCAATGGGGTGGGGTGAATTTCTGGAGAAAAAAAAGGAGAGAGAAGTGTCCTAACTGACTGACTAACTCACTCACTCATCAAACTCAGGGGAAAAAGACAGCTTAAAAAATAAGTTAATAGGTGTTCGAGTGTTTCTTCATAAATCCAATTTAAGGGGCCCATGGGGAGGGGTAAAATTCTGGTAAAAATAATTGAAAGAAAATGACCTGACTGACTCACCCACTCATCATCGCCCAGCGAAAACTATTGAAGTTGGAAACATTAAATTTTGGGAATATGTTCGCTGTGTGTCGAAAACGTCAACTAAGGGAGGATTTTTGTTTATTCGGGTTCTGAAGAGGTGTTAAGGGGGTAAACGTGCATTTCATTGAATAACGATATCTCACGAGTAGTTTTATTTGTGGATGTGATAGTCGGCATATTAACCAATCATTAAAAATAAGCAGACTTATTCATGTTCTGAAGGGGTGTTAAGGGGGTTAAACCTGCATTTCATTGATTAACAATATCTCACGAGTTGTTTCTTTGGGGATGTGATATTCGGCATATAAACTAATCATTAAAAATAAGTGGACTTATGTCTAAGGGTTTATCGATGTGGTGTATATTATGAGGTGAAAGGGGTGAAAATTGAGAGTTGAAGGATTCTTAACGGAGCGTGTATCTCTTAAACGACATAGGCGAGAAGTTTGAAATTTAACGAAAAAAACAGCGTAAAATATAAGTAAATAGGTGTCCGACCGTTTTTTCATAAATCCAATATAAGGGGTTCAAGAGAGGGGTGAAATTCTGAAAAATAAATGAAAGAAAATGTCCTGATTTACCCACTCATCATCGCCCAGCCAAAATTATTGAAGTTAGAAACATGAAATTTGGGGGTTATGTTCGTTGTATGTCGAAAACGTCCACTAAGGAAGGATTTTTGGATATTCAGGTTCTAAAGGGATGTTAAAGGGGTAGACCTGCATTTAATTGAATAACAATATCTCCCGATTGGTTTCCTTGGGGGATGCGATACTCGCCATATAAACTCATCATTAAGAATAAGAAGACATATGTCTGAGGGTTTTTCGATGTAGTGTATATTATGAGGTGTATGTGTGAAAAGTGGGGGTTGAAGGATTACTATCGGAGCAAGTCTCTCTTAAAAGATAGAGGCATAAAATATGAAACTCAGGAGGAAAAATCAGCTTGAAAAAAAGTAAATAGGTGGTCGACCGTTTTTTCATAAATCCAATTTAAGGCGCCCATGGGGAGGGGTGAAATTCTGGGGAAAGAAGTCCACTAAGGAAGGATTTTTGGATATTCACCCATCATCCCCCAGCCAAACCTATTGCAGTTAGAAACTTGAAATTTTGGGGATATGTTCGTTGTATGTCGAAAACGTCCACTAAGGATGGATTTTTGGATATTCATGTTCTGAAGGGGTGTTAAGGGGGTTAAACCTGCATTTCATTGATTAACAATATCTCACGAGTTGTTTCATTTGGGGATGTGATTTTCCGCATATAAATTAGTCAATAAAAATAAGCAGACATACGTCTAAGGGTTTATCGATATGGTGTATATTATGAGGTGAAAGGGGTGAAAATTGGGGTTTGAAGGATTCTTAACGGAGCGTGTATCTCTAAAACGACATTAGCGTGAAGTTTGAATTCAGCGGGGAAAAATTAGCTTATAAATAAGTAAATAGGTGTTCGACCGTTTTTCTTTTCATAAATCCGATATAAGGGGTTCATGGGGAGGGGTAAAATTCTCAAAAGAAAATGTCCTGACTGACTCACTCACTCATCATCGCCCAGCCAAAATTATTGAAGTTAGAAACATGAAATTTTGGGGATATGTTCGTTGTATGTCCAAAACGTCCACTAAGGAAAGATTTTTGGATATTCAGGTTCTAAAGGGGTGTTAAGGGGGGTAAACGTGCATTTCAATGAATAACAATATCTCACGAGTGGTTTTATTTGGGGATGTGATACATCGCACATATACTAATCATTAAAAATAAGCTGAAATATTGGGACAACCCCAAAGAAGAACTTGCTGCAGGTCATCACCTCCCGTACGAGACATGGAACGTCCTTAATAGACTGAGGACTGGAGTATCTCGGTGTAAGGTGAACATGAAGAAATGGGGATTCATCTCAGAGGACGAACTATGTGAGTGTGGTGAACATCACGACCACCAGCACCTACTTAACTGCAGGAAACTATCAGAACCTGTCTCCATGTACGATCTGGTAGCCGCCAGTGATAAGGCAGTTCGTGCAGGGGAATTCTGGGCATCACGTGGAATATAAAGATGCACATATACTTTGTAATCTTTGTATTGAGCCCGTATCCGCTCATGCTGGAGAGTATTTTTATATACCGAAGTTGGTAACACGAGGGAAAGAATCTCTGAATGCATCCAGAGAGATGCAGTTGTACTTTTGACTTCGTTGGAAGATTGTAAATATTTATTTTACCATGTTTAGAGAAGGTATTCTTTAATGTGCACCTTTGAATTTACCACATCAAGTATTTCTGTATAATTTGACAAGGAGAAGTGGCCTAACATTATCTATTTAGTACTTGAGACTAAGGAATGACACTGCGGAAATGCAGGAATAATGTCGAGAGACGTTCAACGACTCGACTAGTCTCAAAGCCAGTACAACCCGCTTCCGGGAGGAAAGCACTCGTTGATTGTCTAAGTTCAGCACCGCATGAGTGCGACACGCAGTTGTAATCGTCCGGTCAAGTGGCCGATGAGACGTCAGTAAGTGAAGGAATAAATCCGTTGGAAACGTGAGCCAGTTTATATGATAACGCACGAGATGTGTGCAGCGGAAAACTCCGTGAAAGTGTTGCTTTGTAAGCATTCGAAATCAGTGAAATATTACGGTGATTTAACCGAAAGCATGGCCGATGTGTGTGCCATTCAGAAGTGTGAGTAACTGTGATTTCGAAAGTGCCAGTGTCATATTTCACACCAGTAAGAATTGCATAAAATAATCCACATTGTGTGAAACCGTAATTTTCTTGAACGACCGATGTCGCAGATTTCATCAGATAGAATTTTTCACCATGAGTGATAGCTTGCCACGGTGGGTGAGTGGATAGCGTGTCGGTCTACTAACCCCAAGATTGCAGGTTCGCCCCTGACCGTGGTAAGTGATTTTTGAAAGGCGGCAAAAATACGATACGCATGTCATACGATGTTGGCATGTCAAAGAACCCATTTGAATTCAGTAGGCCGAGTTCATAATGGCAAAATTAATCTCGGGAGTTTCCGCCAGCACACAGTTCCTCATTTCTCTACTAGAAAGCGCTATTGTGTTCAAGGAGATTAGATATCTAACCTCCTTGACTTTCATAGTCAAGGAACTACGAAATTCGACATGCAAGCTACCCTTTGGGTGTCAAATAGCAAAGCTTGCACCAGGCACCCGAGGCCATACGATATTATTATTACCATGAGTGATAGTGGAAAAAGTGAGCCAACACGTGATTGTGTTGAGTAGAACCTGTGGAGCAGACATGACCATTTGTTGAATAGAGTCTGCAAAATTACCAAGTGTAGATGCTGTGTTAGTTAGCGAATCACACTAGAAGCAGTGAATTTTTGGTGTAACTTATCAACGTTACCACGATGTACGAGATCCACCAGAAAAGAAGAGCTTTACCACCGTTCACCATGTGGGTGATCATGGCGTAGACACCTTATGAGAGGGATACCTAGCACCACAACAGCATACTCAAATGGAGGCTGAAGAACGGATTACAATGTGCCTATCCGAGCGTTGGAAGTATGGCCCACGCTCGAAATGGAAGGAAATACCCCTCAATTATTCCTGTAGGAATGAGCCGAGCTACAATGTTCTTCGTAAGTCTAACTAATGTCTTTTGTAAGGTGATGGTCTTTGCTGGAGTAGTTTTAACGATCGTACTTCGATTCACAGTCATCTAGTTAGGATTGTTTTAGTAGGTTTTTCTTTTAGCTTACCGACTATGGTATTCTTTCATGTTTCAATGCACATCGCAGCGTACGTCTCCAATGCATTTCCTAATCGTGAGTTAGTCACCTGGTTAAATATGTGTGTGTTTTTATCACACGGTGCAATTAATGTCATTTTTATGTTCACTTTGAACGAACCAATTGTATGTGTAATTTAAACTGGTCTGTAAGTAAGTAATTTAAATCAGCTGTTACTGAAGTCAGTATTTTGAAACCCTAGTTTGTGATATGTAAAGCACGCCACTGAACAGGGGTATCCTCCAATGGGAGAGGTTATTTTATTACCTATTTTTGGGTATACATTTTTATTTGAGTGGAAAGTCTACCACTAGATTCGAGAGGAATCGATTAACAGTGTGAAGGAGTGTTATATCTTTCTGTTTGTAATCCAAGTCTTGTTCACACTAGTAACGGATAATTTAAAATTAACGCCACTGTTTTATATGGTGTGAATGTTTATTTCATGCATTGGAAGTGCCTATGAGTGCACATGTTTGATTTGTAACAATTTGCTGGGAGCGTTATATCTTCCAAACACGTTAGTGCGAGTGGAATATCTCGCGTTTTGTATGTTTTGCTTTGCCCATGCAGACACATAATTGTTAATCATTTTTTGTCTATTATAAATGTATCACGAACACTACAACGAATATTATCTTATGAACTGCAAGTGTAGGATCACAATCTGAACAGTTTTATGGATCCGATATGCTTAAGAAACGAACACTTGAAACTTTACCGTTAGCTCATGCAACTCGCAATAGTTTGGGAATGAACAAAATGTAAGTCACTTTGGGAGACAAGTGTTTCCAAGGTTACGCGCAGTAGTGCCAACCCATAATCCCAGGTGAGACTAGACTTCTGACAGATTTAATGCTAATGCTTTTCTAAATGATGTGATCTACAGAAGCCAGTGTTTATTATGCTTTATAAAACTAGGTCAAGTTAACAGCGTTATTAAGAATGCAATGATATTGTGACAGGAGGTCACCTATAATGTTTACGATCTTCGCATACGTTGTGAGCGAAGCCCATTTGAACAACCATTATTGTTTAAGATTTTAGAATTGTCTTGTGAAACTGATTGACTTATTTGACGCTATGTTATTTTTCTCACATGTTGTGAAGGTTTATGCTGTGTGTTTATGCACGATGAAGGGGTGGTTTCCCATAGTTTTTGAGGTTGCCGGCCTTGTTTCAAAGCTCATGCGCTTGACAGACCGTGGTTGAAGAAGTGATCCAGCAGGACACTCTGTTACTTTAGGATGTTTTTTTTTTTTTTAGCTTTTTGATAGCTCGGAGTATGCTTGTTCGCGTGTACTTGGGTGTACACCAGTGGTTTTATCCACCAGTTAGGAAGCCGTGCAGATGGTCAATCCGTATAATTAACAAATATTAAAACAAAGACAACTAATAATCACTCATTAAATAAAAATTATGCAATGAATTTAAACGAAAGCAATAATTATCGTTAATCACTAAACGCGTGTTTAACTTTGATCATGGTTTATTAACTCGCTGACCATTGCACTGAGCTGTCGTTTTATTTCATCGTTAGCTTAAGCTTTAGACAGCTGACACATGCGACTGACAGGGATTTGGTCTACCCCAGAGTTTTCAACTCGTGGGTCGTGAACCATGTAACTTATTGTTCTACTGTTAACGAACAGTACTATGATTTCCTAGCTTACACATGATAGATGACCGATGGAAACAAACAGTAACCATCGTGTGGCAGGAAGGATTAATAAGAATACTCTTGTGTGTAATACTTATTTATTAATTAGCTTGCCACGGTGGGTGAGTGGATAGCGTGTCGGTCTACTAACCCCAAGATTGCAGGTTCGCCCCTGACCGTGGTAAGTGATTTTTGAAAGGCGGCAAAAATACGATACGCATGTCATACGATGTTGGCATGTCAAAGAACCCATTTGAATTCAGTAGGCCGAGTTCATAATGGCAAAATTAATCTCGGGAGTTTCCGCCAGCACAAAGTTCCTCATTTCTCTACTAGAAAGCGCTATTGTGTTCAGGGAGATTAGATATCTAACATCTAACCTCCTTGATTTTCATAGTCAAGGAACTACAAAATTCGACATGCAAGCTACCCTCTGGGTGTCAAATAGCAAAGCTTGCCCCAGGAACCTGAGGCCATACGATATTATATTATTTTATTATATATGACAAGCTGTACCCGGCATGCGTTGCAATGCCAATCAAAGAAAGTGTTGGCGTTGAAATTATGTTTCTTGAAGTGCTTTTGGATACACAACATGTTAACTGCCTCTAAGCTATCGTAAAATGGATTTTCTAATTTAGAACCATTCGTGGAAGCGTGCACAACAACTTTCAAAAGTTTCATCGCTGTCACTCATTTGTTGAATCTATTCGTACGCTACCTGTTGTGAAATGGATTTACTAAGTCGAAGCCCTTCCCTGGCGTGTACACAATAACTCATCAAGGTTTCATCGCAATCGGATGAATTGTATATGCACGTATACGGTGTTTTGTTTAAACGATTCGTGCGCTGTCACTCATTTGTTGAATCTACTCGTGCGCTACCTATTGAGAAATGTATTACTAAGTCGAAGCCCTTCCCTGGCGTGTACACAATAACTCATCAAGGTTTCATCGCAATCGAAGAATGTTATATGAACGCAATAGGGGATTTTGTTGAAACGCTTCGCGCGTCGTCACCCATTTGATGCATCTACTCTTGCGCTACTTACTGTGAAATGGATCTACTAAGTCCCCTTCCCTGGCGGGTACACAATAACTGATCAATGTTTCATCGCAATCGGATGAATAGTATATGAACGCATACCTGATTTTGTTTAAACGATTCGCGCTCCGTCACTCATTTGTTGAATCTACTCGTGCGCTACCTACTGTAAAATGTATTTACTAAGTTAGAAACCGTCACGTAAGTGTCCACAACATCTCACCCAAGTTTCATCGCTATCGGACTAATGGGATATGAAGACATAGGGGACTGTATTGAAACGCTCCGCATGTCGTCGTTCATTTGTCGAATCTACTCGTGTGCTACCTACTGTGAAATGTATTTACTAAGCCAGAAACCTTCCTTGGAGTGTCCACCATATTTCACCCAAGTTTCACCGCTAACGGCAGAATGGTATATGACCTTATACGGGACGTTGTTGAAACGCTTCGCGCGTCGTCCCTCATTTGTTGAATCAACTTGTGCGCTGCATATTGTATAGTGGATTTACTAAGCCAGAAATTTTCCATGACGTGTACAGAACATCTCACCCAAGGTTCATAGCTACGGACGAATGGTACATGAATGCATACGGGACTCGGTTGAAACGCTTCGCGTGTCGTCGCTCATTTGTTGATTCTACTCTTGCGCTACATATTGTAATATGGATGTACTCAGCCAGAAACCTTCCCTGGAGTGTACACAACATCTCACCCAAGTTTCATCGCAATCGGATGAATGGTATGTGAACGTATACGGGACGTTGTCGAAACGCTTCGCGCGTAGTCACTCATTTGTTGAATATAAACGTGCGCTTCGTATTGTAAAATGGATTTATTTAGCCAGAAACCTTTCATGGAGTGTACACAACAATTCACCAAACATTTATCACTATCAGACGACTGGTATATGACTTTATACGGGACTTTGTTGAAACGCTTCGCGCGCCGTTGCTCATTTGTTGATTCTACTCGTGCTCTACCTATTTTTAAAGGGAGTTACTAAGGTAGAAACCTTCCCTAGAGTGCACACAAAATCTCAGCCTAGTTTCATCGCTATCGGACGAATGGTATATGAACGCAAACGTGACTTTTTGAAATGCTTCGCGCGTCGTAGCTCATTTGTTGAATCTACTCGTGCGCTGCCGATTGTAAAGTGGATGTACTCAGCCAGAAAATTTCCCTGCAGTGTACTCAACATTTTACGCAAGTTTCATAGCTATCGGACGAATGGTATATGAATGCATACGGGACTTTGTTGAAACGCATTGCGTGTCGTCGCTCATTTGTTGAATCTACTTGTGCGCTATCTACTGTGAAATGTATTCACTAATTTTGAAACCTTCACGTAAGTGTACACAACATCTCACCCAAGTTTCATCGCTATCGGACGAATGGTATATGAACACATACGGGACTTTGTTGAAATGCTTCGCGCATCGTCGCTCATTTGTTGAATCTACGCGTGCGCTACCTATTGTAAAATGGATTTACTAAGTCAGAAACCTTCCTTGGAGTGTACTCAACATCTCACCCAAGTTTCATCGCAATCGGACGAATGGTATATGAACGCATAGGAGACATACATACCCACCCACAGACAAACTATCACGTTACATTAATTTTTTTATATATAGACAAGCTGTACCCGGCATGCGTTGCAATGCCAATCAAAGAAAGTGTTGGCGTTGAAATTATGTTTCTTGAAGTGCTTTTGGATACACAACATGTTAACTGCCTCTAAGCTATCGTAAAATGGATTTTCTAATTTAGAACCATTCGTGGAAGCGTGCACAACAACTTTCAAAAGTTTCATCGCTGTCACACATTTGTTGAATCTATTCGTACGCTACCTGTTGTGAAATGGATTTACTAAGTCGAAACCCTTCCCTGGCGTGTACACAATAACTCATCAATGATTCATCGCAATCGGATGAATTGTATATGCACGTATACGGTGTTTTGTTTAAACGATTCGTGCGCTGTCACTCATTTGTTGAATCTACTCGTGCGCTACCTATTGAGAAATGTATTACTAAGTCGAAGCCCTTCCCTGGCGTGTACACAATAACTCATCAAGGTTTCATCGCAATCGAAGAATGTTATATGAACGCAATAGGGGATTTTGTTGAAACGCTTCGCGCGTCGTCACCCATTTGATGCATCTACTCTTGCGCTACTTACTGTGAAATGGATCTACTAAGTCCCCTTCCCTGGCGGGTACACAATAACTGATCAATGTTTCATCGCAATCGGATGAATAGTATATGAACGCATACCTGATTTTGTTTAAACGATTCGCGCTCCGTCACTCATTTGTTGAATCTACTCGTGCGCTACCTACTGTAAAATGTATTTACTAAGTTAGAAACCGTCACGTAAGTGTCCACAACATCTCACCCAAGTTTCATCGCTATCGGACTAATGGGATATGAAGACATAGGGGACTGTATTGAAACGCTCCGCATGTCGTCGTTCATTTGTCGAATCTACTCGTGTGCTACCTACTGTGAAATGTATTTACTAAGCCAGAAACCTTCCTTGGAGTGTCCACCATATTTCACCCAAGTTTCACCGCTAACGGCAGAATGGTATATGACCTTATACGGGACGTTGTTGAAACGCTTCGCGCGTCGTCCCTCATTTGTTGAATCAACTTGTGCGCTGCATATTGTATAGTGGATTTACTAAGCCAGAAATTTTCCATGACGTGTACAGAACATCTCACCCAAGGTTCATAGCTACGGACGAATGGTACATGAATGCATACGGGACTCGGTTGAAACGCTTCGCGTGTCATCGCTCATTTGTTGATTCTACTCTTGCGCTACATATTGTAATATGGATGTACTCAGCCAGAAACCTTCCCTGGAGTGTACACAACATCTCACCCAAGTTTCATCGCAATCGGATGAATGGTATGTGAACGTATACGGGACGTTGTCGAAACGCTTCGCGCGTAGTCACTCATTTGTTGAATATAAACGTGCGCTTCGTATTGTAAAATGGATTTATTTAGCCAGAAACCTTTCATGGAGTGTACACAACAATTCACCAAACATTTATCACTATCAGACGACTGGTATATGACTTTATACGGGACTTTGTTGAAACGCTTCGCGCGCCGTTGCTCATTTGTTGATTCTACTCGTGCTCTACCTATTTTTAAAGGGAGTTACTAAGGTAGAAACCTTCCCTAGAGTGCACACAAAATCTCAGCCTAGTTTCATCGCTATCGGACGAATGGTATATGAACGCAAACGTGACTTTTTGAAATGCTTCGCGCGTCGTAGCTCATTTGTTGAATCTACTCGTGCGCTGCCGATTGTAAAGTGGATGTACTCAGCCAGAAAATTTCCCTGCAGTGTACTCAACATTTTACGCAAGTTTCATAGCTATCGGACGAATGGTATATGAATGCATACGGGACTTTGTTGAAACGCATTGCGTGTCGTCGCTCATTTGTTGAATCTACTTGTGCGCTATCTACTGTGAAATGTATTCACTAATTTTGAAACCTTCACGTAAGTGTACACAACATCTCACCCAAGTTTCATCGCTATCGGACGAATGGTATATGAACACATACGGGACTTTGTTGAAATGCTTCGCGCATCGTCGCTCATTTGTTGAATCTACGCGTGCGCTACCTATTGTAAAATGGATTTACTAAGTCAGAAACCTTCCTTGGAGTGTACTCAACATCTCACCCAAGTTTCATCGCAATCGGACGAATGGTATATGAACGCATAGGAGACATACATACCCACCCACAGACAAACTATCACGTTACATTAATTTTTTTATATATAGACAAGCTGTACCCGGCATGCGTTGCAATGCCAATCAAAGAAAGTGTTGGCGTTGAAATTATGTTTCTTGAAGTGCTTTTGGATACACAACATGTTAACTGCCTCTAAGCTATCGTAAAATGGATTTTCTAATTTAGAACCATTCGTGGAAGCGTGCACAACAACTTTCAAAAGTTTCATCGCTGTCACACATTTGTTGAATCTACTCGTACGCTACCTGTTGTGAAATGGATTTACTAAGTCGAAACCCTTCCCTGGCGTGTACACAATAACTCATCTATGATTCATCGCAATCGGATGAATGGTATATGCACGTATACGGGATTTGTTTAAACGATTCGTGCGTTGTCACTCATTTGTTGAATCTACTCGTGCGCTACCTATTGAGAAATGTCGAAGCCCTTCCCTGGCGTGTACACAATAACTCATCAAGGTTTCATCGCAATCGAAGAATGTTATATGAACGCAATAGGGGATTTTGTTGAAACGCTTCGCACGTCGTCACCCATTTGTTGCATCTACTCTTGCGCTACTTATTGTGAAATGGATTTACTAAGTCCCCTTCCCTGGCGGGTACACAATAACTGATCAATGTTTCATCGCAATCGGATGAATAGTATATGAACGCATACCTGATTTTGTTTAAACGATTCGCGCTCCGTCACTCATTTGTTGAATCTACTCGTGCGCTACCTACTGCAAAATGTATTTACTAAGTTAGAAACCGTCAAGTAAGTGTCCACAACATCTCACCCAAGTTTCATCGCTATTGGACTAATGGGATATGAAGACATAGGGGACTGTATTGAAACGCTCCGCGTGTCGTCGTTCATTTGTCGAATCTACTCGTGTGCTACCTACTGTGAAATGTATTTACTAAGCCAGAAACCTTCCTTGGAGTGTCCACCATATTTCACCCAAGTTTCACCGCTAACGGCAGAATGGTATATGACCTTATACGGGACTTTGTTGAAACGCTTCGCGCGTCGTCCCTCATTTGTTGAATCAACTTGTGCGCTGCATATGGTATAGTGGATTTACTAAGCCAGAAATTTTCCATGACGTGTACACAACATCTCACCCAAGTTTCATAGCTACGGACGAATGGTACATGAATGCATACGGGACTTGGTTGAAACTTTCGCGTGTCGTCGCTCATTTGTTGATTCTACTCTTGCGCTACATATTGTAATATGGATGTACTCAGCCAGAAACCTTCCCTGGAGTGCACACAACATCTCACCCAAGTTTCATCGCAATCGGATGAATGGTATGTGAATGTATACGGGACGTTGTCGAAACGCTTCGCGCGTAGTCACTCATTTGTTGAATATAAGCGGGCGCTTCGTATTGTAAAATGGATTTACTTAGCCAGAAACCTTTCCTGGAGTGTACACAACAATTCACCAAACATTTATCACAATCAGACGAATGGTATATGATATTATACGGGACTTTGTTGAAACGCTTCGCGTGTCATCGCTCATTTGTTGAATCTACTGGTGCGCTAACTATTGTAAAATGTATGTACTAAGCCAGAAACCTTACCTGGAGTGTACACAACATCTCACCCAAATTTCATCGCTATTGGATGAATGGTATATGAAATTATATGGGACTTTGTTGAAATGCTTCGCGCGTCATCGCTCATTTGTTGATTCTACTCGTGCTCTACCTATTTTTAAAGGGATTTACTAAGCTTGAAACGTTCCCTGGAGTGCACACAAAATCCCAGCCTAGTTTCATCGCTATCGGACGAATGGTATATGAACGCAAACGTGACTTTGTTGAAATGCTTCGCGCGTCGTAGCTCATTTGTTGAATCTACTCGTGCGCTGCCTATTTTAAAGTGGATGTACTAAGCCACAAAATTTCCCTGCAGTGTTCACAACATTTTACGCAAGTTTCATAGCTATCGGACGAATGGTATATGAATGCATACGGGACTTTGTTGAAACGCTTTGCGTGTCGTCGCTCATTTGTTGAATCTACTCGTGCGCTATCTACTGTGAAATGTATTCACTAATTTTTAAACCTTCACGTAAGTGTACACAACATCTCACCCAAGTTTCATCGCTATCGGACGAATGGTATATGAACACATACGGGACTTTGTTGAAATGCTTCGCGCATCGTCGCTCATTTGTTGAATCTACTCGTGCGCTGCCTATTGTAAAGTGGATTTACTAAGCCAGAAAATTTCCCTGAAGTGTACACAACATTTTACGCAAGTTTCATAGCTATCGGACGAATGGTATATGAATGCATACGGGACTTTGTTGAAACACTTTGCGTGTCGTCGCTCATTTGTTGAATCTACTCGTGCGCTATCTACTGTGAAATGTATTCACTAATTTTGAAACCTTCACGTAAGTGTATACAACATCTCCCCCAAGTTTCATTGCTATCGGACGAATGGTATATGAACACATACGGGACTTGTTTGAAACGCTTCGCGCATCGTCACTCATTTGTTGAATCTACGCGTGCGCTACCTATTGTAAAATGGATTTACTAAGTCAGAAACCTTCCTTGGAGTGCACTCAACATCTCAGCCAAGTTTCATCACAATCGGATGAATGGTATATGAACGCATAGGAGACATACACACCCACAGACAAACTATCACGTAACATTGATTTTTATATATATAGATTGTTGTGTAAACCCATATTCCCATCTTTCTTCTGCTACTTGTAGATATTTTGTTGTACAGTTGATTGTAAACTTGATTTGTGTTGTAAAGGATGACTGTAAATCACTTTAGATTTTTGTTTAGTTGTTTTTACTACGGATGCTTCTCACCGTAGATTAGTTTAACTTAGGATGAGTTTAGATTAATTAAAAATTAAATGTAAATACGGGATGGTCACAGCTTACTTTGTTGTTTTTACTGTCATGTTTGACACTTTGCCATCATGTCGTTTCGCTTGGAAACGTCATGTCCTGTTAATTATAATTACCATTTAAAATCTTTTGAACCATTTCCCTAGCTTTGCTATTTTTAGCCTACTTTCGATTTTTGCAAAAAATGAAAGTAGACTTATGAGATCAACACAGGGCGAAAAAAGTGTGTCTGTCTGTGTGTGTGTATGTGTGTGTGTGAGTCTGTGTGTGTGTGTGTCTGTGTGTGTGTGTGTGTGTGTGTGTGTGAGTGAGTGTGTGTACTCTGAATGTCTGTCCCCCCCTATCAATTCGAACACGGTGAATGCGAATTGAACGAAATTTGGTACAAAGGTAGCACTAGTAAAGGACACCTCAGTGTCATGTTTTATATCGCCGCCATCTTGACGGAAACGTAATGGCGGCCACACAAATGTTCAAAGCTTAAATCAAATTACGACTAACCTAATCATCCGATCTCTACCAAATTTTGCAACAACATACCTTTATGGGGGGAGCATCCTTTGACCAAACTAATAAGTCATCAGCGAAATAGTTTGCGGATGGCGACCATCTTTGTGTGAAAATCGATTCCCCCTATTAATTCGAACACGGTGCAACCGAATGGAACGAAATTTGGTACAGAGGTAGTACTAACAAAAGGCACCTCAGTGTCATGTTTTATATCGCCGCCATCTTGACGGAAACGTAATGGCGGCCACACAAATGTTCAAAGCTTAAATCAAATTACGATTAACCTAATCATCCGATCTCTACCAAATTTTGCAACAACATACCTTTATAGAGGAAGCATCCTTTGACCAAATAACTAGGTCATTAGCCTAATAGTTTGCGGATGGCGGCCATCTTTGTGTGAAAATCAATTCCCCCTATTAATTCAAACACGGTGAAACCAAATGGAACGAAATTTGGTACAGAGGTAGCACTAGCAAAGGGCACCTCAGTGACATGTTTTATATCGCCGCCATCTTGACAGAAACGTAATGGCGGCCACACGAATGTTCAAAGCTTAAATCATATTACGATTAACCTATTCATCCGATCTCTACCAAATTTTGCAACTACATACCTTTATGGAGGGAGCATCCTTTGACCAATCTAATAGGTAATTACCCTAATAGTTTGCGGGTGGCGGCCATCTTTATGTGAAAATTGATTCCCCCTATTAATTCGAACACGGTGGAACCGAATGGAACGAAATTTGGTACAGAGGTAGCACTAGCAAAGGGCACCTCAGTGTCATGTTTTATATCGCCACCATCTTGACTGAAACGTAATGGCGGCCACACGAATGTTCAAAGTTTAAATCAAATTACGATTAACCTAATCATCCGATCTCTACCAAATTTTGCAACTACATACCTTTATGGAGGGAGCATCCTTTGACCAATCTAATAGGTCATTCGCCTAATAGTTTGCGGATGGCGGCCATCTTTGTGTCAAAATCGATTCTCCCTATTAATTCAAACACGGTGAAACCGAATGGAACGAAATTTGGTACAGAGATAGCACTAGCAAAGGGCATCTCAGTGTCATGATTTATATCGCCGCCATATTGACAGAAACGTAATGGCGGCCACACAAATGATCAAAGCTTAAATCAAATTACGATTAGCCTAATCATCCGATCTCTAGCAAATTTAGCAACAACATACCTTTATGGAGGGAGCATCCTTTGACCAAACTAATAGGTCATCAGCCTAATATTTTGCGGATGGCGTCCATCTTTATGTGAAAATCGATTCCCCTTATCAATTCGAACACGGTGAAACCGAATGGAACGAAATTTGGTACAGAGGTAGCACTAGCAAAGGGCACCTCAGTGTCATGTTTTATATCACCGCTATCTTGACGGAAACGTAATCGCGGCCACCCAAATGTTAAAAGCTAAAATGTAATTACGACCAACCTAATAATCTAGTCTCTACCAAATTTTGCAACACCATATCTTTATGTGGGAAACATATTCAGACCAAACTGCAAGAACATCAGCCCAATAGTTTGCAGATGGTGGCCAAGTATGTGTGCAAATCGATTCCCCCTATCAATTCAAACACGGTGAAACCGAATTGAACGAAATTTGGTACAGAGGTAGCACTAGCAAAGGGCACCTCATATTCATGTTTAATATCCCTATAGCACGTTGTATTTCAACAAGCTACTACAACCAACATTCAATCATACTCCTTGAAAAGGACAAAGAGTTATAACAATACGCATGCATTTAGGAGAAAGTAGGCTATATGTTCTTTACTGAACATCTTGTTTCTGATTGTATTTAGGACCAAGTAATAAGTAATAATTTATTTTTGTTTCTTTACCTGTGTTTAGTTAACGTATTAGCCGACTGATACCCCCGATTGTAGGATAGGGGCTTATGATTTTAATAAATCATTTTGTGAAATTTACTTAAGCCTGGATTTTAATTTAATAGTTTTTAAGGGGGTGCATTTCCTTGAGGGGTCTATGACTATGCTATGATAGGAACCTGATCCCTATGATGACGAGGAGTCTTGAGCCGGAATAGCCCACAAGGAGTGTAATCTAATCCTCTTAGGCCATTTGTGTTCAAGGATGTGGTTATCTGGAAAGCTACACACGATCGGTGGTGGACCAGATCACCACCTCTAACGGGCACAGTATATATATATATATATTTATAATATGTTATGTTCTGGACACGTATAAAGAAATAAAGCTGGCACATGTCTAATGGTTTTTCGATGTGGTGCATATTATGAGTGAAAGAGGTGAAAATTGGGGGTTGAAGGATTCCTAACGGAGCGTGCATCTCTTAAACGACATAGGCGAGGAGTTTGAAACTCAGAAGATAACAATCAGCTTGTTGTTGTTGTTGTTGTTTGAGTCTTCAGTCTTTTGACTGGTTTGATGAAGCTCTTCATGCCTCCCTGTCTTGAGCTAATCGTTTCATCTCTACATAGCTACCACACCCTACATCTGAGGCAATCTGTTTAACATACTCTAACCTTGGTCTACCCCTACAGTTCTTGTCCTCGACCCCTCCACCATAACTACTGTCGACCAAAATATTATGTGCACTCGAGTTTGAAGGTTGTTTGTTAAGTAACCAATAGACCTACATAAAATCCAATACCATCAACATTTTCGTCGATCTATTTTACGTTAGTTCATGTAGGTTTGGATTTTTAAATTTATATTTTAATATTTTTTATCGCAGTTGGAACACAAAAAGTGCAAGTTGTTAAGCGTGTTTCAACCAAGCGTCACATTTAAGAATTATTATCTCAAAAATCCGTCATCAGATCGAATCCAAATTTTAACACAATATACATTGGAATGTTGTATAACTGGCTTATAAATTTAATAATTGTGTGTGTCCAAGAAACAAAGTTGTTATCATTTTTGTAAGGTAACTTTTTCTCGGCTCGGGGTGGTTGGAAAATGTAGTTCTTGGTCGCATTGTAATCCTTATACATCGAAAAGTTATGCTGTATGACTGTGAAATACGTACATTAATTCACTTATTTTATATCGGTTTGTATTTGTACGGGGAATTGAGTCATGGTTCACCAGTTAGCCGCTCCGCGAATAGCTGTACAGCGTTGCCGAAATGGTGCCCACACGCATCTTGGCGCGTCTCGCTTGGAAGTGATGGGCTCCTTCTCAGCAACGCTGTACAGCTATTCGCGGAGCGGCTAACTGGTGAACCATGACTCAATTCCCCATGTGTTATTTCCTCGTACAAATACAAACCGATATAAAATAAGTGAATTAATTTACGTATTTCACAGTCTTACAGCATAACTTTTTGATGTATAACGATTAAAACGCAACCAAGAACTACATTTTCCAAGCACCCCGAGCCGAGAAAAAGTTACCTTACAACAATGATAACAACTAAGTTTGTTTCTTGGACACACAATATTGAGAAATTAATAAACCAGTTATATAACATTCCAATGTATATTGTGTTAAAATTTGGATTCGATTTGATGACGGGTTTTTGAGATAATAATTCTTAAATGTGACGCATGGTTGAAACACGCTTAAAAACTTGCACTTTTTGTGTTCCAACTGCGATAAAAAATATTAAAATATAAATTAAAAAATCCAAACCTACATGAACTAACGCAAAATAGAACGACGAAAATGATGATGGTAATGGATTTTATGTAGGTCTATTGGTTACTTAACAAACAACCTTCAAACTCGAGTACACATAATACTTTGGTCGACAGTAAGCTTGCTATTCCTGGGTCTCTTAGTAAGTGTCCTACCAACCTATCTCTTCTCTTAGCGGCTTCGGTGGCGTAGTCGGTAACATGCTGAACAGCTGTGCCCAAGATAGCGGGTTCAAACCCGGCCAAGGTCGTCGTATTTTTTAAGACCGTTAAAAATCCTTCAGTATGCCTTCCTTCGGAGGGGAAGTAAAGCCGGCGGTCCCATGTCACAGATTTATGGCATGTAAAAGATCCTTTCACAGACTAAACTTGTGTAAAGCAAAATTTGTTAGGTTAGATTTCGTCAGAACGCTCTATCAAAGTTCCAACGTTCACCACTAGGTATCATTGATATCTGGTGGCGAAAGTTGGAACTACTTGAAATTGAACGGAACTTGTAGCTTCCCCTTTAGGGTATCCGCTGGAAGCAGCTACAGACTCAGGCGAGCCGAACATGTCCTCGTACACGCCCGGCACTAAAAGCCATACGATAAATAAATAATAAGTAATATCTTCTCTTCATTAGCAGTCGCCAGAAACATCTCTCCTCTCCCACTCGTCTTAATACATCTTCGTTTGTAACCCTATCTACCCATCTGATCTTCATCATTCTCCTGTAACACCACATTTCAAACGCTTCAATTCTCCTCTTTTCTGCTGCACCAATAGTCCAAGTTTTACTTCCATAGAGCGCCACGCTCCAGGCAAAGGCTTTCAAAAATGTCTTCCTAATACCTAAATCTATATTCGATGTCAACAGGTTCCTTTTCTGTAGAAATGCTTTCCTTGCCTGAGCCAACCTACTTTTTATATCCTCTTTGCTTCGTCCATCACTGGTTATTTTCCTTCCTAAGTAACAGAAGTCTCCTACTTCCTTCAGCTTTTCACCTGCCAATTTGATATCCATGGAGGTTTCTGATTTATTGCGACTGCATTCCAATATTTTTGTTTTACATTTATTAATTTTCATCATGAATTCTATCCTCAAGACGAAGTCCATACCATTCAAAAACTCATTCAGATAAATAAATAGGTGTTCGGCCGTTTTCTCATAAATCCAATTTAAGTGGCCCATGAGGAGGGGTGAAATCCTGGAAGAAAAACGTCCACTAAGGAAGGATTTAAGGATATTCACTCTCATCGACCAACCAAAACTATTAAAGTTAGAAGAATGATATTTTGAGGATATGTTTGTTGTGTGTCGAAAACGTCTACTAAGGAGGGATTTTTGGATATTCAGGTTCTAAAGGGATGTTAACGGGGTTAAACCTGCATTTCATTGAATAACAATATGACACGACTATGACGCGAGCGAAGCCGCGGGTACCTGCTAGTAAATAAATAAATAAATGAATAAATGGAAGTAAAGAAGAAATAGTAACTTTTACAGCCAGATGGATAAACGTACGGGCACAATACGTAAGGGAAGGATGAAATTTTATGGACACCTCTCAAGGAAAATCAACAATAGGTTGTCCAAACATATTATCATTTAGATGGTATATTGGCTTTCACGGCCAGTGAATTAAAACTCAGCAATTTTTCTAGGTTTATGCCGTGTCTTGTGTGGGGTTTCACCTAGGACTCCAAGCTGACCCATCAGCGGGCTCTTGGTGTCCCTGCCCGGACCCCCACAGGAGTAGCGAACTGCGTGCTACCTCCCTTTTTATGAAGCGCACCTGCGCCTCTTCACTGCGAGAACTAAAAGCTCAAGCAGCTATAACCTTCCTATGAAGGCTTCTAAAAAGATGGCATATTGGCTTTCACGGCCAGTGAATTAAATTGCTGAGTTTTATATAATCATTTACATTACCACCTAGAGGTCCACCAGAAAATGGGTTGAAGAATCAAGAAAGGATCTCTAAGAGGTTGGAATTAATCCAGAAGATATAGTAAACAGAACAGGGTTTCGAGGGATGATTGATAAATTCAAAGGGTTTCAGGAGGAACACAGCTCAAAACCCAAAGTCATCTGGGGCCTGTTCCACGAATAAACTTTGCAACTTTTCACTTTTCACTTTGCACTTTTCAATTCTTGCAAAGTGCAAAGTCTTTCTGTTCCACCATGATCTATGTATTACTTTTCAATTTCTTTGCTAAGTGAAAAGTCTTTGCATAGGATTGATCCGATCATGTTTATTCCACGAACAAACTGTATATTTATTCCATGATTTAATGCTTTATTTTTCATGGTGAAACATGTCCCACTAATGACCACACAGTGATCTTAATTAATAAAAGTATTGATCAGGTGGAACTTTTAACCTGTCTATACTAAAGTGAGGTTATGAAAATTCATCCAGTCTTTGTACGTCTTCTTGCTGGATTCTTCATCACTATCTTCACTTGATGATAACAAAAGCTCCTGCGTAACATATTTATAACACTAAACCAAATTCTGCGCCGAGAAACTAGTGTAGAGACTTGTTCATTAACAGCTGAAAAGGGAAAGATTTCTGAAAACTTTTCAATCATTCCTTTGCACTTTGCATTTCTGCACCAATGGAGGAAAATAACAGTCTTCTAAAGTGAAAAGATTCCTAACTTTTCACTTTTCACTTTGCAAGACAAATCTGAAAAGTGATGGTGGAACAAAATCTGAACTGAAAAGTGCAAAGTGCAAAGTGAAAAGTTGCAAAGTTCATTCGTGGAACAGGCCCCTGGTCTGTAGACAGAAGGAGGAGACTTAAGGCTGGATCACAATTGGCCCGGGAACGTGAACTTGTACATGCGGCCGAAGTCAGCTATCACTTGTCTATACTAAGTTTGTTTACTCTATTGGAGGCTGTTCCAGGCGAGTTGCTCGCCAGTGAGTAATAGAGTACTCGCCGCCTTACGTGAGTAAACCTGCAACATGCCATACATCTCTGCTGTGGGGGCTGCCGTCACTGCGCGGTGAATACATGAAGATAATAATAATGTTATTGGTTTTACGTCCCTTTTAACTTCTCTGGCTTTTAGAGACGCCGGGGTGCCGGAATTTTGCCCCGAAGGGGATCTTTAACGTGCCATTAAATCTACTGACACGGCTCCCTCGCATTTGCGCACCCTCAAATGCCACCTGACTGCGCCAGGATACGAACCTGCAACCTTGGGCCCAGTGAGCGAGAACGTTACCCCTGAGCCACGGAGCCAGGCAATACAAGAAGACTGGCAGGAAGCGCATGGACTTGTGTTATGACCTTCACCCAGTGGCGTATTGGCTATCACCCCCAGTCCCCCTCCAACAGTGCTCCGAGCATCACTGCTGAGTACTCGCGTGTACGCATACTCAAACTCATGGATTTGGAATAGCCTGCTCTATTTGTGTGTATGAAGTGTGTGCGCTTTAAAATAATTTCATGATGGTAATCGAGCGCATTCACAGGTTATGTTTAAATCGCTGGCTACTCCTTCGGTACTGCGCATGTGCAGGTACAACGTTTCTGATTGGCTCCGGGAAGCTCCGAGAACGTCAAACATGAAGCTTAACCATGTTTCCCGTTGGCCTTCCCAGGCGCGAGATTGCAATTTCTAGTTCACTTTTAGCAATGGAGAAGGACACATCTTCCTGATTGGCTATTCTGACGAAACACTTCTGCACCAAAGGATGTGATTAGTCTGCGTAGTTATAGGGTGGAACCTATCAGCGATGTCGTTGCAGGTTTGAAAATAAATATGTAGAACCCCCGCTGTTTTAACTTCGTATTTTCTAGGATAAATTGTAATGCGCCAAGCAATAGTTGCATTATCATTGTTCCTAGGCCATGCGTGTCTCCGTATCTTCTTAAGTCAAGAAGAATCAATAGGCCTACCATCGATTAGCCCATTTACTCTGTACGAACGCGGAAGTAGCTCATCATCTACTCCCGATCAAGAATTGTATGTGCATGGGAGGTGGCTCAAAATATTTCATTTCCGACGACCTGATTGGCATGAATGCCAACCACGGGTCCGAAAGATGAGCTTGCCATTCATCGCACTTCTTGACTTAAGAAGATATAGAAACTCTTACGCCTAGGAACAATGATCATGCAAGTATTGCTAGGCGAATTACAATTTATGAAAGTACCAAGAAAATACGAAGTTAAAACAGTGGGAGTTCTACATATTTTGTTCAAACTTGGAATGGCATCGCTGATAGGTTCCACTGTATAACTACGCTGACTAATCACAGCCCTAGCTGCAGTCGTGTTTCGTCGGAACGGCCAATCAAGAAGCCGTATTGCTCTTTAATGCTAAAAGTGAAGTAGAAAATGTAATCTGGCTTCCCGGGCTACTTTTAGCTTCTCGTTCCCGAAGATTGATTGTGAACCGACCCATGAGGTAGCGCGCATTTTAACTTCATTCTCGTTCTCGTTCCCGGGTATTTGTTAACCAACCTTTAGCGATCGTATGAAGAAATTCTGAGAGGAGAAGATGAGATTGCCAAGACGGTCTATTGTTTACCGCGGTACACAGTAGGCCAAAAGCGACAGAAGAAGAAGACAATAGTACATTATGCAACGAGCCTATAATGGCAATAATTAGGACACGAGTATGTTTATAAAACGAGCGTATGCGAGTTTTATAATTTCCATACGAGTGTCTTAATTACCATTATAGGCGAGTTGCATGTGACTGTTTATGTTCGACGATAACTATTATAACTATTTTATGTTCGAACATAAATATCCATAAATATCTGTGGAGATTTCGCCAGTTTTATGTACTGAACAGAGCGCATGAGTCGCAGAGAATGCCTTGTATTTGACCATGGCCTCCTCGATTACCCTACTATGACACTAGGCCATGCAGTGAAATTTAAATTAGAAGGCCGTGGAACTCAGCGCAGGTGATATGCTATTGGTCAAACAACTGTTTCTTGAGCTCTGATTGGTGGGAGAAACTGTTTCATAATGAAAAATAGTGTTATAATTACCATCATTATGATACAGTTTTCTGACATATAATAGTCAGGGTCGAACATAATAGTACATTATGCAACGAGCCTATAATGGCAATAATTAAGACACGAGTATGTTTATAAAACGAGCGTAAGCGAGTTTTATAATTTCAATACGAGTGCCTTAATTACCATTATAGGCGAGTTGCATACGACTGTTTCTGTTCGGCGATAATTATAACTTTATTATATGTTTTAACAGAAATATTCATAAATATCTGTGGGATTCAGTTAATTCAGTTAGTGAACAGGGTGCGCTGGCTTTGCTGACTGAACAGAGCGCATGCGTGGGTCAAGGCATTCCGAGAGCAGAGACCATTCACTTTGCTTGACAACACAGAAATATGTTGGATTTTGAGAGCATGCGCGAAGGTATCCTTACCTAATTGGTCACACAACTGTTTCTTGAGCTCTGATTGGTGGGAGAAACTGTTTCATAATGAACAAGCTGTTCAGTAAAGAACATATAGCCTACTTTCTCCTAAATGCATGGGCATTGTTATAACTCTTTGTCCTTTTCAAGGAGTATGATTGAATGTTGGTTGTAGTAGCTTGTTGAAATACAACGTGCTATAGGGATATTAAACATGAATATGAGGTGCCCTTTGCTAGTGCTACCTCTGTACCAAATTTCGTTCAATTCGGTTTCACCGTGTTTGAATTGATAGGGGGAATCGATTTGCACACATACTTGGCCACCATCTGCAAACTATTGGGCTGATGTTCTTGCAGTTTGGTCTGAATATGTTTCCCACATAAAGATATGGTGTTGCAAAATTTGGTAGAGACTAGATTATTAGGTTGGTCGTAGCTTTTAATATTTGGGTGGCCGCGATTACGTTTCCGTCAAGATAGCGGTGATATAAAACATGACACTGAGGTGCCCTTTGCTAGTGCTACCTCTGTACCAAATTTCGTTCCATTCGGTTTCACCGTGTTCGAATTGATAAGGGGTATCTATTTTCACACAAAGATGGCCGCCATCCGCAAAATATTAGGCCGATGACCTATTAGTTTGGTCAAATGATGCTCCCTCCATAAAGGTATGCTGTTGCTAAATTTGCTAGAGATCGGATGATTAGGCTAATCGTAATTTGATTTAAGCTTTGAACATTTGTGTGGCCGCCATTACGTTTCCGTCAAGATGGCGGCGATATAAAACATGACACTGAGGTGCCCTTTGCTAGTGCTACCTCTGTACCAAATTTCGTTCATTCGGTTCCACCGTGTTCGAATTAATAGGGGGAATCAATTTTGACATAAAGATGGCCGCCACCCGCAAACTATTAGGCTAATAACCTATTAGATTGGCCAAAGGATGCTCCCTCCATAAAGGAATGTTGTTGCAATGTTTAGTAGAGATCGGATGGTTATGTTAGTCGTAATTTAACTTCAGCTTTGAACATTTGTGTGGCCGCCATTACGTTTCTGTCAATATGGCGGCTATATAAGACAAGACACTGAGATGCCCTTTGCTAGTGCTACCTCTGTACCAAATTTCGTTCCATTCGGTTTCACCGTGTTTGAATTAATAGGGGAATTGATTTTCACACAAAGATGGCCGCCATCCGCAAACTATTAGGCTAATGACCTAGTCATTTGGTCAAAGGATGCTTCCTCTATAAAGGTATGTTATTGCAAAATTTGGTAGAGATCGGATGATTAGGTTAATCGTAATTTGATTTAAGCTTTGAACATTTGTGTGGCCGCCATTACGTTTCCGTCAAGATGGCGGCGATATAAAACATGACACTGAGGTGCCTTTTGTTAGTACTACCTCTGAACCAAATTTCGTTCCATTCGGTTGCACCGTGTTGGAATTAATAGGGGGAATCCATTTTCACACAAAGATGGCCGCCATCCGCAAACTATTACGCTGATGGCCTATTGGTTTGGTCAAAGGATGCTCCCCCCATAAAGGTATGTTGTTGAAAAATTTGGTAGAGATCGGATGATTAGGTTAGTCGTAATTTGATTTAAACTTTGAACATTTGTGTGGCCGCCATTACGTTTCCGTCAAGATGGCGGCGATATAAAACATGACACTGAGGTGTCCTTTGCTAGTGCTACCTTTGTACCAAATTTCGTTCAATTCGCATTCACCGTGTTCGAATTGATAGGGGGGGACAGACATTCAGAGTACACACACTCACACACACACAGACACACACACACACAGACTCACACACACACACACACAGACTCACACACATACACACAGACACACAGGCTCACACACACACATACACACACACACACAGACAGACACACTTTTTTCGCCCTGTGTTGATCTCATAAGTCTACTTTCATTTTTTGCAAAAATCGAAAGTAGGCTAAAAATAGTGTTATAATGAGCCTCATTATGATACAGTTTTCTGACACATAACGTTTTCATTTCGACATTGTCGAGCATAAAAGTTATAACACTATCTCTGTTGCTAGGAGACAAGTTACAAAGTACCCAGTGGATAATACAGTGCTCTACATAAGATGATGTAGAATAATTATTAAACTTCCTTCTTTTTTAACAAACGTTTTATTTATTATGTACAAAAATAAAATTAATATACATTGAGAAAGTGAGGTGAAGTGCAAATGGAAGCGAGGAATAATAATAATATATTATCGTAGTGAAATAATTATTTGGTGCAGTGAAAACGTAGCTTGGGATATCTTCAACGTTCCGAAGAGAAGAGATCCTGCAAACAAAAGGAGAGAGAGATATGTTAAACCTTTACAATAATGTTATGGTTATTGTAATTTAAGGGGATGAAACATCTGTCCATAATGGTGATAATGAAAATGAGTGAATGAGAAATGAATATAACTTATTGACTTGAAGTTAAGGAAAGAAAGATCACTAGGAAAATTCTTGGTCCAAAGTTCAAAGATGGAGGTTACAAGCTCTGCAGTAATTCATAAATATACTCCCACACTGAAAAGATCTCAAGTGTAATCCGGAAATGGAGAATAACATTCTATGCCCACCTCCTCAGAATGACAGTTAGAGGATTCTCCAACCGTCTATTATCATACTTCCGATGTTTAAAGGTGACGCCTCTTTGGCTGGTGGAAGTGGACAAGGACTTGTTAAAGTTTGAAATTTCTGAATCAGATATCTTGCTCAGAACCTCATTGAAACAAAAACTCCGTCAGGTTCATCGAGATGAAGTAAAACCTAGCAAAAGACATGTTCACTCGGATGAATGAAAGAAATCCAATTCCGAAAGGATGATAGCGTGGTGGGCTAACAAGAAGAAAAGTAGTTGAGATCTCTCGGTCCCTATTGGCCACAACGATAAAAGTAAAGTAAATAAATAAACAAATAAATAAATACATAAATACATAAATAAATAAATAAATAATAATTAAATAAATAATGGTCCTACGAGAGAAAATGGAATGTGGATTAAGAGGAGAACAGCGGACCTCTACTCCTTCACTGACAGGTTCACTGATGTCGAATGGAAGCGACGCCTGAAGTTATATGGCCATATCTACAGAATGAACAGCGACAGACTAACTAAGAGATTATTCAAAGTAATCAACTCAAAGAAGGTCAAGATAAAATGGCTAGAAGAAACTAAGGCGGACCCCCAAAACATGTCACAGACGACATCATAGACAATCGTGGGGCTTTTAGGACAAAGGTAGCCAACCATAAATTTCGGGAGAAACCCATAAAGTAAACTGGTAGGAAGTGGTCGACGGAACGCAAGATGCAACACAGTGCATTAATGAAGAGATTTTGGGAGGATAAGAAAGCGAAAACCACCAGGCCAACTAACAAGTTCAAACGCGCTCTTTGAATGGGCATAACAACGAAAGAGGAAGAAGAATTAAATACATAAATAAATGAATAAATAAATAAAAGAATAAATAAATATATAAATTTATAAATTTATACCATAGTAGTCAAGCCAGAGGGACTCTATAGTTAGGAATGTCTAATACTGAACAAGAAAGAGGAAATGGTGGAGATAGAAACGAAAGAAAGAAAAATCATGAGGAAGATATTAGGAATCGAAAACAAAGAAACGATGGTACATGGCAGAAGAGGAGAAACGAATATTTATACAGACAGGCAGAGAAAATCTTAGATAGCATACGGAGGAGAAGAATAAAGTTTGATGGACACCTCACGAGATTGAGCGAGTCAACTAACGAAGAGAATCTTCAACCACATCACCAAGGCAAAAGCGACTGCAAAATAGGTGGATGAAGGATGAAAGGACATGGAGGAAGTTGGGATTGATCTAAAAGGGAACTGGTATTGAGAGTTGTTTCGAGCTACGATTGATTAATTCAAGGGGTTCCATGAAAAGCAAAGTAGAAAAGCCAAGAACATCTCGTCGGAAGAGATAGAGGAACCACAGCGAAAATATTAATTTGTGGGAAAAGAAAGAAGGACTAACCGGCAAGGCAATTGTTTCCCGTGGTCCAAAGTAGGCTAAAATAGACAAAACAAAATGTCAAGGCAGTGAAATTAAATTTGTGAGTAGTTGTTTCAATTTGCAGCTTGCGTCATCTTTGGTCACCAGCCCCGTGTACTTAGGTGTGTGTCTGGTAACGTGTTAAGTTGTTGACAATGATCACTATGGGGAGCTGCAGTGAGTTCGGATATCGGTAGTTGGAATCCTGGCATTGACATCGGTCATCCTGAGTGTCCAGGTTCTTTTCACTCTTCCGACAAGGAACTGCCGGGATCGTCACTTATTTCAAGTTTTGGGACACCTAACCCAATCCTTGTTGTTGTTGTTGTTTCATTTGAAGGGCTTGGACATCTTGATCATTTATCCCAGTGTACTATGGTGTATATTCAATATGTAAGTTACACATGTCGTCCAACGCCAGGCGCATTGCGCAACTTGAGCAGCGCATTGTCCGAACAGAGGGCATTTGTAGTGCTTACTGCAGCGACAGTTCTCCTAAGGCACTGGTAAGAGGTGCATCGTAGTGAGCGAGTGAAATGGCGCGGCTAGTGGAAACATACTCCAAAGTGGAAGTACGTGGTACCGTACGATACTTGTGGCTGAATTGCACGGAGATTCGCCGTGAAATTGTGGCAGTGTATGGATCAAATGCAATGTCGCGGTCAGCAATTGTGAAATGGTGCCAACAATTTGAGCACGGCCGGACAGATGTGTGTGATGCCGTGCGGGAAGGAAGGCCATCAACATCGGCCACGGAAGACAATATTCGGCTGGTCGATGAAATGATTCGCATCAATCGCACAGTGTGTATCCCCGAAATTGAACAGCTGTTCAGCATCCCCCTACGCAGTGCTCATGCTATCGTGCGAGACCTTCTGCAGTATCCACATTGAGATCACATTGGGTGCCGCGATCGGCAAGTTGAAGGACCTTCTGGGTGGACAGAGATTTGACAATGAACAGGTCCAAACAGCGGTTCTCCGATGGCTCCATGACCAAGGAGCGGACTTCTATCGTCAAGGTATTGAACGATAAATAGACCATGCCAACCGTTGTTAACAGAGACTTGGTGGCTATGTCAAAAAATAGTGTGATTTATTTGTGTACATTTGCGTTGTAGTGTGTTATTCAATAAACGGTACTTGATCTGCCATACTCATATGTAACTAACATTTGAATGCCCCTCGAATATATAAATACATTTTATTAATTGTTTTTCACTTGTCTTTAACCTTCTTATCCAGTCTACACGATAAGTGTATCTAAACTGTTATCAGTTTCTAGTTTTACCTGCTAATAACTCAGGGAATTCCCTAACTACTTATATGTGAAAGGTCCATGCTGGTTCCGTATTTATGAACTAATTAGTAATAATTGTGGCATAAGTTCCGCCTAATCATTACCTCAGCTTAAGCGAGCTATCCAACCACCTGTTTTCCTTGACATTTTAATCTATATCGGCTGATGAACGGGCCAAAACAATTAGGCCTCGAAACATGTACCCAATGACCAAAAACTGATCATTTATTAAAATAAAGGTACTGTATTGATTGGGCTGAACTTTCGCCACAATTATTACTAGCTTCTTATATACAAGCAAACCTTTGCTATCAAGTCAGTCATAAATACAGGGCGCCTGGAAATGTTCTCCACAGTGACTACGTGCAGCTGTGAGAGGTTGCGTCATCAGTTTAGTTGGCAGCACAGTGTCCTTGATAGGGTGAAGGCCACATGTGTGGGCTGTGGGCTGTCGAAATTGTCAGTGCGAATAGTTAGATTATTGGAAGAGTGCAGCAGTATGTTACGAATGGCTTTGGTGAGTATAAAGTTTACTGTTTGTTTGTTACGATACAAACGACAGCCGTGCTGCCAACGTAACTGGTGTCGTAATCTCTCGCAACAGCTTGTAGGTACTGCGGAGAACACTCCCAGGCGCCCTGATGTTATAATATATTTCTTTACCATCAGAGAATTAACTGGTAATTGTCTGCTGAGTTCAGAAAAGAATCACTTTTAGTGACCTGACCGGCGTACCTCACAACTTATGGCACAAATTACGTATTCAAATACTTACAGAAGTGTCTTAATGATGGAGACCGTATCCACCATATCCACCATATCCACCATGGCCATATCCATATCCTCCTGAGAACAGTCCGTATCCACCATCGAGTCCTCCATAATGGCCATAATCGTGACCTTTAAGTAACACGGGTACAGGTTTGTGTACAACTACGGGATGAGGGACTGGGACGGGAACTGGTTTGTGTACGGGGACCGCCACTGGCTGGGGCACGTGCACAGGGTATGGTTGAGGTACAGCCACCTTGTAGGGGACCTTGACTGGGTAAGGTACCGGTCGGTCAACTGGGTAAGGCACTGGCTTCTCTACGGCGACAGGGTATGGTTTGGGTACGTGAACTGGGTATGGCCGATCAACAGGGACTGCTACGGGGACCTTGACTGGGTATGGGACGTGCTTCTCCACGGGTACAGGGACGGGATGAGGTACTGGAACCGCTACTTCTTTGTGGATAGTGACGGCCTTGACGTGACCTTCATAGCCCAAACCATGGCCGTATCCGCCATAGCCCAGACCATAGCCTCCGTAACCCAATCCATGACCTCCGTAACCCAGTCCATGGCTTCCGTAACCCAGTCCATGGCTTCCGTAACCCAGACCATGGCCTCCATAACCCAGACCGTCATAGCCTCCTAGACCGTAGCCTCCACCGTATCCATAGCCCAGATCAAACAGCCCACGCTTTTCTTGTTTCTTCCCGCCTGAAGCCGTAGCCTCTTCTTTCTTGTCACTTTCACTCGTTGCCAAAGCAACACACCCCACCAGCACGGTGCACACCTAGGGGAAAAACCAACAATAGTATTATGCTTCACAAATATTATCTTTAACGGAAATAATTTCTGATAAAATTTCCTGTAAAACCAATTCAAAACTTGGAGGATGCAATTTTTTTTGACATTTTATTGAGCGATGTTTACTCAGAAAATACAAAAGACAAATGTTATAGCAATGTTTCTAGTTCACATTCTTAAAACACAAAAGATACATGGAATACAAAATTTCATCAAAATATCTCAAAAATATTTCCTCCCATTTGTAAGTTGAACGCTCGTTCCCCAAACGTTAATCTTTTCTTTTGTATTCCTTCATAACTCAAACGGTTTTTGAGATATATTGATGAAATTTTGTATTCACGTGTATCTCTTGTGTCTTAAGAATGTGAACTAGAACCATTGTTGTAACATTTGTTTTCTGTATTTTCTGAGTGAACATAGCCTATCTCACTAAAATGTCAAAACAAATCTACTCTTATAAACAAGTAGTTCCATGAAGAACTATACAGCCTATTTTCATATATCCTACTTATATTAACTGCCACTATCAACATACAAAATTTCAGTTTGATTGCTGTAATAGATTCGTAGATATTGAGTACCGAGTAAATATTTCGGATGGTCGCCATGTTGGATTTTATATATGTAGGTCCTAGAGTTATGTAATTTTACATGAAGATTATTGTGTGCCTGTAGCATTCAAACTTCAAACGCATGATTAGGACATAAGAAATAGGCCTAACAAGGAGATTTGTTATAGAAACAATTGAAATAAATCAGATGCCAGTGGATTAACATTCGTATAAGGATTTACTGTACCAAGTTTCACTGCACTCGGATGGTTAACTTGCGAGAAATGTCCATGTGAATATTTATACTTCGCGTCGCCGCCATGTTGGATTTGTGATCACCAGGTTATTTTAAGTCCTATAGGTGAACGTAAGCTCATAGCCCCTATGAACATACAAAAATTCAGTTTTATTGCTATAATAGATTCGCAGATATTCAGAGTCGTCTGAATATTTCGGATGGTCGCCATGTTGGATTGTTAAATGTACAGGCCATAGAGTCATGTACCATTAAAGTAAAATTATTGAGTAGGTTCATTATTTAAACTTTCACTTCGATCGTTTGATTACGACACAAGAAATAAAAACTTAATTTTAAAATTCGCACAGCCGTCATGTTGAGGTTATGTAAACAATTGAACTAAATTAGATACCAGGGCATTACAATGTGTATAAACATTTCCTGTACCAGATTTCATTGCGTTTGGAACATTAAATCGCGAGAAAGGTCTATTTAAAATTTTCAAATTCGCTTGGCCGCCATGTTCGTTTTGTAGTTAACCGCTTTTTGAAAGTCTTATAGATGAACTTCCAATAGTGCCCTTTATCTCCGTACAAAATTTCAGGGTGATACAGCTAATAGTTTCAGAGATATAGAATGCCGGTGAAATATTTCGCTCATCCGCCATCTTGTGGTTATGTAAACAATTGAACAAAGTTAGATGTCGGTACATTACAATGTGTATAAACATATACTGTACCAAGTTTTATTGCGTTTGGTTGGTTAAATCGCGAGAAACGTCTATTTAAAAGTCTCAAATTCGCGTGGCTGCCACGTTGGTTTTGTAGTTACCAGTTTTTCAAGAGTCACATAGATGAACTTCTATTTGTTCCCTTTATCACCGTAATAAATTCCAGGGTGATATCGGTAATAGTTTCGGAGATATTGAATGCTTGTGAAATATTTCGCACAGCTGCCATGTTGGATTGGTGAGACGTAACAAAATTTGAAGGGCACGGTCGAGGTCGCCCGGAATAGTGCTATGAACTTACTGAGTTTCATTGAAATCGCTCCAGCCGTTTAGAAATTATTAGGGACACACACACACACACCTCACACACACACACACACACACACACACACGGACAAAAGTTGATCTCATAAGCCTATTTTTTCAAAATTGAAAATAGGGTAAAAAGGGAGAAAAATATTATTTCAAAAGTTAGGCAAAATATGTTAGATCACATTGTTAACACAAGCATTATGAATATTCTAAAACAATAATCTTCCAGAAATGTGATGTTTTGTAGATATTATCACGGAAAAGCATGTCCAATGTATAAATTAGTCTAATGTTTTGAATTTTCTTTTAATAACTAGGGAAAGTTAGTTGCAAATATTCAAGTTGAAAACTAAAGATAAAGGACAGTTCTAGAAGTGTGAACTTTCATATCAACAGAACAAAGGAAAACTATTTGAAATATGTGTGGCTTTTACACTTGTAAAGGTGTACCTGCCCGTTAAACAATTATTTGAATTATTTATTTGTTCTTGATTTTTAAGGGGCTTTGCGACATCATGGTCATGCCTTATGGTTCAGAACATTACACAGCTGTAGAGGACAGCTATCTCAAGGGCTGACACGCACCAAATTGCTGCTGTGCTATATTCTCTTATAGAGATGCATGTGCCTACATTGCTACAGATTTTTCAAAAATCAATGACGTTTGGATATTCATTTTTCTTCTACACTTATAAAGATATGGGAATGTTGAAAAATATATTTGTTTATGTCTATTACCAGTTCAACGAACTCAATTTTTATCAATTAGACCTACGGATGTTTAATGATAACAGTATTAATAACAATCCTAACGGACCAGAATATCATGGCAGATATCATGTACATTAACAAAGCAAATCAAAAGGTTTATCTTTTAAACATCGTGGTACCACTAAGTCAAAACCTTAACACCACTCAGGCATAAAACGTCAAATAATATGCACCGTTGGCTAAATAAATCAGGAAGATGTGGCCAGTAAACTGGGTGAACATTTTACCAATGTTGATGTCAGCCACGGGAATGGTTCCAAAGGCTCTGGTAACCGGTCAGGAGGAGTGAAACATCTGATCGCCAGAATGCAGAAGGCAGTGTTCCTAGATACATGTCACATAGTCCGATTATTTTTATCCCAGTAATAATTATAAGGTACTTGATTGTAAAGTCCGTATCTTGTATGTTGAGACTCACCATATCCATGATAAATATAGGTAATAATAATAATAATAACAACAATAATAATGATGTGATGAGGAAAAGAAGGATTTCTTTCTATGGAGATCTTATTTATTTTTTTATTTATTTTTAGCTTACTTTTCACATTTTGCAAAAATTAGGAAAAAGTAGGCTTATGAGATCGATCCGGGCAAATGTGTGTCTGTCTGTCTGTCTGTCTGTCTGTCCTTCTGTCTGTCTGTCTGGCTGTGTGTGTGTGTGTGTGTCCCCCCCCCCCTATCAACTTCCAAACGGCTGCAGCAATCGAAACAAAATTTGGTACGAGTCAAGATCTATACCTGAATATCTCAATGCCGTATTTGAAAATGATGTCAGTGCTACCAACTGCTGAATAATCGCAATTGAAATTTGAGCTCCATGTTGGATATCATAGAAGGTATGAATGGGAGCTATTTCAAAATTGGCACACGTATAGATAATAATATTGCAGTTTAATTTCCAGGAGGCCATACATGGCAGTGTTGCCAAAATGATTATAAGCCTGCTGATAAGTCCAATTTTTAAATGCATGTAACTTCTACACTATCAATTGGAATTCAACCAAATTTCGTATGTACTATGTGTACATAAACAGATATGACTGAGGGTATTCTTAAGATCCACCAGGGCTGCCAACTGTTAATAAATACTCTCAATTTATTTTATCCAAATACCAATATATCAGAAAGTATGCAAGCCGACAGCTTTAAACTATGCACACGTATAGTACCTGGCATTCGAGATCAATTTGGAGTAACTAATATACGTCAGTGCTGCCAACATGATTCTAAGCCTGCTGATAGGTCCAATTTTAAAATGCATGTAACTTCTATACTAACTAATGGATTTCAATCAAAATTGGCACATCAATAGATCGTATTATTTACGACCAATGCATGCATTACATTGTTGCCAACATGATTTTACGCGCGCTGTTAGACACAATGTTTAACTGCATGTTACGTCCATGCTATCCATTGGACTTCAACTAAATGTTGTATTCGGCACCTTAAGTGATGGAATTAAGAATATATTCCGTCACAAGGACTGCCAACTGTAGTGCTCTATTAGGCTACATTAGGCTACATTATGCCAGGTATACAGTATTTCGAACTAATTTGAAATTTCTATATTACCAACTTAATTTCGTTATTATTCTAGATAGATCCATATAGATTAATCATGGGCATAAATCTTAAATTTTAAGAAAAGTAGGCTCTTTAGTTCGTCACGGAACGTCTTGTTTATTTATATATTTATTTACTTTTTATTTATTTTTTATATATATTTAATTATTATTATCCTTTTTCCAAGTGAATTGACCACTTAAGATCACGCAAAAACTTCAATTCTTTTTCTTTTCGTTTGCCTGGAGTTTGTTCTGTCTCCAATATTCCTTCAAGCGTTCACTGGCTTGTTGCCTTTGATCTTCTGTCCAAGTTTGTCCACTTCTCTTAGGTCTTCCATCATCTTGAAACACTTCCAGATTTTTCACTTCACTTGTAAATTCACTTATTTCTAGCATTTGAGACTCTGTGATGTTCTAAATCTTTCCTAACTTCCTTAGTCCACGTTGTAGTGGTGTTCTCCTTCCAGACATAGTCGAATTTGTTACGTTAATCTATGTTCTGTAGGGATGTATTTATTTATTTGATTTATTTATTTATTTATTTATTTATTTATTTATTTCAAGACCACTAATTGTGACAAAATAGTACATTATGCAACGAGCCTATAATGGCAATAATTAAGACACGAGTATGTTTATAAAACGAGCGTAAGCGAGTGTCTTAATTACCATTATAGGCGAGTTGCATACGACTGTTTATGTTCGACGATAATTATAACTTTATTATATATTTTAATATAAATATTCATAAATATCTTTTGAGATTCAGTCAGTAGAATTTTGTGATCCGAGTGCAAGCTCTGGGTAGGATATCTCCATCTCCCAAGTGCTCTGACCGACGCATTCGCTCTGTGTGCTTGGCAATGTTTACAGCCCGCCGATGTGCATCTGCATTCAGTCAAACTGAAGTCGTTTGAAAGCAATGCGCTGTGTTCAAATTGGAGTTGGGGATATGATGGTATATACAGTGCTATTTCTAGTCTCATATTCGCCAGTTTATTTACGCGAAAATATACACGGTGCACTTTCGGTAATTTATATAGACATGTTGGATTTTGAGCGCATGCACGTAGGTATCCTTACCTAATTGGTCAAACAACTGGTTCTTGAGCTCTGATTGGTGGGAGAAACTGCTTCATAATGAAAATAGTGTTTTAATGAACCTCGTTATGATACAGTTTTCTGACACATAATGGTTACATTTCGACACTATTACCTTATTATCAAAGTATTTCCATGGAATCTTTGCAGACTTAGTTGACAGTCCTCAAGGAGCCAGTGCTTGAAGAAATTAGGGGAGTAATCTATCACGATTTTTCCGTCACTTGGACGTAAGAATAGGATAATATAGTCTGTATCCTATTAACCAAGACGTGTGGAGGCAAGCTCGTGATATTTAAGTGGTAAAAAAGAAATCTTGTCCTAGAATTGGCCACATGATGGGAAATACAATTTACAAGCAGACAGGTGATCATAAAGGCTCATGAGAAGGTCTCTCTGAGCCATATAACAGCTACACAATGAAGTGACATAATAACTTTCCATCAGCACTTAAGTAGGACCTGGTTTTACAACTAGATGAGGTAATAGTGTTGTTGTCACAATTAGGGGCCTTGAAATGAATAAATAAATACATCTATACAGAACATAGATTAACCAAACAAATATTCGACTATCTCTGGAAGGAGAAGAACACTCCAACGTGGACTAAGGAAGTTAGGAAAGATTTTGAAAATTTGAACATCACAGAGTCTCAGATGCTAGAAAGATGTGAATTTAAGAGTAAAGTGACACATCTGGAAGGGTTTTAAGATGCAGGAAGACCTGAGAGAAGTAGACGAATTTGGACAGAAGATCAAAGGAATCACGCCAGTGAACACATGAAGGAATAATGGAGACAGAGGACACTCCAGGCAAGGAAAAGAAAAAGAAATGAAGTTGTGGCGTGATCCTAAGTGGTCAATTCACTTGAAGAAAAAATAAAAAATAAAAAAATGAATAAAAATATATAAATAACCTATAAACAAAAAAACATAAATAATAAAAAATCTATAAATAAATAAAGAAATAAATAAATAAAGGAAAAAATAAAGAAAACAAAAAATACATAAATAAATAATATATAAATTAATAAAAAATAATAAAAAATAAATAATTTAAAAAATCTAAAATAAATAATCTATAAATAAAAAATAAATAAACAATAATAATAATAATAAATAAATAAATAAATAAAATAAAAATAATAAAATAAATAAATAAAATAAATAATAAAACTATTAAATAAAAATATATAAATATGTCAAGGAAGAAAAAAATGTGAATAGTTGATTCCATTAGGAGCTTCGAACATCTTTGCTCATCAGCCCCGTGTACATAGTTGTGTCTGGTAACGCGTTAACTTTCTGACCATGATCACTAAGGGGGGCTGCAGCAAGTTTGAATAATGGTGGTTTGATTCCTGGCACAGACATTGGCCTTCCTGAGTGTCCGGATTCTTTTCCAATTCCGACAAGGAAATGCCGGGATCGTGCCTTATTTCTTTGTTGTTGTTTCATTTGATGGCCTTGCATGACATGGTCATTTATCCCAGTGTATTTATGAATAAATATCATATTTGTCTGATAACCTGTGAAATTGCGATGTCTGTAGTAGTGTTTTGTAATTCAGGTGAGGTTTGGGAAGGTGGCGGCCGAGGCCTTAAGTTAGTTACCGTGCCGGCATTTGCCTAGAGTGGAAGTGGAAAAACCACGGAAAACCGCATCCAGGATGACTGAGGTGGGAATCGAACCCACCTCTTCTCAGTTTTGCCTCACGAGGCTGAGTGTACCCTGTTCCAGCACACAGACCAGGATTACATTAATTTATTGGCAGAGCCGGGAATCGAAGCCTGATCTCCGCGGTGACAGCCAATCAAATACAAGACCTTAAGGTGTGAAAGAAACTAGAACTCGATTGAGATGCAAGCCACAAGTTTGATCTGACCGTGACTCAGTAAACCCTTGCTCTAAATACACCGCTCCGTACATTCACTTGCTGACTGAGTATGGGCAATAGGAGTGTTTGTTTACAAGCGTGAAACTCATGGCAATGGGCATCCATATTTTTTGTTTTAAGGATCTATTTGGGTTACAATTATTAATATCGTATGGCCTCGGGTGCCGGGTGCAAGCTTTGATATTTGACACCTAGAGGGCAGCTTGCATGTTGAATTTCGTCGTTCCTTGGAACGCTATGAAAGTCAAGGAGGTTTGATATATAAGCTCCTTGACACTATAGCGCTTTCTAGTAGAGATTGGAGGAACTTTGTGTTGGGAGAAAATCCCGAGATTACTTTTGCTATTATGAACACGGCCTACTGAGTTCAAATGGGTTCTTTAACATGCCAACAACGTATGGCATGCATGTTGTGATTTTCGTTGCCTTTCAAAATCACTTACCATGGCCAGGAGTGAACCTGCAAGCTTGGCGTTGGTAGTCCGACACGTTAACCACTCAGCTACCGTGGCAAGCTTATTTGGGTTTATCATCATAGTAGCAACTAGCCTCCGTGGCTTAGGTGGCAGCACGCCGGCCTCTCACCGCTGGGTCCGTGGTTCAAATCCCGGTCACTCCATGTGCGATCTGTGCTGGACAGAACGGAGGCAGACAGGTTTTTCTCCGGGTACTCCGGTTTTCCCTGTCAAAATTTCATTCCAGCAACACTCTCCACTATCATTTCATTTCATCTGTCATTCATTTAGTCATTGCCCCAGAGGAGTGCGTCAGGCCTCGGCAGCCGGCACAGTTCATATCCTCGCCGCTAGATGGGGGCTTCATTCATTCCATTCCTGACCCGGTCGGAGACTGGAAGCAGGCTGTGGATTTTCATTTTCATCATAGTAGCAACTCTTATTTTCTTAAGTCTTCTTGAACCCTACATACTAGGTTATTCTGATAATTTCACCCCCGCAAATCCCCATGTTACCCCAGTTCATATCCAACCAAAATGATATTTTTTATTTGTTTATGCAATTCTTCGATCTATTCCTAATAAATTAGAAGGAGTAATTGCTCTTGTTATATCCATTGCCATTTTATTATTTATTTATATAGTATCGTTTCAATCTCCTATCGGTCACGATTATACCACTGCCTTGACTGTTGATGTTCTTTCCGGTTACGCCAATACTCTTTCATTCGTTGGCTCACTCTTGCTCGTTCCTCGTCCGGGAACACCCTTCCAGTTCTCTTGGGTTTCTCTACGGACAGATCTGTCACCTCCGCAATTTTCTTTCTGAACACTTTCTGTTTGCAATATCTCCCTCCTCAATCCCACATTTTTAAAGATCCTGATAAACTTCTTTCAACCACGCTATGTGAGTCTTTCTCCTTTCCTGAAAGATGAGGATTTTATTTGCTAGGCGTTCAGGTCCCATTATTCTCAAGTGTCCATAGAAAGTTAGTCGTCTTTTCCTCATAGATGTTGAAATGTTCTAGCATTGCCATTTTATTAATTTTACAATTTTATAACAGAAATGGATTCCGAAGAACTCAATTTTATCCTATTAATCAAATTCTATTTTGATCTATCACAATAATTGTTATCTTATTAACATGAATCGGAGCACGGACAGTAGAGGACCCTTATACATGTATTATAACTGGACAAATTTTAACTGTACGTTATTTCGCTTCCTATTTAATTAGCCCCTTCGTTCTCATAATATGAGACAAATTAATAAAATAGTTATAAAGCTCTATAAAATGTTTTGAAAACATAAGACAGAAGTTAAATTTTTCTATTAACTTCTAATAACATTTATTTATTTATTTATTTATTTATTTATCGTATGGCTTTTAGTGCCGGGAGTGTCCGAGGACACGTTCGGCTCGCCAGAGGCTGTAGCTGCTTCAAGCGGACACCCATGGGGTGAGCTATAAGTTCCGTTCAATTTCAAGTAGTTCCAACTTTCGCCACCAGATATCAATGATACCTAGTGGTGAACTTTGAAACTTTGATAGAGCGTTCCGACGAAATCTAACCTAACAATTTAGCTTTACACAAGTTTAGTCTGTGAAAGGATCTTTTACATGCCATAAATCTATGACATGGGACCGACAGCTTTACTTCCCCTCCGAAGGAAGGCATACTGAAGGATTTTAACGCTCTTAAAAAATCCGACGACTTCGGTTGGGTTTGAACCCGCTATTTTGGGAACAGCAGTTCAGCATGCTACCAACTACGCCACCTAAGCCGCTTTCTAATAAAATAATTACACTAAATTAGAAAATAAAATAAATAATTTTTAATCCCAAATAAAAAAGAAAAACATAAGGATAAAGGTAAAAATCTTTTTCAAGCTAAATATATTAATTTATCATACCGGACCACGTACTGAAACTCCCTATCCAAAGGTCCTGGGTTCGATTCACGGCTCTTGTAAGAGAAATTAATTCTGGTCTGAGGGCTGGAACGGAATACAACAGCCCAGTATGGTGAAACTGAAAAGAGGAGGGTTAGATTTCCACCTCAACCATCCTGGATGTCGTGTTTCGTGGTCTCCTCACTTCTACTTCAGGAAAATGCCGGGATGGTTCCTAACTTAAGGTGACGGTAACTTAATAGTTGAACAAAATCAGCTCAGTTTCCTAATACGCTCCACCACACAAACTACTGCATTAATTTAATGGAAATTTATCAACATTAGCCTTCATAAGATAAAATAGTTTAGTTTCTGAAAAGGGATTAGCATTCACTGATACCAACATTACAATTAATGATTTTTTGAAAATAAAATACTGTATTAATCAAAGGTACATTATTTTATGACCTAACTATTGAAGTTAAAGGTTTGATACTTAATACAATTGAATAAAATTTCATAGTTTGCAATCCAAATTAGAATCATGATTTTAGTGCTTCAAACGTTTTACTTGTAATTTTTTCTTTGATAAGTTTAAAAAGTTTTGAAGCAATGTAATTTTTCTCAAGTTACATAAATACTGCCGCTATTGCTCTAGGTCAGATTAATGCATATAAAGATACTGTGAAAATTTCAAGTAGATCGGTGCAGTAGTTTATAAGATAATGCACCTTATTTGCCTAAAGATAAAAGTGGTAAGAAATGTCTGCAAAGGTAGATGAATAAAGATTTGGTACATGTTGGCCAATATGGACAAACTTCAAAAACTCTTATCTTGGAAACAGATCAACATTTTTGCTCCATGATAACTTTCTATGATATTTCAATGTGATGAATACCAAAACATCAGAAAAGAGGATACTGAATAATTCAACCAGAACCTACGTTAGCGCCACCTTAACCTCTTTAAGTGCTGAGTTACCCAGTTAGCTATTTGCTACCTCAGTGCTGTTTTCTTCATTTGTATAAAAAATAAATATCAGGAGGGCTTAAAAAGTCTATAGGTTTGAGTCTTAACTAATCTAAATGTAAATTCAAAATCCTCCGTTTATATTGGTTTTCATTTTGAGACGAATCGAAATTAAAATCTTTGTGCCCACGCTTGAATCATCTCCAAAAGGGCACAAAATAAAATTATTTCCTCAACTCAGTACCATTCATTTGTGATGTAAACAAGAACATTCTTCACGCCTCGTTATGATTTTGGATGAAAGAACATCAATTTCTGTGCTAGTAAGAAGCAACTTAAACTTCATCTGTAGAGGACAGCGTCTGCAAAATGCTCTGTTAGTTAATTCCGGAAGCAATAATCCAAACTCAAGTAATACTACATATTGCCCAACAGATTGCAGTACATGTCAGAGATTGACTCGGCACTCGAAAACGAATGGGGAATATAACGAAAGAAAAGTTCTTGTACATCGTTTATGGACGGGCGAAGCACTCAACGGGTTAAGGACAACGGCCGTCTCCATCCCAATCCTCACCTCAATTATAAATACACACACTAATACATCCTTCACAATAACACAGGCAATCAGACAAATTCTACACACTCCCAAGTACACGGGGCTAATGACGGTGATGTCCAAGTCCATGAAATGAAAAACAACCACAAGTGTGCTCCATGCAAATGCCGGGATAGTTCCTAACGTAAGGCCATATCTCAGCCTCAGTTTCAAATACACGCATTATAATGACACAGGTTATCAGACAAATTCTACACACACACCCTAGTACACGGGGTTACATGACCTTCATGTCTCAAACCTTGTAAATTAATCAATACCGACTTAACAGTCAATACTCTTATTGTACTACCACCTCGTGTTACAGTAGCTAGCTTTGTTGGCTGTCTTCTAGGAGGACCGGGTTTGATTTATGGCTCTGCCAAGAAATTTAATTCTAGTCTGAGGGTTGGAAAGGGGTACACCCAACTTCATGAGCTCAAACTGAGAAGAAGAGGGTTCGATTCCCCTCTCAGCCATTCTGGAAGTGGTTTTCCGCGGTTATCCATTTCTACTCCAGCAGAAAAGACTAGAAGTCTAAAAATAAAATATTCAGTATACATTTTTTCTCAGTAATCGTAGTCAAATTTTCAAATATTAAAAGCAACCCATGCTGACGAAGACCCCATTGAGGGTTGAAAATATGTTCCATTAAACTATATAACAAAATAGTATTAACAGGTGTCGTCAGTAAATTTAATTTTACTAAGAGGGTTAACTCATTTTCCGTTAAGGTTAATGTTTCTGCTTCATGACAAGATATAGGGGCGAATTACCTCGTAGTTCCGCCCCTTAAAACAACAATAACTAACTAACTTCATGACAAGAAATTTAAAACCAAATCAAACTAACGGAGGGTTAAGGAAAGAAGCAATTGTTTGCCACTACTGAAATTTTGTGAGTGTTTTTTTTTAACTTACTCTATTTGTTTTATCTATGTCACCGGAGAACTGTAACTCATTTGGGGGAAACATTTTCCTCTGCCATTGTTGTGAACCAAACAGTATAATTATGATGTGTTACTGACACTACATAATACCAGCACATCAGAAAACTTACCAACAACACTACATAGGAAAAGAGAATAAATATGCCAAGACTTCTATGGAACAGGGACTATGTTTGACCGAACTTGGACAAAAGAAAATTTTAAGATGAGACATGTCTTCTCGAGACTGGATGTTCATGGCTTCCACCACTTTATCTGCGACAATTCTTCCCTTCATGGCCCAAATGAAAACTGCAAATGTAAACTATGTAAACAAACCTCTGATCGCTATCACATAGAATTATTTATTATATATGAATTGCAGCCAATGGCCATAGCTGGGTATTTTTGATAAACGCCTGAGGGCTCCCAACAAGTTCAATTTCTAGTAGCCTAGTTACAACTTTAGCTACCAATATGCTATTGTCACTAACACCTAACAGCGAATGTTGGAGCTTAGAGCGTTTTTAACTAGCCAAATATACGTTTCTAACTAGCCAAATATAACAAGAGTTTAGTGCTTTTCAGTCGGTCAACACGAATGTACCCAAAAGAGATGGGTTATGCCCTAATCCTGAAATAAATTACATGAGATTAATAAAACACTAGGATGACCAGTTTCGATCGTCAAGCGATCATCATCAGATCCATTACACTTAGGCTACAAAATCTATGTTTGAAATACAGGTGAAATTATTTACAATATGTACAAATATTTAGTTGCAGTATTGGTACTGCAACTGTCAGTGTATGCTAAATGCAGTATATATGTTAGGTGAAATGCTAAATGGTGATAGCTATCTGTAGATTGTACTTTGGAGAGATTATATGGTTGTAAACTATGGTTAAACTATAAAATTTTAGGCTAACTACTTATCTGATTGTCTTCCGTACAACAGCTACTCGCAGTTTTCGTGCTCACTGGAACTCACTGTGCGGTCGACTACGGTGGTTATCTTAAGGACTGGTTTTTCCCTTCTTTCTCCCCCCTGCTCCTACGTGCTGTGGGGAGTGATAGCGATGTGTTTATGTGAGGTGTTGCCAACCTAGATAAGATGTATGTTATTGAATGAGGTGGGTCTACAACTATTAAAGACCGTGGATTAGCCCTCGCCACGCGTGGAGCATAACCCATTCGAACTAAGCGTTGACGGTCTTATGAGGACGTCCCGGCACCTTTAATACTGCCGCGAATATGGGCCTTGGTTTATTGCAGAAGAAAAGTACATCGTACACCTGATCCAGATAACATTTACCTATTAATAACCCCCTAATTTCCCCCCTTTTTTATCTAGCTTGGCTGTGTCGCTAAATTGTGTTTTGTTTCCGACAGGGTGTGTTTTTTAGAAGCGTGAAGAGGGGTGAGCTCTCCATGAACGTGTGTTCATTTAGATTGTTGGGATTGCTTCGTTTGGCTAGGTGTATCTCGATTGCTTCCTTTATGTCAAGAGCTCTGCCTTTCGATTCGTGATGGATTATTTTAAGGTCCGACTCTATGTTGGTAAAGCTGTGCCCTGCGTCACACATATGTTCGCACACGGCTGAATGTGTTCCGTATCTTATCGCATTCCTATGTTCACGAATCGAAAGGCAGAGCTCTTGACATAAAGTCAACGGAAATATATTTATTTGTTTATAAAGTGCTTTTAAAGAAATAAACAAGACGATAGCCCCTGGCAGAACTGTGCCGCATAGCCGGGTAGTCTGTACACATGGGGCGCACACAGCCCATTATGTATGAGTTCTTGCACGGGTCCGCTAGTAGACTATATTATATGATGTTGTTATTCCTTGGCCATTACAATACTGACTACTTACCAGCCACTTCATCTTGAAGAGTATTTGTGTGTTACTGAACAACACTGAGTAGTTTTTCTTCATTTTATAGCACACTTTGAGGCTGGAATGGAAGGGAGCGCTCCCCACCACGGACGAGGCATGCATCACATTAATCTGGAAACTGAACTGTTGTAATGCGCCATGTTACATAATGGCCTGAGAAAGTGCTCATGACCTCCTGTTCTTACATTCTTACACTTGCTATGTAATTTCCTTCGCTTATTAGCGGCAACAGTGGCCCACTAAATGTTTCACCAAGGTGCGTGTGTGTGGGGACAGTGCAATGTTGTCTTCCTAGAGCACCGCTTGCCAAATTAACATCCGTAGCTTATTGAAAGTGACAATACGTTCCCTAGGAAGAAACCAAAATTTTCTTTTGAAATACAAGGGATTTCCCGAATATTAGCTTCGCCGTTTTCCCCCCTATAAAATCACAGCAAGCCTTTGGACTGAATAGATAAAGAAAAGCACAGAACAAAAAAATAATGGAAGAAATATGTACACAAAGAAGAACAAAGTACTTTGCAAAGTTATTTATGGGCAAAATAAATAAATAAATAAATAAATAAATAAATAAATAAATCCATACTAATATATACCAAGAAGTTCCGTGACGAACTAAAGAGCCTACTTTTCATGCCAATGATTATTCTACAGTATATGAACCTATCTAGAATAATGACGAAATTAAGTTGGTAATATCGAAATGTCTAATTAGTTCGAAATATTCCTGGCATAATGAAGCCTAATAGAGCACTACAGTTGGCAGCCCTGGTGACTGAATATATTCTTAGTTCCATCTCTTAAGGTACAGAATACAAAATTTCGTTGAAGTCCAATAGGCGTTACATGCAGTTAGACACTGGATCTATCAGCACGCGTAAAAGCATGTTGGCAACAATGTCATGCGTGTGCTGGTTAGAAATAATCGGAAATATTATGATATCTGGTTGTGCCAATTTTGGATGAAAACCATTTGTTAGTATAGAAGTTACATGTATTTTAAAATTGGACCTATCAGCAAGCATAGAATCAATATGGCAGCACTGACTTATATTAATTACTCCAAATTATCTAGAGTGTCAGGTACTATACGTGTGCAAAGAATAGAGCTGTTGGCTTGCATACTTTCTGATATATTGATATTAGGACAAAACATATAGACAGCATTTATTAACAGTTGGCAGCCCTGATTGCTCTTAAGAATACGTATAGTCATATCTGTTATGTTACACATAGCACATACGAAATTTTGTTGAAATCCAACTGATAGTATAGAAGTTACATGTATTTAAAAATTGGTTCTATTAGCAGGCTTAGAAACATGTTGGTAGAACTGAAGTATATAAGTTACTCCAAATTAATCTAAAATGTCAGGTACTATACGTGTGCATAGTTTAAAGCTGATGGTTTGCATACTTTCTGATATATGGGTATTTGGATTAAAAAAAAGTGAGAGAAATTATTAACAGTTGGCAGCCCTGGTGTCTCTTAAGAATACACTCAGTCATATCTGTTTATGTATACATATTACATACAACATTTGGTTTAAATTCAATTAATAGTGTAGAAGTTATATCCATTTAAAATTGGACCTATCAGAAGGCTTAAAATTATTTTGGCAACACTGTCATGTATGGCCTCCTGGATATTAAACTGAAATAGTATTATCTACATGTGTGCCAATTTTGGAATAGCTCCCATGCATACCTTACATGATATCCAACATGGAGCTCAAATTTCCAGTGTGTTTTTTCAGCAGTTGGTAGCACTGACATCATTTTCAAGTATGGGCTTGAGATATTCCGGTATACATCTTTAATCATACCAAATTTGGATTCGATTGCTGCAGCCATTTAGGAGTTGATAGGGGGGTGGGGGTGGGGGGTGGGGACACACACACACAGCCAGACAGACAGAAGGACAGAGAGACACACATTTTCCCGGATCGATCTTATAAGTCTACTTTTTCCTCATTTTTGCAAAATGTGAAAAGTAGGCTAAAATGAGTGGTGTGTGTCTGTCTGTGTGTTTCTCAATCACGCAAGAACCACTAGTCCGATTTAAATGAAATTTTGCCCGGATGTAGCTGATTTACCAGGTTAACATACAGGCTACTTTTGATTTCGATATTTTGCACTATTTGAAAATGGTGAACATTTTAGTGACGTTACTACACCCTTTTGTTTCAAAATATCATAATTTTCATTTCAAATAAAAGAGAACGCTAAGAAATAGCAAACTTTTGATGGTATATACGAGGTTTAAAATTTAATCTTATATCCGAAAGTTCCTTAGCATTTTTCGTGTACCTCCAACGGTTAGCGAGTAAATCCTAAATTTGAGCTATAACACACGGTCAACGCCGAGCGATGTTAGTCTATGTTAGTCCCTACACATGAACTGTTTTATTCATAGAGATGGTTTGTGGGGTCTGAAACGGGGCGTAATTTTTAGTCCAATTTTATACTCTTTTTGTCGGTTATTGTAAGTGAGTATTTCGATCTTTACTCTGTTAGGTAGATTTCATTAGAAAGCTAACTATTTTACAATGTTATAGTGCTTTCTATTATACTTTGCATGGTACGCTTTCTTAAGTTTTATGGATCTGTTTTTTGATAACTGAATATTTCTGTAGGCCAATATTTATCTGCTTTTTGTCGCTTTTTACCATGACCAGAAATCCAAATTAACAGACAAAGTCTACCGACTGTCACATTAGTTTAATTTAGTTTTCATAATTAATCTTACGGCAGAACTAGGCAAACTTATTTCAATAAAGGTGGTATTTTGCCTATCACGGCCAATGAAATCCCGCACAAAACACGGCGTAAACCTAGAAAAGTTGATGAGTTTTAATTGCTTGGCCCTGAAATTCAATATACAATCATTTTGCAAGCCTTTATAGGGAGGTGAAAGACTGTTTTAGCATTTAGCTCTCGCAGTAAAGTACCGGAGGTGTTCTAGATAAGAATTGAGGTATCGCACAGTTTGCTACTCCTTTGGTGGTCCACAAAAGGACCACAAGAGCTCGTTGATGAACTATCTCGGAGTTACTAGGCGAAATCTCACACAAGACACGGCATAAACTTAGAAAATTTGCTGTGATTAAGACTGATTTTGTTATAATTACTTGGGATGATTAAAATGTGTTTTGTTACTGTTACTCTTTATCATGACATGATACGTAGTTTCCGAAATATTACTTACTACGGATATGACAACTGCTACCAAGTTTGATGTTTTTAGCCTATTTTCAATTTTGAAAAAAATAGGCTTATGAGATCACCTTTTGTCCGTGTGTCTGTGTGTGTGCGTGTGTTTGTGTGTGTGAGGTGTGTGTGTGTCCTCCCCTAATAAATTCTAAACGGCTGGAGCGATTTCAATGAAACTCGGTAAGTTCATAGCACTGTTCCGGGCGACCCCGACCGTTCCCTTCAAATTTTGTTACGTATCACCAATCCAACATGGCGCTGTGCGAAATAATTCACCAGCATTCAATATCTCCGAAACTATTCCCGATATCACCCTGGATTTTTTTACGATGATAAAGGGAACTACTAGAAGTTCACCTATGTGACTTTTGAAAAACTGATAACTACAAAACCAACATGGCGGCCACGCGAATTTGCGACATTTAAATAGACGTTTCTCGCGATTTAACCAACCAAATGCAATAAAACTTGGTACAGTATATGTTTATACACATTATAATGCACCGACATCTAACTTCGTTGAATTGTTTACATAACCAAAAGATGGCGGATGGGCGAAATATTTCACCGGCATTCTATATCTCGGAAACTATTAGCGGTATCACCCTGAAATTTTGTACGGAGATTAAGGACACTACTGGAAGTTCATCTCTAAGACTTTCAAAAACCGGTTAACTACAAAAGGAACAAGGCGGCCAAGCGAATTTGAAAATTTTAAATAGACCTTTCTCGCGATTTAATGTTCCAAACGCAATGAAATCTGGTAGAGGAAATGTTTATACACATTGTAATGCACTGGTATCTAATGTAGTTCAATTGTTTACATATCCTCAAGATGGCGGCTGTGGGAATTTTAAAATTAAGTTTTTATTTCTTGTGTCGTAATCATGCGATCGAAGTGAAAGTTTGAATAATGAACCTACGCAATAATTTTCCTTTAATGGTACATGACTCTATGGCCTATACATTTAACAATCCAACATGGCGACCATCCGAAATATTTAGACGGCTCTGAATATCTACGAATCTATTATAGCAATCAAACTGATTTTTTATGTTCATAGGGGCTATGAACTTAAATTTACCTATAGGATTTTAAATATCCTGGTGATCACAAATCCAACATGGCGGCGATGCGAATAATAAATATTCACACGGACGTTTCTCTCAATTTAACCATCCGAGTGCAGTGAAACTTGGTACAGTAAATCCTTATACGAATGTTAATCCACTGGCATCTAATTTATTTCAATTGTTTCCATAACCACAAGATGGCAGCTGTGCGAAATTTTAAAATCTCGTTTTTACTTCTTGTGTCCTAATCATGCGATTGTAGTTCGAATGTTACACGTACACAATAATCTTCATGTAACAGTACATAACTCTAGGACCTACATATTCGAGTATAAAATCCAACATGGCGACCATCCGAAATATTTACTCGGTTCTCAATATCGACGAATACATTACAGCAATCAAACTGATATTTTGTATGTTGATAGTGGCTGTTAACATAAGTAGGATATATGAAAATAGGTTGTATAGTTCATCACGGAACTACTAGTTTATATGTTTAGATATAGTACGAAGACGTTAAACGATAGGTGTTCAATATTTAAGAAAGGTTATTTAACTTTTACTACATAGAAGCTGATATTTATTTCCAATATATAAACGCACTTTCCTACCTACAAAGCGGAGGCAGACTGATTTTTCTCCGGGTACTCCAGTTTTCCCTGACACAATTTCATTCCAGCAACACTCTCCACTATCATTTCATTTCATTTGTCATTCATTTAATCATTGCCCCAGGGGAGTGCGACAGGCTTCGGCAGCCGGCACAGTCCATATCCTCGTTGCTAGATGGGGATTTCATTCATTCCATTCCCTGACCCGGTCGGTCGATTGAAAGCAGGCTGTGGATTTTCACTTCCTTACCTCTGATTAATAATTGGGTGAGTGAAAATGCATGTAATCTACACATGTCGTTGGTAACATGGAAATATCATCACTACATTACGAATGTGTGATTATATTAATGATTTAGGCCAACAAGTACTAATACCCGTGCGAAGTACGTGTACTTCAGCCAGTAAATAAATGTATGTCTACCCCTTATTATTCCCGTTTTTCCAACGGGGTCGGGGATGAGATGCGATGGAAGTCTTTGTGGCGATGGTTTCTACGTCTGGATGCCCTTCCTGACGCCAACCTCATGAGAGGAGTTAATGAGAGATGAAATGAATGATGGTGAATGAAACTGGGCAAGGATGTGGAAGGAAGCGGCCGTGGCCTGTCAGAAGGTACCGTCCTAGCATTTGCCTGGTGTTGAAAATGGGAAACCACGGAAAACCATTTCAAGGACGGCCGACTTTGGCGCTCGAACCCACGCGTCTACCGAGTCAGCAGAGAGCTTGGCCCCATGACCTAATGCTGAGCTTTAGCCAGCGTAGCCACTACTGTCGGTTCAGCCAGTAAATAAATAAAGAAATAAATTATTAAACAAATAAATGAATAAATAATTAAATAAATAAATAAATGAGTCGCCTCCGTAGCGTAGTGGTCAGCATGGTTAGCTGCCGCCCCGGAGGTCCTGGGTTCGATTCCCGGCTCTGCCACGAAATTTGAAAAGTGGTACGAGGACTGGAACGGGGTCTTCTCAGCCTCGGGTGGCCCAAATGAGTAGAGGGGGTTCGATTCCCCCTCAGCCATCCTCGAAGTGGTTTTCCGTGGTTTCCCACTTCGTCTTCGGGCAAATGCCGGAATGGTACCTTCTTCAAGGCCACGGCCGCCTCCTTCCCTCTTCCTTGTCTATCCATCCTAACCATCCCTTACCTTCCCTCATGAGGCCCCTGTTCGCTTTGCAGGTGAGGCCACCTGGGCGAGTGCCAATCCCACCTCACCAGTTGTATCCCTTCCGATTCGATGTTCCCAGCTCTAGGACACTGCCCGTAGAGGCGGTAGTGGTGAGTTCCCTCGCTGAGTCCGTGGGTTCCACCAACCTGGAGGGTAAACGACTAAAAAAAAAAATGAACTTTAATAGACTAACCGAAAAATTTCTGACTACTTCCTGAACAAAAGAACCAAATTACTTTGGTTTAAGGAAACGGAGAATGACTTAATAGAACTCCAATTCACAGAAAATAAACTCATGGATAAAACAGCCAAAACCGTAACTAAGGACAAGAAACAAAGGTTCCAAGTCAAAGTCATACCCAAGAGAAAGATCCAAATCTCTGATGAAGAAAGGAAAGTAAGATAAGGCAATACTGGGCTACAAGGAAAGCACAGAACATTAAAAATTATTTGATTTAATGCACTCCAAAGCTGGGTGAAACGAATAAATGAAGAAAATAAATAAATAAATAAATAAATAAATAAATAAATAAATAAATAAATGAATAAATAGAAATATAAAAATTAATAAACAAATTGATCAATAAATAAATAATTAAATAAATAGGCCTAAGTATATAAATATCCCAAAAAGATATTCTTTATGAGCCAGTCAATTTACATAATAATAATAATAATAATAATAATGTTATTGGCTTTAACTACTGCGGCTTTTCGAGACGCCCGGGTGCCGGAATTTTGCCTCGAAGGGGATCTTTAACGTGCCACTAAATCTACTGAGATGGCTTCCTTGCATTTGCGCACTGTCAAATGCCAGCTGACTGCACCAGGATTCGAAAAAAGCTTGTAGTTTAACGTGACCGTTAATCTAGAGATCATGAGCCACGGGACCTCCTTTTTACGTGGAATCCGAACCATAGGACATGGCATTTTACTTCGAAAATCTCACATGCATTGACCGTGAATCGAACCCGGACCGCCTTGGTGAGAGGCATACAGCTAGACCGCTGAGCCACCACGCCCCACCAGGATTCGACCCTGCAACCTAGGGCCCAGCAAGTGAGAAGGTTACCGCTGAGCCACGCAGCCAGCTAGTCAATTCACAGATACAACCTCTCATACATTACAGAGTAACGCCTTTAAAATCCCGACTGTGCCGTGAAATGGTCAAGATGCCTTGACCCCAGAGCCCGAGTGTCCTAGCCAATTGAGATTAGAGCAAGGAATTAAAAAAAAAAAAAAAAAAAAAAAAGATAAGAAATTTTGAATTTCTTCTCCAATTCTCCACTTGTGTAGAAGTCAGACGGAAACTCATTGTTCGAAGAGAAAGGTATGAGACAAATATAGTTTGATATGAAACACCTGAAATAATAAAATCTTCTTAGCATCCTCAATTAAGGCAATCATTTGAGCTTGTTGATCTCCGATAAAAATCTGGAATTGCTACTCAGCAACTTCCGGAGTGTAGGACGTTATGAAAATCACTTCCACTTTCTACATCGACTCAAAGATGGAAGTCAAGAACCAGTTCTGACAAGAACTTCTTTGAATCACGACTGTGCTCGAAGAATATTGTCCTCACCTCTGTCATCTGCCTAACCAGTAAAGTAGCTTTGCACGTTAAATCCCACCAGGATAATACCAATAAGGTACCTCATTTCTAAGCCCGGGCCATCCAGATCTTTGAGATCATAATGGGCAGGACCACTACACTTTCCTATCTCCATATTTGCCATATTTCCTCAGCCAAGGGCAGATACTTGGTGATTTTCTCACAGTAGGTTTGTTGCAGATTATGGGAATTGGGCACTGCGATATCAATGAGAAAGGTTCTCTTCCGCACTTTGTCCACAAGAACGATCTTATTATTATTATTGATGTGAAACATCTTTCCACTCGGTTGCTGGATATTTTTATGGAGTAATTTTGAAAAATGGGACGGAAGTGGATCCGACGGAAGTGTGTAAGACGCACTGCCAGCTGGATCGCATCTTTCCACTCGGTTGCTGGATATTTTTGTGGGAGTGATTTTGAAAAATGGGATGGAAGTGGATCGGACGGAAGTGTGAAAGACGCACTGCTAAAGCAGCCAGGAGGGATGTGATCCAGCTGGCAGTTTTAAGAGGAAACAATGATCACGCAGTGTCGGAGATTGGTACCATGACGCACTGTCGGCCATGTAGAATGTATATCACATACGGGTTACTTCAAGGTTTGGAGGCGCCATTACAGATATTCCTACCATAAATCATCTTCAAGTTGTCGTTCTTTGGTGTAAACATATTCATTATATCATATTTTCTGAAAACAATTATGATTTATTAAGAGTCTGTTTTTCAATCTCTGGATAAAAGTGATGGGCATCCACTCCCCGAGTAACTTTGCTCAACACTTTCATACTGAACAGTAAACACTCATGCGAACTCTGGTGTCAACTGATTGAAACACAAACCACATGTTCAAAGTCTTCGTAACAGTATTTAAATGATGATATGATTTAATATGAAACATTGTAACTAGTCGGCAAAGCCGATATGTTTCTGCACAATGGCTATTCAGATATTAACCCACATTGCGGAAATGCAGCGATCAATATAATGTAGATCGATGTTTTTAAACGGGAACTGGGCTAGCCTTTCAGGGACCACTAGAGGAATTCCCTTTACTGTCAAGTAGGCGTATTCATAACTAATTTAAAACTCAATTCCACGCAGGAACATTATCGAAAAAAAAAATCAAAATATTAAAGGAGCATAAAAAATACTTCCATATTATTACCGGCACGTGAAAATGAGTAACTGTCTTGTACTCAAAATTTCTGTGGTTCTAATGGCTGCGTGGATAGAGTCTTGGTATGCGAATCATGAGGTCTCAAGTTCGAACCCCAGTCCCGGCAATTATTTTTGCTACTGGATTATCGATTTAAACGATATCTATCATAACATTATCCGTCATTTTAACAGAATCTACATGGAATTACGATTTATCTAATTTTAATTACAATAGTTTGCACCAAGCAGGAGTTGGGAAATTTGATTGTATTGAACATTATTTCTAGTAGTCTATAGATAGGCTAGAGACTGTGGTTTCATTCCTCCTCTTAATTTACAATATAATATGTGATGTTTGTTCAAACAAGTGTGACAGTAGCATATCTCCAATTCAATCTATTCATTCATCATAGTACCAGTAAATTAACATTTTAGGAATGCCCAAGATGTATATTATTATTATTATTATTATTATTATTATTACTTTAGTCGTTTACCCTCCAGGTTGGTGGAACCCACGGACTCAGCGAGGGAACTCACCACTACCGCCTCTACGGCCAGTGTCCTAGAGCTGGGAACATCGAATCGGAAGGGATACAACTGGTGAGGTGAGATTGGCACTCGCCCAGGCGGCCTCACCAGCAAAGCGAACAGGGGCCTCATGAGGGAAGGTAAAGGATGGTTAGGATGGATATACAAGGAAGAGGGAAGGAGGCGGCCGTGGCCTTGCCCGAAGACGAAGTGGGAAACCACGGAAAACCACTTCGAGGATGGCTGAGGGGGAATCGAAACCCCTCTACTCATTTGAGCCACCCGAGGCTGAGTAGACCCCGTTCCAGTCCTCGTACCACTTTTCAAATTTCGTGGCAGAGCCGGGAATCGAACCCAGGACTTCCGGCGCGGCAGCTAACCATGCTGACCGCTACGCTACGGAGGCGACTGATGTATATTATACCAGTAGGATTTCATGTCAGATGACTTCACATACATTTCATCTCAATTTCATAGTAGGATAACATGTCAGATGTTACACATCATATGCGACTACTGTAAGGCTCGTATCTTTTATTTTTTGTCTCCACTCTCGGCCAATATCTCTTCATTCTTCTGTTCCTACGTGTAAGATATTGTTCCCTCACTGACAACTCCCCTGTCTCCTGAAAACCTGTAAACCCCTTAACCAGCCGTCTAAATCGCTCTCTGTCCATTATGTCTCCTTCTTTCACTCCCATCCGATCCAAGTCCAATCTCACTTCCCGAAACTATTTCGGCTCCGTCTTCCTCTTCGTCAATCTGGCACTGTTCATCCTCACCTAGTGTCCATAAAACTGTATTCTCCTTTTTCTCATTAGGGCTACGACTCCTTCTGTCTTCAGGTATAGCCCTCTGTTAGGTTTGAGTCTCCTCTCTCCATCCTCAATATTATTAATTATTACTATAATTATGAAATCTGGCTCGAATTTTACATAACGGAGGCAGTGACGAATAGGGTATGGACTGACACCAATCATGACCTACGACACTTCGTAAACTCGATGGCGGTACATGGGTACCACCATAAACTGTGCGTTACCGAGTACTTTCATGACATAGACGTATCCTGAATTTGTAAATTATGTGGTAAACAATGTAGTCGGTACCACGTAATCACATGTAAGAACCGGGGACCTTCCATTGTGGTATTTTGTGAAGGTGGAAGGTAAAAACATTAATGTATATTCAAATTTATTAACCCTATGCTCAATTTGTGCTCTGTATTTTCAATAATAATATTATTTTCGATAATCGTTAGGCGTACATCATACAATCGGACTTAACCAAATCGATTGTTTGTTTGCTCAGGTGAGTGAATACCTAAGATGAAGGGGTGCAGAGGAAGGCCAAGGTTACAAGATGTTCTCGCAGTTGCTCGGATATAAGGGGCAGTGGCTATGTAGCTCAAGTTAGCAGGTCATGGACCCAGTCTCCACTGGTTGCCATGGTCATGAGCAAGAACCGAACTTTGTTGTTGGACCGTAGTCATCAGCCTCATGTACGAGGGTGTTTGTACACCCACTGTACGATAACCTGTGTTCTTTTGATGATGAGAGAGTGCATTTAATTGGATCTAAAAGTGTAGTAAGGTTTGAATTCCAGCGTTGAAAGCGAACATCCTGAATGTGGTTTTTTCGTGATTTCTCCACAGTCCCTCCAGATAAAGTTTTTTTTCTTCGTGTGGCCTCCAGAGAGAGAGAGGCCGAGTGCAGGTCTTTCTAGACGACGCCCGTGGGCGACCTGCGCGTCGGGATGAGAGATGGAATGGATGAAGATGAATGCAACTGGGCAAGGATGTGGAAGGAAGTGGCCGTGGCCTGTCAGAAGGTACCGTCCCAGTATTTGCCTGGTGTTGAAAATGGGAAACCACGGAAAACCATCAATTTTGAAATGGATGTCCTTACAATTTAAATAAGGAAATATATTCAAGTATTCAAATCCGAACAGAAAAAGGAAAACATAGAAGTAATGTTGAATATAACATTTTTTGTATCTCAATTCCCTAGTACTCATAAATGAATTATGTCATGTAGTGGCCCTGTCAAAGTCTGTTGGAGGGCGGCTTCGGTGGCGTAGTCGGTAGCATGCTGAGCATCTATGCCCAAGATAGTGGGTTCAAACCCGGCCGAAGCCGTCGTATTTTTTAAGAGCGTTAAAAATCCCTCAGTATGCCTTCCTTCGGCAGGGAAGTAAAGCCGGCGGTCCCATGTCATAGATTTATAGCATGTTAAAGTACCTTCCACTAATTACACCTGTGTGAAGCTAAATTGTATAGGTTAGAAATGTAAACAACGCTCTTAGGTTTCTACGTTCGTTGCCAACAGCCGACTTCAGTGGCGTCTAGTAGCTAAGTTCTGAACTAGTTCTAGTAGTCGTATATATATATATATACATAAATCTTACTGTATATCTTATATCTGATCTTATATCTTATTATACATGTGTAAGAAAGGATGTCTGTCTGTTCGTCTTTTATGCGTTCATAAACCATTCATCCGATTGCGATCAAATTTTGGTGAGTTGTTGTGAAAACTTCCGGGATGGTTATAGGCATAGTTAACCCAATTTGCAATAGGTCGCGCGCGAGTAGTCTAAGCAAATGTGTGTTGGCGATTCGTTCATATACAATTCATCCGATTGCGATCAAATTTTGGTGAGTTGTTGTGCCCACTCCCGGGAAAGTTATAGACATAGTAAATCCAATTTACAATGGATGGCGCGGGAGTAGCTTCCACATAAAGGCGTGCGATTCGTTTCAAAAAAGTCCCACATGCGTTCATATACCGTTCACCCCATTGCGATGAAACTTGGGTGAGATTTTGTGTACACTTCAGGGAAGGTTTCTCGCTTGGTAAATCCATATTACAATAGGTAGCGCACGAGTAGATTCAACAAATGAAAGTCGACGTGCGGAGCGTTTCAACAATGTCCCATATGCGTTCATATACCATTCGTTTGATAGCAATGAAACTTGGGTGAGATGTTGTGTACACTCCAGGGAAGGTTTCTGGCTTAGTAAATCCATTTTAGAATAGGTAGCAATGAGTAGATTCAACAAATGAGCGACGACGTGTGAAGCGTTCCAACCAAGTTCCGTATGCGTTCGTATACCATTCGTCCGATAGCGATTAAACTTGCGTGATATGTTGTGTACACTCCAGGAAAGGTTTCTGGCTTACAAAATCCATGTTACAATAGGCAGCGCACGAGTAGATTCAACAAATGAATGACGACGTGCGAAGCGTCTCAACATAGTCCCATATGCGTTCATATACCATTCGTTTGATAGCGATGAAACTTGCGTGAGATGTTGTGTACACTCCAGGGAAGGTTTCAGGTTTAGTAAATCCATGTTAAAATAGGTAGCGTACGAGTAGATTCAACAAATGACTGACAACGCGCGAAGCGTTTCAACAATGTCCCGTATGAGTTCATATACCATTCATCCGATAGCGATAAAACTTTGGTGAATCGTTGAGTACACTCCAGGGAACGTTTTAAGCTTAGTAAATCCATTTTACAATATGTAGCGTACGAGTAGATTCAACAAATGGGTGACGGCATGCGAAGCCTTTTAACAAAATCCCGTATGCGTTCATATGCCATTCATCCCATTGCGATGAAACTTTGATGAGTTGTTGTGTACACTTACATGAAGGTTTCTAACTTAGTAAATCCATTTCACAGTAGGTAGCGCACGAGTTGATTCAAGAAATGAGTGCCAGCGCACGAATCGTTTAAACAAAAGTCCGTATGCGTTCATAAGCCATTCATTTGATTGCGATGAAACTTTGGTGAGTTGTTGTGCACGCTCCCACGAATGTTTCTAAATTAGCTAATCCCTTTTACGGTTGTTTAGAGGCAGTTGACGGAAATAGAAAAAAAATATGGTTTATCCAAAAGCACTTAAAGAAACAACGTTACAACGCCATCACTTTCTTAGGAATGCATTGCAACGCATGCGGGGTTCAGCTTGTTATATATATACTTTTGAACTCACGGTGGTTTTGGGGTCTGGGGAAGTGAAACTCGAAGATATGTCGAAATTTTCCGGAAGTCGAAACATGGTACCCATTGCAATAGTTAGCTTTCTAATGAAATCTATCTAAACCCCTGACGGAGCCGGGAATAGAACCCGGGGCCTTCAACACCACGGGGCTGGCAATAAGACTTCCCAGTGTGACACATTAGTCTAAATACTATTTCTACAAATTCTCAACGGAGCTATCACTGGGTTATCTTCTTGTACAGAAAGAGACTTGTCTCACATAAAAGCGAGATTGCCTCATTGTTATCACAAAGTAGTAGCACAGGTATTAAATGATCGATGCGATCCACACCGGTCTAGTTACTTTCTACCGCTCAGGGTTAGCCTTGCGTCACAGGTGGACTTGAAATTTCCATTAGGGTTCATGAAATGTAACATGACTCGATCGACAGATATTTATGGTGGTGTTTATCTATAAACATTAGAGCTCGAGGTCTGTTTGTTTGTCCGTCTGTCTACTTCTTACATAAATCTGTATCAATTGATATTCCAACTTTTCAATCACACAATATCATCCCAATTACTGGGACATGTGAAACAAGTAGTTCAGTGAATAACTATACAGCCTATTTTCATATATCCTCATCATCATCTTCATTTCCCCTTTTCCAGTTGACACTGGGTGGGGGCAAATATGGTTCCTCTCCACTTTGTTCTGCCGTTCCACCATTCCTCTTTCGACACGGTGTTCCAATCCAGGTTCCGTTTACTAATGCTATTCCTCACCGAATCCATCCAACGCATTCTTGGTCATCCTCGTCCTCTCTTCCCTGTCATCCATCGTTCCAGTGCTCGTCTTGGTAGCCTTACTTCATTCATCCGTCTGACATGTCCAAACCATCTCAATCTGTTTTACTCCAGTTTGTCATTTAGTTTCTGTACTCCCAGTTCTTTCCGTATATCTTCATGTCTCACTCTGTGTCTCCTCGTTTTCTGGACCATACTTCTCAGGAATCTCATCTCAGCTGCCAGTACTCTGCTCTCATCCCTCTTAGTCATTGTCCAAGTTTCCGCTGCATCTGTCATTATAGGAAAAAAAAGTGCTTTGTACATAACTTCTTTAGCCTTAATTGGTATGTCCTTGTTCCATACTAGTCCCCGTACCTGTTGGTAGAAAGCACTCCCGAGTTGTATTCTTCTGCTAATTTCCAAATTTAGTCTTCTATCTTGTCAGTTCACTTTCCAAGTATTTGAAGTGTTTCACCACTTCCAATTCCTTATCTCCTACTTTGATTACTCCTTTTCCTTCTTTCTTATCTCTACTCATCACCACTGTTTTACTCTTCTCCACATTTATCTTCAATCCCCATTGCTCAATCTCTTCATTTATTACGTCTAACTGTTCTTGTACCTCCATCTCATCCTCGACCCTGATCACAACATCGTCTGTAAACAACTTTACCTTCATCTTTGCCCTACTATAGTCTTGTATATATCCTAAATGTTAATTGCCTCTATCAACATACAAAATTTAAGTTTGATTGCTAAAATAGATTCTTAGATATGGCGGCTTCGGTGTAATTGGTAGAATGCTGAGCTTCTACGCCCAAGATCGCGGTTCCAACCCCGGCCGGAGTCATCGGATTTTTTAAGATTGTTAAAAATCCCTCAGTATGCCTTCCTTCGGAGGGGAAGTAAAGCCGGCGGTCCCATGTCATATATTTATGGCATAAAAAAGAACCTTCCACAAATTACACCTGTGGAAGCTAAAATTTGTAGGTTAGTTTGATAATGCTCTATTACTTCCAACGTTCTCCACCGGGTGCTGACTCCGATGGCATTTAGTAGCCACGTCCACAGCTAGGTGCCGTGGATGGTAGCATTTGGTGGCAAAAGTAGGTACTACTTAAGAAAATTAATCGTCTGCAGTCCTTCTACTGAATCACAGATAACACACACTAATACAGCCATCACAATTAACACCGGCCATCTGACAAATTCTACACACACCCAAAGTACACGGGCTACTTGACCACGTTGTCGCAGTCCCTAAACTAAGGAACCAATCAACCAAGATTCTTAGATATTTAGAACCGTCTAAATATTTCGGATGGTCGCCATGTTGGATTTTTATATATATGTAGGTCTTAGAGTTATGTACTATTACATGAAGATTATTGTGTACGTGTAGTATTCAAAATTCAATAGCATGATTAGGAGACAAGAAATGAAAACCAGATTTTGAAATTTCGCAGATCTGCCATCTTGTGGTTATGAAAGCATCTAATTTATTTCAATTGATATTACACTGATAATAACAATAATTATAATAACAATAATAATAATAATAAGTAATTCCATGAAGAACTAAATAGCCTATTGTCATATATCCTACCTATGTTAATTGCCTCTATCATCATACAAAATCTCAGTTTGATTGCTGTAATAGATTCGTAGATATTGAGAACCGTCTAAATATTTCGGATGGTTGCCATGTTGGATTTTTATATGAAGGCCACAGAGTTATGTACTATTACATGAAGATTATTTTGTAGGTGTATTATTCAAACATCAATCTCATGATTAGGACACAATAAAAAAGAGATTTAAAAATTTCGCACAGTCGCCCTCTTGTGGTTGTGAAAACAATGGAATAAATTAGATATCAGTGGACTTGAGTTTGAATAAGCATTTACCGTACCAAGTTTTACTGCACTCGGATAGTTAAATCGCTAGAAACGTGCATTTAAATATTTATTTTTCTCGTCGTCGCCATGTCTTTGCTCATCAGGTTAATGAAAGACCCTTAAGAGAACATATGTTCATAGCCTCTATCAGCATACAAAATTTCAGTTTGATTGCTATCATAGATTAATAGATATTGAGAACCGTCTAAATATTTCGGATGGTCGCCATGTTGTATTTTAATATAATTATGTACATCATAGAGCTATGTTCAATTAGATGACGATTTTTGCGTAGGTTCATTATTCAATCGTTCACTTCAATCGCATGATTAATACACAAGAAAATGTAAACTTAATTTTCAAATTGCGCACAGCCGCCATCTTGAGGTTATGAGCACAATTGAACTAAATTAGATGCCACTGCATTACAATGTGTATAATAATTTACTGTACCACATTTCACTGCGCTCAGATGGTTAAATCGCGAGGAAAGTCCATTAAAATGTTTCAACTTCGCTTGGCCGCCATGTTAGTTTTGTATTTTACAGGTTTTGGGAAGTCTCATAGCTGAACTTCTAGTAGTACCCTTTATCTTCGTACAAAATGTCTAGGTTTTTCTTAGGATCTATCTTTTTTTACTTCCAGTTTCTCCATAAGTCCTTTCTCATGCATTGCAAGGCATTCCGCAGCATATAATGCCTCCAGACGGATGACTGTGTGATAGTATCTTAGGTTGGCATTTAGGGATATTGATTTCTTGTTGTAAACACCTTTTGTTAGATGATATGCCATTTCATTTATTACTTCTTCTTGCTTCGTTACGGCCAATCAAGGACACGTCATGTCAACTGTTTCATCTGCATTTTAATGTTGACCCAATCGATGTTGCACATTTCTCTCCGTCGTCCACGCCTTCCCGGTTTTTAGCCTACTTTTCACATTTTGCAAAAATGAGGAAAAAGTAGTCTTATGAGATCGATCCGGGAAAATGTGTGTGTGTGTCTGTCTTCTGTCTGTCGGTCCTTCTGTATGTATGTCTGTCTGGCTGTGCGTCTGTCCCCCCCCTATCAACTCCTAAACGGCTGCAGCAATCAAAACCAAATTTAGTATGAGTAAAGATGTGCACCGGAATAGCTCACGTCCATATTTGAAAATGATGTCTGTGCTACCAACTGCTGAAAAAACGCACTAGACATTTGAGCTCCATGTTGGATATCTTGCAAGGTATGCATGGGAGCTATTCCAAAATTGGCACACATGTAGATAATACTATTTCAGTTTAATTTGCAGGAGGCCAACTATGACAGTGTTGCCAAAATAATTTTAAGCCTTCTGATAGGTCCAATGTTTAAATGCATATAACTTCTACACTATCAACTGGATTTCAACCAAATTTTGTATGTAATATCTGTACATAAACAGATATGACTGAGCGTATTCTTAAGAGCCACCAGGGGTGCCAACTGTTAATAATTGCTCTCTCTATTTTTTTAAATCCAAATAACAATATATCAGAAAGTATGCAAGCCAACAGCTTTAAACTATGCACACGTATATTCTGACATTTTAGATTAATTTGGAGTAACTTATATACGTCAGTTCTACCAACATGATTATAAGCCTGCTGATAGTACCAATTTTTAAATACATGTAACTTCTATACTATCAGTTGGATTTCAACCAAATTTCGTATGTGCAATGTGTACCATAACAGATATGACTATAAGTATTGTTAAGAGCAATCAGGGCTGCCAACTGTTAATAAATGCTGTCTATATTCTTTTTACCCTAATATCAATATATCAGAAAGTATGCAAGCCAACAGCTCTATACTTTGCACACGTATAGCACCTGACATTCTAGATTAATTTGGAGTAATTAATACAAGGTGGTGCTGCCAACAAGATATTATAATAAGTCAGATTATTTCTGACCAGCACACGCATGGTATTGGCAACTCAAACTAACACTTGGGGCGCTGCGGTCGGTCTGGATAAGTAGGGTTTAAATTTCTCAATAACACGCGTTTGATATGGAACACTTTTTATTTTTCGGTTATAATCAGTAAATGTGGTCTCTAAAGTAATGACAGTGTTATTTTTAATTGTATATATGTATACCTGTGCGATACACGTGATCTAATTTGTGTGTTCCACTGGATTTGTTTGTGTCAATTGCATATTATCAAGCAGCATCAGTTTTTATGGTTGATGTAGATCAGCTGATTCAAATATACACAGGGCTACACTTCGGACATTATTTCGGTACTATTATGCGCAATATAATGGAAATGTCGATCCTGAGTCAACGCCGAGGACATTCAAATAGAGAAATACGGTAAATAAACAAATAAATAACATACCGAAGCTATGCTACTTTTATCATTCCGAGACTAGCATCCACGCAAACCAGACGCCACTGCTCCAAGCTCCGACTTATATCGTGAATTGATGTCAAACTGATGATCCGCTAGCCTTTCCGCCAAGCGTACACCTCGTAATCGCCAAGTTCTTCGATATTTGAGCTATTCCACTACGAGTCATATAGGCCTAATTTGCCTCCCCATGGTAACACTGTAGAATGAGTGATTCCGCTACCATTCAAATATTCAACACCAAACCCACCTTTTAACCATCCAAATCAAGCAATTCCTGTCGCCTCCCGAGTTTTAATACAAGTTAAATTCATCCCTTCTCCCTACCAAGCAGCCAATAATTACTTATTTAATTAATTATTCAAGTAACTTCAATCTTACCAGCGCGCCCATCGTAACAGCTGTTTTTAAACTGGATAACCTTCGCTGGCTTTAAGTCGCAGGTCTTCTGTCTGTCTACCTCGACAAGTGTTAGATCTTTCCCGGGGTGGAAAGGTATTATTTGGTATCATCACATTTCGGCTATTGCTGTTTGCATCGTTTGGAAAGTGATGAAAACGTATATCCGCAGCCCTCTTATACATCGATGTACAGCCGTAAACTGAGCAATACACTTTGCTTTTACTCATTTTTCACTCTATCAACGAGTAAAACTTATTACTTATGTATAAAGACACGAACAATTTACCACGATCTGTTTACCAATACAAGAAACCATACAAACAGTCACCACGTGACAAATGTACCCTACTTGGTAAGTTTCTCATTTTTACCGCTAGATGTCATAACAAATAGCTGGAGTTGCCAATTGTCGGCAACATGCTTTTACGCGTGCTGATAGATCCAGTGTCTAACTGCATGTAACGTCCATTGGACTTCAACCAAATTTTGTATTCTGTACCTTAAGAGGTGGAACTAAGAATATATTCAGTCACCAGGGCTGCCAACTGTAGTGCTCTATTAGGCTACATTATACCAGGTATATTTTGAACTAATTAGATATTTCGATATTACCAACTTAATTTCGTCATTATTCTACATAGGTTCATATACTGTAGAGTAATCATTGGCATGAAAAGTAGGCTGTATAGATCTTCACGGAACTTCTTGTTAGTTTCGGCTTAGGTTGAAAACACTGATGTTCTTGAAGTTTTCCCGTAAGTGGGCCACGCTCCTAGATATTTCCACATGTTATCCTAATCTCTCTTCTTCACTGAACTAGGCCCCCTTTGTAATTTTGTCATGGAGAAAAGCAAAAATTCGGTTGGATAGCAAAGTTGATTTCATTCGGGCTTCCATTTATAACTATTATTATTATTATTATTATCATCATGTCACTAATTGGCTGCACACAATGCAACGAGCTGCACTTAATTTATAACTAATGAGGAGCGTTGATTACCTTGCCCTATTATACTGTGGACAGGAGCGCCCGTGACCCAGTAAAAGTTGCAATAACATTTGCTTTGACAGTTATTGTTCGCATATAACTATTTATTTATTTATTAGCTTGTCACGAATGAATTAATCTGACCAGAGTAGCTGAGTTGTAGTGCGCAATGCCATGGGGCCTGTTGTTGTTGTTGTTGTTTCATTTAAGGGGCTTCGGAATGCTGACAATCTTCACATTGAAGCGATGCGCCGAACAGGGTTCTAACCACCAACATCTGTATAATTGAAAAAAAAAATGTAGTTAAACGAAATGTAGGTATAATTTGGGCATTATGTGCAGATATAGAACTATTATGATGACTGAGACAATGAAACAGCCCACGAACTACGTACAAAAGAAATTATTTTCAACAAAGTTACGTTGTGTGCGTGTATGTATGTATGTAAATATGTTTGTGTGCATAAATGTGTGCGTACGTGAGCGTGTATATGTGTGTGTGCGTGTGTGTATCTTCACTTTTATTTAAAAATTGTATGATATAGACGTCATGTACAGCAGATTATGTGTTTATAGCAATGTAAAGTTGTAAATTGTATACATGTAACATATCAGATATGTATAGATTTAATGATCGGAGATGGAGATGGGGCTTGCCCTTCTGTATCTGCCGTCCATAAATTGTAGGCACAATTTTTGGTAAATAAATAAATAATAACAATAATAACAAAAGGAAAAAGAAAACATCCTAGTGCTTTTTTCCTTAAAGGATATGCCAAGGCAGCATTCCTAAGATGTTTGCGCTTGATGTACTTCCACTCATTCACATTACGTTTGCGTTTTCTAGTTGCATTTTCATGCCCTAATGCACTTGTTGTCACAAGCAAAGAACTATGCTCCGCCATCTTGTACTGGAGTTAGATCACTATTCCGCGCGAGACGAAAGTTCCCCATCCCCTAGCACCGCAACAAGTTAGGAATTCTTCCAGTCAAATTAGGTTTTTTTTTGCTGCATTAAATCATGTAGTTCCAAATTTTTCTGGAATGTGTAGAGGGAGGTCCCCTGAACAACGCCTAATAAAGTCCCGTCGATTTCAGGTGCTGCGGGGGGCAGGAGGTGTGCTGAAAGGCACAAGTAAATTTATTTTTATTATAAGAGGGTAACAGTGGCGTTAACTATAAAAGAGGCATTTATAACTTATTTTTTAATGAATATATACAACGAAAAATAATGAACTCTTCAGAACATATATATATACCGGTATACTCCGATGGGCTGGACTGCTAACTATTAGATTTTGATCATGTTTTCATTCCCATAAAAACGAAATTGTATTCCGAAATATTGGGCTCCCCCAAAACAATCATATATACGCCACTGCGTTCATATATATTTATACATTCTAGGTATATATCATTATTTATATGGGTAATAATAGTACATTATGCAACGAGCCTATAATGGCTATAATTAAGACACGAGTATTTTTTATAAAACGAGCGTATGCGAGTTTTATAATTTCCATACGAGTGTCTTAATTACCATTATAGGCGAGTTGCATACGACTGTTTATGTTCGACGATAATTATAACTTTATTATATGTTTTAACATAAATATTCATAAATATCTGTTGAGAGTCAGCTACTGGAATTTTGTGATCGCAGAGCGAGCGTTGGGTGTTATATCTTTGTCTTTCAAGAGCTTTGAACGACCGACGCATGCGCTCTTTGGGCTTGCAATGCCATATGCAGCCATATGTTTACATCAGCCGTCCCTCAGTAATATTGTCACCGCAGTCATTTGAAGACAATGCGCTGTGTAGAAATTAGTGTTGGTGATTTTAAGGTACAGTGCTATTTCTTGTCTCATATTCGCCAGTTTATTTACGCGAACATATGGACGGTGGGTATTCCATGTCGGTAATTTATTATAGTTCGATGTTGTGTTTATGTCCGACATGTTGGATTTTGAGCGCATGCGCGAAGTTATCGTTACCTAATTGGTCAATGAACGAGCTCTGATTGGCTGGAGAAACTGTATCATAATGGAAAACAGTGTTATAATGACCATCATTATGATACAGTTATCTGACACATAATAGCGAGGGTCGAACATAAATACCATTTATGTTTACATAATCAATAAATAAAAAGTTACAGAGAGTTAAAGCCGTTGAAAACATAAGTAAAATAATGAACAGTTTACTAGCGAAATCTCGAAACCGACCCTGATACGTCAAAACGCTATAACGTTTAAAGATATAAAGATAAATTAGCATAAGTATATATATTCTTGAAGGCAACTTCGTGCTCTACAACTTCCTTCCTCACGACTTTCCTGTAAAATGGAAGGCAAACGGATTGGAAGGGCAAGTTTGACGAGAAACGTGAGGCGCTACATATTTTTCTGCAAATTTTCCAGGTTCACCAGCTCATATCTCGAAGAAGGTAAGACACAGGTGTGAAAATGAATATACCACTTTGTAGGGCATTTAATTACCTTTCAGTTAGGAAAGTATAAACATTTCTGTAAGATGCACCGTTTGAAAGTTATGCGCCTAAAACGATAAAGGGGGGCCTTCTAGCCCCCCTCCTGCCCCCCGCAGCACCTGAAATCGACGGGACTTTATTAGGCGTTGTTCAGGTAACCTCCCTCTACACATTCCTAAAAAAATTGGAACTACATGATTGAATGCAGCAAAACCATCATTTTTGGTCTAATTTGACTGGACTACTACGCCACATTGCAGGAACGTTCATATACTGTAGATCCTTAATCCAATGTAACATCATTTTCGGGGCATCGCTTCAATTTTCAAAATGTAATTTCTTTACGTCATATTAAGCTACAGACCGTAGCACCGGTGGCGTAGTAGGTAGCATGCTGAGCTTCTATGCCCAAGGGCGCGGGTTCAACCCCGGCCGAAGTTGCCGGATTTTTCAAGAGCGTTAACATCCCTCAGTATGCCTTCCTTCGGAGGGGAAGTAAAGCCGGCGGTCCCATGTCATAGGTTTATGGCATGATAAAGAGCCTTCCACACTTGTGTGAAGCTGAATAATGGGTTATATTTGACTAACGCTCTTAGCTTCCAACTTCCGTCGCCAGGAGCCGACTGCGGTGGCATCTAGTAAGCAAGTTCAAAACCAGTTGGTCGTTGACGGTGGCGTTTGGTAACAAACGTAGGAACTACTTGCAAATCGAATGTCTGCAGTCCTTACTTGAATTAAAAATAGATAACACACACTAATACAGCCATCACAATTAACACCGGTTATCAGACAGATTCTACACACACCCAAAGTAAACGGGGCTACATGACAACGTTGTCGTAGCCCCTAAACTGAGGAACCAACCAACCAAGCTACAGACCCTTGACTTTCTAACAGTTCCATGTACGTGCGTCCTGTTAGTAAAACCACAATTTTTATTTTTCTCTGTATTTTGCACTAAATTTCATTCTAGATTCTTACTTACACATAAAATACATCCTAAGAAAGCAAAACGGGGATTGTGGTGTCAAAACATATCTCGTCCTGAAACCAAAACTGTCACCGTTTCTTCAGCTAGCGAAAAAGCCTTTGATTCCTGTTTATTGCAAATAACATATATTTCTTAATATAACAAGTAGTTCCGTGAGAACTATACAGCCTATTTTCATATATCCTACTAATGTTAATTGCCTCTATCAACATACAACATTTCAGTTGGATTGTTCTGATAGATTCGTAGATACTGAGAACCGTCTAAATATTTCAGATTGTCGCCAGGTTTTATTTTTATTTATTTACTATTACATGAAGATTATTGTGTACGTGTGGTAGTCAAACTTCAATCGCATGATTAGGACACAAGAAGTAAAAAAACGAGATTTAAAAATTTTGCACAGATGCCATCTTGTGGTTATGAAAACAATTGAAATAAATTAGATGCCAGTGGATTAACATTTGGATAAGCATTTAACGTGGAAAGTTTTCTACACTTGGATGGTTAAATCGCGAGAAACGTCCATTGAAATATTTATACTTCGCGTCACCGCCATGTTGGATTTGTGCTCAGAAGGTTACTGAAAGTCCTATAGGTGAACTTATGTTCATAGCCTCTATGCACATAAAAATCAGTTTGATTGCAGTAAAGATTCGTAGATATTAAGAACCGTAAACGTATTTCGGATGCTCGCCATTTTGGATTGCTATATGTATAGGCCATAGAGTTTTGTACCACTAAAGGAAAAATATTGCTTAGGTTCATTATTCAAACTTTCACTTCGATCGCATGATTACGACACAAGAAAAAAAAACTTAATTTTAAAAATTCGCACAGCCGCCATCTTGATGGTATGTAAACAATTCAACTAAATTATATGCCAGTGCATTACAATATGTATAATCATTTACTGTACCACATTTCACTGCGCTCAGATGGTTAAATCACGAGAAAAGTCTATTAAAATGTTTCAACTTCGCTTGGCCGCCATGTTCGGTTTGTTCTTTACAGATTTTTGAAAGTTACATAGATAAACTTGTATCAGTGCCCTTTATCTACGTACAAAATATCAGGGTGATATCTGTAATAGTCGGAGATATAGAATACCAGTGAAATATTTCGCACAGCCGCCATTTTGAGGTTATGTAAATTGAAGTAAATTAGACGCCAGTGCATTACAGTGTGTATAAACATTTGATGTGCCAAGTTTCATTATGTTTGGATGGTTAAATCGCGAGAAAAGTCTGTTTAAAAGTCTCAACTTCGCTTGGCTGCCATGTCGGTTTGTAATTACCAGGTTTTTGAAATCCTTATAGGTGAACATCTAGTAGTGCCTTTTATCACCGTACAAAATTTCAGGGTGATATCGGTAATAGTTTCGGAGATACCGAATGCTGGTGAAATATTTCGCACAGCAGCCATGTTGGATTGGTGACACACAATAAAATTTGAAGGGCACGGTCGGGGTCGGCCAGAATGGTGCTATGAACTTACCGAGTTTCATTGAAATCGCTCTAGCCTTTTAGAAGGTATTAGGGACACACAGACACACACACAGACACGCACACACAGACACACGGACAAAAGGTGATCTCATAAGCCTATTTTTTCATGAAATGAAAATAGGCTAAAAATGTATACATGGAATCATTACAACAAAAGGGTAGTGTTTCGCAATGCAAAACTACGACACTACAACATGGTTGTTTTACCAGAAGCCCTGTATGCGGCAGAAACAACATTAATTGGAGGAATGGCAAGAATTCATGACATCGAGAAACAAGGATGGAAACTTCTAGAAAGATAAACGGCACTGTTCTCTGAGATGAAACTTGGATCAGACGACCTACAAAGGAACTCTACGGGAACACAAGACACCATCACAGAGACATTGAGGAAAAGACGCCTACTGTACTATGGACACCTGTGGAGGATGGATGAAAACAGACTCACTAAGAACATTAACATCATTAATACAATATTAGAAAGTGATATGGAGGGAGAAGAAAATACCAGAGGACTGGAAAAGAGGGATATTAATACCCATATTTAAAAAGGGAAGTAGGAAGGAATGCAAGAACTACAGGGGAATTACACTCATGTGCCACTGCGCCAAAATATTTCAGAAGGTACTGGAGAGAAGAATTCGGACAGAAGTTGAAGATGGGCTGAGGGAAGAACAGTATGGATTCAGGCCGGGAAGGTCAACAGTTGTCCTCATCTTTGCTGTAAGACAGTTACAAGAACACCATTATGAATATGGGAAAGATCAGGTGATGGCCTTCTTGGATATTGAGAAAGCATATGATATAGAAACAAGGTATGGGAAGCAATGAGAGCAAAAGCAGTGAACAAGGAGACAGTGGCAAGAATGAAAGCAATGCACGAGGGAAGCAAAAGCTGTGTAAAGGTGGGAAGGGAGAGAACGGAATGGTTTCAATTGGAGAGTGGTCTGAAACAAGGAAGTGTCCTCTCACCCCTGTTATTTATAGTGGTGATGGATGAAATCATACGAAAACTGGTAAATAGCATTGGGGAAAGGAAAATGAAGGCAATGTCGTTTGCTGATGACCTTCTGGTATGGGGAGAGGATGAGGAAGAAGTACAAGAGCAATTAGATGAGTGGGAGAAGGTAGTGTTATCATATGGGATGAAGTTCTCAGCACCTAAGAGTGAAGTGGTCATCACAACGAGGAGGAAGAACAGACTGGATATGGGCATAACACTTGGAGGACAACAGTTGCAAAAAGTAGAACGCTTCAAGTACTTGGGAAGCATAATTGAAGAAAAGGGAGCCAATAGGATGGAAATAAATGAAAGGGGGGAGGTGCGCAGATGGATTTTTCAAGAGTGTTAGCGGGATGATATGGAATAAAGATGTACCACAAAAATGTAAAGGAATCATCTACAAGACCTACTTTGTGCCAATTTTGACGTATGGTTCAGAAACATGGGTGATGAAGGAAAGGGACAAGAATAAAATACGAGCAGTGGAGATGAAGTTTCAGAGGAGTAGGGTCGGAGTAACAAGAATGGGCAGAGAAAGGAATGAGAGAGTCAGCGAGATGGTGAGAGAGGAACCATTGCAAAATAGAATAGAGCGATCTAGGCTACAATGGTATGGACATGTGAGGAGGATGCGAGAGGAGAGGATACCGAAGATGATGTTTGGAATGGAAATGAAGGGAAGGAGGCCAAGGGGAAGACCAAGGGACAGATGGACAAAAGGAGTTAAGAAGAGTGTGGAGGAAAGAGGAGTGTGCTGGGACACAGTGGGAGATGAGAGATGGTGGATGGACAGGAAACGATGGAGAGGCTTATGTTCCAAGCAGACCCGACCAGCGGTCGGAAACTGCTCAAGATGATGATGACGATGAATACAATATTAAATTAAAGTCCAGTTGAATGAGAGAAACACAGGAGGAGCTGGAACGATTCAAAATCTCCGAAGACGATATTAAGGACATAATTCAATTCAGAAATAAAATAAAAAAGTGACAGTCAGTCTGAAAGACTAGACTTTGTATCATTTTAAATGCTACAAATGCTGAAAAATGCTAGAAAGGCTGGACTCTTGACTCTTGACATGTTAGAAAATTATCTGCATAATACTTATCTTGCTTTATAATACTTTACCTTGTTTCAAATTACTCGCGAATGGCAAGTTAGTGCAAACCAAGGGGCAAAGCAAGGTCAAGCGCGCGGGATGCCGTCACGCTCAACAGAGCGCGCGGGGACTACCCCTTCCATCCAGTTTAAAAACACTTACAGTGGGCGATGTATTGAAGATAGAGATATGCTCTCGCGGACTTTTTGTTGAACTTTTCATGCTGACCAATTCTTACGCTCATAGTATATTGATATTTTTAACGGTTTGCCCAACGTAAGCTTAAGAAGCGCACGAACGCCAAGTTTGTTTTCGACTTTTTCACTGAAATCGTTACTGCTTGGCTTCCTTTGATCATACATAAATTATTTTCTACAGAATCTTTCCTCGAGATATCCTTTACAGAATGGTGAAAACCGCATCAAAATCCATCCGGTGTTTCTCGAGATTACCCGTGAGATCCAAGAATCGGGGATTTTTGTCTTATACTAACGAAGTAGAGATTGTCGGGGAACACATGCACCAAGCGGTACTAAGACGTCAAACACCTCAGTGCATCTGGGTACATTTCGTCCCGTCACCGTAACGTAACGCCAGACCCCAGAGTAACGACGAAGTCGACAAGATCATTTAAAATGATATAACAAGAAATATGAACAAGTCTCAATAAAAGAAACAATAGGAAAATAATGGACAGAGGAAAGGAAGAAAAAACACAGTTAATTAATGAAAGGTTTTGGGAAGAAAAGACAATAGGACAAGGAAGTGAAGCTGTGATTGGCTCAAGTTCGCACGCTCTATCAAAGGGGAAAAATCGATGATAATAATAACGATGCCCTTTTTACGCAACTTTTCAACAAACAAAGCTAAAAGTTTTAGAAGTAATTCCTCCTTACACATGTATGTTTTGTAATTTAATACAGCCTTTTGCGAACAATTATACATCTCCATGATCCCCTATTAGCAGTTAGCACTAGCGGCTTCGGTGGCGAAGTTGGTAGCATGCTGAACTGCTGTGACCAAGATAGCGGGTTCAAACCCGGCCGAAGTAGTCGGATTTTTTAAGAGCGTTAAAATCCTTCAGTATGCCTTCCTTCGGAGGGGAAGTAAAGCCGGTGGTCCCATGTCATATAGTTATGGCATGTAAAAGATCCTTCCACAGACTAAACTTGTGTGGATCTAAATTTCTAGGTTGGATTTCGTTGGAACGCTGTTCACCCCTAGGTATCATTGATATCGATTAGCGAAATTTGGAACTACGTGAAATTGAACGGAACGTGTAGCTCACCTCCTGGGTGTCCGCTGGAAGCAGCTACAGACTCAGGCGAGCCGAACATGTCCTCGGACACTCCCGGCACTGAAAGCCATACCATAGATAAATAAATAAAGCACTTAGCACTGTGACCTCCTCTGCTTCTACAACTTAAACTTGAAAATCATTCAACACTGGATCTAAACATCACCTCCTAGGTCTACCTCTGCTTCTCTTACCCTCTACAATGAACCCATTAACCTCTTAGGCAATCTCTCCTCCCGAGTTTTCATGATATGACCCCACCCTCTGAGTAGACTCATACAAACAGCCTCATCTAACTTAGCCTATATGTCTTCATTGCGAGTACCTTCCTGCCATTCCTCCCATTTGATTGTCCCAGAAATAATTCGTGCTACCCTCATATCAGTTTAACTAAAGAAATCACCTCCTGGCTGCAGACCTTTGTCAACTGCTGCTTAAGGAAGATCCAAAACATCTACTAACTGGAAGTAATCTGATCGGCTTCCGTGACGTAGTTGGTAGCATGCTGAGCTTCTATGGCCAAGATCTTGGGTTCAAACCAGGCCGAAATCGACGGATTTTTTAAGAGCGTTAGATATCCCTCAGTATGTCTTCCTTCGGAGGGGAAGTAAAGCCGGTGGTCCCATGTCATAGATTTATGGCATGAAAAAGAACCTTCCACTAACTACACTTGTGGAAGCTAAAATTTGTAGGTTAGTTTTGATAACGCTATATTATTTCCAACGTTCGCCGCCAGGTGCTGACTGCGATGGCATTTAGTAGCCACGTCCACAGCTAGGTGTCGTGGACGGTAGCATTTGGTAGCAAAAGTAGGAACTACTTGAAAAAATTGATCGTCTGCAGTCCTTCCACCTGAATCACAGATAACACACACTAATACAGCCATCACAATTAACACCGGTTATCAGACAGATTCTACACACACCCAGAGTACACGTGACTACAGGACCACGTTGTCGCAGCCCCAAAACTAATGAACCAACCAACCGAAGTAATCTCCAACCAAGAACTTTGGAGAAGGACGGATGAAACTGAGATGGACATACAAATAAAGCGTCGGAAATGGAAATGGATCGGACATACGCTGAGGAAATGAAATGAAGCCATTGAGAGAGGCACTGGATTGGAACCGACAGGGTACGAGGAGGTGAGGGAGACCCACACAATCGTGGCGCAGATCTGTAAGACCTGGAGAGAGGTGAAGAGGTTGTCTGCAAAAAGGACCAGATGGAGATGCTTCATTGATGCCCTATGTTCGCGCGAGGGACAATAGGAACTAAGTCATATCAGTTACCTCTAGCTTTTGTATCAGATATCCTGAATCTACCCAACCATCACTTCCATAGAGCAAGGTCAGTCTAAATACTGAACGATGTAGGGAGAGTTTCGTCGCTACACTAACTTCTTTAGAAACGTTTGGTGCATTTCAGTCGGTCAACACGATTGTACCTAAATGAGGTGGGTTATTCCCTAATCCTGAGAAAGTTACATGAGATTAATAAATACACTAGGATGACCAGTTTCGATCGTCAAGCGATCATCATCAGATCCATTACATTTAGGCTATAACATCTATGTTTGAAAATTAGTCCAGTGTCAAATGTACAAAAATAGGCTCCCGTGTGCTCGTTGATTATGCAAGTGTGGAAGTAGTCTCAATCTCTTCGTTTGACCTTGAAGAAACATAATTTCGATGGTGGCACTCTTGAAAATGGTGCGTTTGAATGCTGCGGACAAAAAACAAAATGGCCGCCATCGCAACACGTTTATCTACTTATATCAGTAACCGTTGAGATTGCGGAAAAAATGTTCAAACAAAAACTGTAGCTACGCATATTCTGCACAGAAAAGGTTATTACAACTTTTTATGTAATATCAACCGTTTCCTCATAAAAAGTACTTTTATCTTTTTTATATAAAAATGATTATGCCTCGGTATGAGGGTTTTGCAAGCGCATATATATATATGCTTGACATTATTCTTAGGACCTGTTATTAACTATTAAGCTATTATTATATTATATTTCACCAACCAATCAATCAGTGCAGCTTACTGTGATGAAGCAGTTGGAGAAACTGAATACTTTAGTCCATGATACAAGTTCAGATGTAGAGGCCACGAAGAAATGGAAGAAGGTAGTTGTCACAGTTGACATGACTCTTTACAAACCAATAAAACAGCTGGAAATGGCTGTTAATGACTATAAGGGAAAATGGCTTTTGAAGCCTGGTGAGCTGCATATTATAATTGCTCAGCTCCGAACAATTGGAGAGCTCATTGAAGGTTCTGGTATACCTGAAGTGTGGGTTGAATGAGGATTATATTCTGCTGCAACAATGAAACAAATCCTTGACGGTAAACACACCAGGAGAGCAATTGAAGCTCACATAACTACTGCCTCTGCGCTAACTATCCTACGTCTAGAAGAATTTGAGAATGAATATCCAGGACAATTAGACTGTTTGAAGCCTCATCTGAAAGAACTGGTAGAACTCTTCACAGCTAGTGAGAACAAAGATCTGGAAAAAGTACATGCCGCAGTAGTTTCTACCATTAAAGAAAGAAGACTTGTTGAAGAAATAGAACATTTTTCAGCAACAAGAAAGCTCAAGCATCCTGTTTTCAAACTAGCGTGCACATATATGAATATGGTCCAACCTATGATGAATTTCATAAGAGCTGTCAGAACATCGGATTGGATGCTGTATTTAGCATCTCTCCACTTGTTTGTTAAATAGTTCTTTACATTTAATAGATTGAACTATGCTCGGATGATCACCCTATATATTTCAGAGATGGAAATCCTGAAATCCACAGATCCAGAGATTTGAAAACAATTTATGGAAGGTAATTGGTTTGTGAACAGAAGTAAAGTTCCATTTTGTGCTCTAGGTGCTGATGAAGCTCTGGAACACCAAAATCGAAAACTAAAGGTACATGGGGGCCTGGTTGGTATAACACTTAATGAGAATGCTCGAAATCGATTCTTCCTTGCTAATTCAGAACTAACTAGAATTGCAAGCGAAACCGAAAAACTGATAGAACTGACAGCACGAAGTAATCATCATGAAGTGTTTGTTAAACTTCAACAGCGCCAGGATGATAATGTACGTAAACTAAAGGAAGCGTTTCAAAACTCGACAAATCCCTTCCAATGCAAAACTGATGACCTCACTCATATCCTAACTCAGCGAGTCTTTCCACAGGAAATAAAAGTGTCCTTAGGCAGTGCTGCGGAAGTTGGTCAAGATCTGCATAATAATTCCTTAGATCAACGAGTTCATACTAACAACATTCCGTTCTGGGCTCCTATGAAAAATAATGTCATTAGAACGTGTAAAACATCAGCGAAAAAGGTTAAAATTACCATCAAGGACAGAACCATTGCCATAAAGACAGACTTATCTCTTATTTCAAGATTGTTGATAGCTTCCAGAAGCAGGCCTGATATAGATTTGAGGCACAATATGAGCAACTACGAATTTTCAGCACTGCTGAAGTCGTCGTTTGCAGTTGACGGGAGTATGCACCATTGTCTAGCTAAGTACAAACTTACGGATGATCTTAAATCAATGCAAGAGATACCAGCCGAAGGAAACGAAGATAATCATGCTTCCACCACACGTGATGTTTTAGAAGAAAATGAAGAGCTACAGGGAAAAGCTGTGATAGTAGATGGCATGGCGCTTCTTCATACCTACCACAAACCTAACACAGTGAAGACATGTAGTGACCTCGGCGGAAGCTTCAGCCAATGGATTGGACAAAAAGTCGGCAATTACAGTGAGGTACATATAGTTTTTGACTCTTACAAAGACAACTCATTGAAGAAAGCGATGTGAGAGATTCGGCAAAAGGGCTCAGATCCAATGAGGTACAAAATCGGACCAGAAACGAAAATTGGAAGTATACCAATGCACAAATTATTGGTCCATGATAAGACGAAGGACGAACTAACAGAGTTCCTTTCCGACCAGATTCCTCAATTTGGCGTGATAAACAACAGAAGGTTCGTACTTAGTTGGAGGGACAAAGCAGCTTCATCACATGGTGATGATATATCCAGTCTTGCAAGTACGCAGGAGGAGGCCGACATAAAGATCATATTACATGCAGCTTATTTAGCACAGAAAGGAATTAAAACTACTCATGTGTTCTCCCCCGATACTGATGTCCTTATTTTAGCACTAAGGCGATATCCTCAACTTTCGAAAACTTTGCGTTTTTCCTGGGCCATGGCATGAAAAGGTTCGTTCAGATAGGTTCAATTTACAGAGCACTCGGGCCTCTGAAAGCCTCTGCACTCCCTGGATTACACGCTCTTTCAGGAGCGGACGTAACAGGATCATTTGCTGGCAAAGGAAAAATAAAGTGGTGGAAAGCTTTTAATTCCGCAAGTGATACCCTGCTAGAAGCTTTAGCTAAATTGGGGACTACACCGTCACTCACTGAAGATATCAGGACTAACTTGGAAGCGTTCATTTGTCAGCTGTATATCCCCAAAACAACACTGACCGACATAGCAGCTGTGCGATGGTTGTTGTTTACACAGAAACAATGTCAAGATGAGAATCTTCCTCCAACAAGATCTGCACTGGATCCTGCATTGCTAAGGGCTCACCTTCAGTGTTTTGAGTGGAATCAGGACCTAATTCAACATCCCAATAACCCACCACCATCAGATTTTCAATGGAACAATGTAGGGGGTGCATACGAGCCTGTTGCTTGTACCAACCCTTGTGCACCAGAGCTTATCTTGGATATTTGGCGCTGCTCATGCTCAAAAAGACGTTGCTCTTCTCCATGTCCATGTCAGTCAAATGGACTCCGGTGTACTGAAATGTGCAAGTGCGAAGGAAATCCCGACCGTTGTGACAATATGGCAGAGTGCGAGCTAGAAGATGATGAATATTTAGGTCTAAGTGAGATTTGCATTGAAAGTGACGATGACTGTAATTTAAAATATAATTGTAGGAGTGACAAGTTTTATTGCCTCCACTCTGTCTGTATACATCTGTAAACATAGTATTTCTTCCACAGTATTTTCATTGAAAGTTAAAGCTATAGTGGTGCTTTTTATCTTTCAGTTTCCTACGGCAAAACATAAGGGAAAGTGGATATTTTTTAATTTATTAGTGTTTAGTGAATTATTTATTATTCGAATTATCCAGTGGCCATGTAAATAATGTCAAGTACGTAAATATGGGCTTGCAAGACCCTCATACTGAGACATATTCATTTTTATTTTCGAAAAATATAAAAGTACTTTTTATGAGGAAACGGTTGATATTACATAGAAAGTTGTAATAACCTTTTCTGTGCAGAATATGCGTAGCTACGGTTACTGATATAAGTAGGTAAAAGTGTTGCGATGGCGACCATTTTGTTTTTTGCCCGCAGCATTCAAACGCACCATTTTCAAGAGTGCCACCATCGAAATTATGTTTCTCCAAGATCAAACGAAGAGATTGAGACTACTTCCACACTTGCATATTCAAGGAGCACACGGATGCACACTTGACACCGGACTAAATAGTCTATGTGATGTTATGTTGAGATACTGGAAGTGGTGATTGACCTCCGGAATTTGCCTGTTTGGAGTGAATAATAACTTCCAACTTCTTGTTTGCAGAATACTCTATAAGGTACGTTCAAAAAGTAACGAGCTGGAGGCTGGAATGCGCTCGGCTAATCGTGGCGTGTGCAATGAGGTGTAGTTCCGACCAGAGCGTGGAAGGTCACAGCCCGTCGCTAGAGGGCACGCGTGCACGTCACGTGACGATACAAAGCGAGCAGCAGCATTAATCAATCGTCCAACGCTGCCAGTCGCATTGCAGACAGTGACATGGAGGCGTCAACCGAAGAGCAAAGAGGTGTTGTTCGGTTTCTGACAGCGGAAGGAGTAGGTGGAAGGGACATTCATCGCCGAATGTACGGCGAACACTGGATGTCCCTTGCAAGTGTCAGGGCGTGGCACAAGCGCTTCAGGGAAAGACGGGTGTCATTAGCCGATGATGCCCAGTCTGGGGCACCGATGACAACGTCCAGCTGGTTGATGCTCTCATTGTCCAGCACCGCCAAGTGACAGTGAACGCCATAGTCGCTCCACGACAATGCACGACCTCATACGGCCAACACAGTCGCGGCACTCCTGCAGAAATTCAAATAGGAGGTTCTCGGCCACCCTCCATACAGTCCAGACCTCTCTCCCTGTGATTTGCCTCAAAATGTACGAAAGATACTGATACAGAGTTTGATATTACCAATATTTGACTATGGATCTATAATTTACCATGATATGGGAGAGGTCCTCAATACAAAATTGCAAAGAATGCAAAATGCTTGCTTGCGGTTTGTACTCAATGTACCAAGAGAGTCTCATATAACTCCATTTTACGTCCAGATTGGATGGCTAAAGTTAAAGGAACGAAGACAGTATGCCATGGCTCTGACTGTGATAAAAATTCTAAAATTCATAATTCCGTCTTATATTTACTGCACACTAACTCCCATGCAATCAGTGCATAACCGTGCGAATAGACACACTGCACAAATGCTCCAGATACCTCATCACAGAACCGAAAAATGCAAAGGTTCATTCCGTATTTCAGCTAGTATTCTCTGGAATAAATATAAATTGCACCAGTATTCAGGACTTCCTATCAGACGATAAAACACTCCCTTCATTGTAATCTATCAGCTATACAATTATCATGTTCAAGGTGAACGGATGTAATAACAAGAACTTCTATTGTCAACTGTATGTATAGGTTAAGTTTTTTCTTTCTTCATTTATTCTATTGTATTTAACCGCCCTCTGAATGAAGAGAGCTGCATAAAGAGGCTTTGTAGCCTCAGTGGCCTGTATAAGAGAAACAATAAATTACGCCATGTTTGGTCCCCTGAAAAGGGCTCTGCGGGCCAACGATTCACCTCGGACGCCGACGTCCAGCTGTACGTGCGGAACTGGTTCACATCGCAGCCCAGCGAATTTTATGAGACAGCCATTCACCGCCTCGTGTCGCAGTGGGACAAGTGCCTCAACAGCCAGGGCCAATGCTTCTAACATACAGGTACTGGTTTCTGTAATTATGCCTCCGGCTCGTTACATTAGAACGCACCTTATAGATCGCAACTGAGAAGTCTCCTGCATTGGCTCTTATACACCTCGACTCTGTTTCCTTCCCCACACTACCATCCTGAGCACAACCCGAGTACTTAAAATATTCCACCTGCTCCAATTTAATTCCTTCTATCTGGCATTCTATTTTCGTGTTTTTCTATCCTACTGACATTTCCTCCGTTTTTGAATTGCTGATTTTCATACTGTACCCGATACCTATTTTAGGCTATCGGCTACGCCAGCTGACATTAAGCTGTAGTTGAAGTTTTGGGAAGCATTCAGATAAGATAGCGCATCGATCGCGTCAAGAAGAAAGCCAAGATGACGTAGGAGGTCAAGAATCAAGGAGGCATTGAAATCTGTAAGAAGATAGAATTATTAATAAGGATGTGAAGTTTTATTGAAATATATATGGGATTATAATAAGTTAAAACAACTTAGAAGAGTATATATGACATGAATTATATGTGGAAATAATTTTATGGAAATAAGTTATTGTATAACAGAACAGCCGAGAGGAGTCGGGTTCGAGACTATCTTCGTGACGTGGGAGCACTGTGGTGGGGGAGAATCAGCCACGTGCCGCTCGGAACTCATAAGCTGGGACGCAGCGCTTAGCAATTCAGTTGAGCTCATTGAGAGGAGCAGTACAGAGCAGCCCTATAGCACAGCGAGACGGGCATTGAAGGTCACGCAACACACGTAAGCCGTCACGGCAAGTGTAGGCGACATATCTCGCATCACCGAGCAACAGAGGCCGAGCGGGTCATCGATCCAGCCGGGCTAGCCGAGAGGACAATTGTGGATAGCCGGGGTATTTCAAAACCGCACTGATCGCATATGAAGACTTTGTTTCAAGCTTCATTTCGACGTTGTTCGAACACAGGCTTTCACATTTAACATTATAACCATGCTGTTATATAATACATTCAAACGACTTTTTACTATTTCAAGTAAACTGAATGTTTAGCATAGGCTCTGATGAACATTACAGCGTGCATTTATAAGATTTTTATCTTATGCCATTTTCATGGATTACAAATTATAGACAGATACAGGGTGTATCGTAATCTGGAACACTATCTAGTAAAATTTTTATTTTACTCAAGTAGAACTTCGCAGTAAGTTGAGAGAGGACTTACAATTCTCAAACTGAACATTTATCGGAACAGTGGCGTATATTAGAAGAAGAGTAGGGGGTCCGCTGTTACCATGAACTTTTCGAGAAGGAGTTGGACGATATCCGCTATGGGTAATTCGAGGTTCAACATGATCGAGTAAACGTGAATAGAGACAAGATGGCACCACAGAGCGATGGATTCGGTTCCTGACGAGAGGAGTCCAACAGCTGATTCGCTTGGGATTTCGAAGGAAATCGTCATTTCATGAATGAAATGATATTCACGCCGATCTTACGAGAAATCCTTAGGTAGGGAAAATCGACGATCTTGGAAATTATATTACAACTGATAATGAAAGGTATTGTAAGAGTTCTATCTACCTGATACGATTATTTTCATGAATACTGGGCACACATGTATATTTTTCTAATAGGAGTGATTTGATTATTAAGACATGGTTTGAATTTATATACTTCGAATTTGCTAGAATATGGAGTGACCATATGATATGGCAGGCATCATTATTCGATATTCTCACCGTTGTTTGACTTTATTAAGAAGATGTTTGATCTTATAGACATTTTTCCAGCTAGGATATTTTTCATGGATAGTTTTTTTTGTGTAACGAGTATTTCGAACTCGTGATCTGCAATTGATTATCAGAAACTACTTCGTCAGTTCATTGCATACTAGCGAGTGTGTATTATTCATCAGTAGGGATTTTTTTTCCATTGGATTGTTTGGAGATATTAAGAAGTTATTCACTTTAGTGAATGAACGTCGCTTTTATATGACAACTAGAAACTTGTTGATTCCTTTCTGGTACATTCACTCATATAGTCCACGAGATGGGGTCTGTCGTATTTATACGATTGTATGGTGGTACTCGCCTTACCCATCGTTTAGGGAACTATCATCCAAGTCGACGGGGCGAGGTCCTTCGTATTTATACGATTGCACGGTGGTTACACATCTTACTCGCCATTGAGGAACTCATTTTATCATCCGAATGTACACGAGATGTAAGTGAATTAAACAAGGAACTACTAGTCACATATCAGTCGAAATTTTGTTAAATAAAGTAACGATAAATGTCAACAGGATTGCATTTAGTAATTCTTGTTTGCCAATCCAATATTTTGTTGCTATACTCTTTTGAGAGTAATTTCAGTTTAACAGCTATTACAGCTGATGCTTTGATGATTTTTATAATTGTGTTTGATACCTTTGAGAAGGATTTAAAGTAATTTAATCTTGTAAGATTAATCATTAATGGTCATAATTATTTTAAGGCAGATCAGTATTGCAGATTTTGATGTGAGAGATTATAGCACATTGGTGTTTTTCTACGATGTGAATTATGAAACTTGTGAAAGAGAATTTATGCTATTTGAAAGCAGATATTAAATTACTGAAGTAATGTTTTTCCAATTGTTTAAGAAGTTGTCTAGAAGTGATCAGAGTAATTACAGTCATTGGAGATTATGTGCGTTAATAATTTGAAGCCATTTATATATTTTTGTAGATCATGCAACGTGGTTAAAAGAAGTTTGTGATAGGCATTTTGTGGAATTTGCCATTTGATAGTTGCAACGTTGATAATGTATTTTGAAGGCGGACATGAGGTTGTCATACCCAGTCTAGCGTATTTGTTGAGATTCATGCTGTATGTGCTGAATATTTATGGAGTTTTTGTAGCAATTCTTATATTCAAATGTGATATTTGGAATATTGAAGAAATATAATGTCGTTGTGGATAGTTAGATCCAACGTGATGTCGTGGAGACAATAATATTTTTGGCATGATAATTAAATACGAGATATAACTTGGAAGTAATAAAACTGTAAGACAACATTCTATAAACCTTATTAAACAATTTGTTAGGAAATTAAACAAATAAATGAAGTTGATAATACAAGATTTTCTGAAAATAATAATTAATGAAATAATAATCTGAGATTTAAGCATATTAACGATCTGACCTAATGAAATAAAAATCAGAATGACCTAATGAAATAAAAATCAGAATGACTAGATGAAATAATAAAATTAAATAACCAGATGATTGAAATTTAAATAAGTTGATAAATTAAATTTTGAAATAAATCGATGAATTAAATAAGTGGATGAATTAAAGATTGAATTAATTAAACTGATTGAAATGAATTATTAGACGATTGTAATGATGATGAATAACTGAATTAGAAGGTGATGATTAATTAAAGAAGCTGATGATTAATGAATTTATATGAAATTAAATAAATTTAATTGAGAGATGATTCGAAGGAATTGCAACTTGAAATGTGAATTTAAATGATGTAATGGTGATGAATTAACGATTCTGACAGGAATATTTGGAATTTTGAAGTAAGAATTAATGTGAGAAATATTTAATTTGATAATAATGATGAGGATGACCAATGAGAATTTGAATTTTCTGTAATTCACAGATAAGAGATTAATGACGATGTAAATAATGTAAATTAATTATTCAATGTTTAGGAACATTTGATTAACATGTTCTACGTTCAAATTATACCATGCAAACCATAATTTATGTGATTTTTAACATGAGTGATTATTATATGTGTATGTTTAGGCAGATTAGTAACTTAATTAAATCCACATTGATGTTAAATTAAAGAGAATTAGGTCTCAGGTTTCACAAATGTCAGTGACGAAAGACATAGTGCGACAGTGATCCTGAGAACCCAAGAGAACTTTATACATTTTTCTTGATAAGTGGATTGAAATAATTTTGCATTAGAAAGGAGATGGTTCGATTTTTGGACAATGACAATTTAACTTTGCATTCGACCATACTCTTAGGCAGGATTTATATTTAAAATGTCTGTCTGACTATCAAAGTAAAATAAATTTGTTTTTATCTTAGTTGTGATCTGATGATGGTGTGATGTTCCTTTTTCTTTCCTTGTCTTGAGTAAGGCTTATCCGGAAAGGAAGTGGTTTTGCTAGGAATTCAGTTGATGGCGCCCATTTATATTTGAATTATTTTTATTAACTTAAGCCCGTAACGACCCTAGAGATACTTTGTCTCGTGAAACCCACTGCTTTTTCACGAACTCAGCTGAATTTCCGACACATTCCTTATTTGACTAGAGGTTCATTTAACTCCGCTCTGTCCTGGAACTCCAGGGATGTGATGTTATAGCAGATGGGTCATCGCATCCCCAGGACGAACGGGTACAATACCATATTCGTTGCGAAATGATTAGCACTCCTAACTGACACCGCGGAAGCCCGGGTTCGATTCCCTGCTCTGCCAAGAAATTTAATTCTGGTCTGAAGGCTGAAACTGGGTATACTCAGCCTCGTGAGGCAAAACTGAGAAGAGACGGGTTCGACTTCTAACTCGGCCATCCTGGAAGTGATTTTCTATGCTTTCCCACTTCCACTCTAGGAAAATGCGAGGATTGTTCCTAAATTAAGGCCACGGCCGCCTCCTGCCAAACCCTCATCTGAATTACTAATACACACAGTAGTACTACCATCACAGTAACAGAGGTTATCAGGCAAATTCCACACACCCAAGTACACGGGGATACATGAGCACGATGTCGCAAAGCCCCTCAATGAATCCACAACAACAACAAACCGTATTCCCTACATTTCTGTTCAATGACCTCGGAGAAAGGAAACTGAGGATGATTTGCGAAAGCACAGCGTAGGGATTCAAACCTGGGACCTCAGGACTTCCAGTGTCCCATTGCACAGTGAGTCAAAATCGAAATCTAGGGGGACAACATTATTTTTACATTTCAATCAGGAATTTAGAGTGAAAGCAACGTATATAATTTGTTTACTTCATAATAAACATCAGTCAAGACCTTTTTTAAGCTACGTCTTCACATACAAGAAATTGTCTATGACTAAGAGTTGGGTAGAGCATTCAGTTATCTCTTCAGAACAATTTTCTACCCCTAATTTACTTTTAACAAAGTCACAAAGGTCCACTTTTGACATAATCGTCGAACCCAGTGCTTCAAACAGTTGTAAACGTGTGAGATCTGGTTGCGCGGCATCTTCTAAATGTAAAATAACTAAGTAAGTTGCAAAAAGTTGCAAAAAATCTTATAACAGGCATAAACTACAAGACTTTATCTACATTTTAACATTAAGTAGAAAGTGACGCAGAGTGACGCAACATACTAAACATTTAAGTGAAGATATAATTTTAAAAATAATAATTAAATATTATATAATGCAAATATAGCTAAAATTACGTAACAATTACGCCCATTAATAACTGAAACACGTTACAAAGATCAGTGCTACAGCTGCTTGTTCCATCTTAAAGCATCACACTAACCACAAAGACAACCAAACCACAGCCACTTACATTCACCCTCCAATTCAGACTGCTCGGACAGTGGTGACAGATTTACACTAAGATGCGTTTATATCCCAGAATAGTGAGCGGCAATTATATGAGAATGCTGTAGAAGTAATACATTTAGAATTTTTAATTCTGAAAATAAATAATGTTGTCCTCCTAGATTTCGATTTTGACCCAGTGTGCATTGCAGTCAAAGAGTGGGACCTAAGGCCGATGGTTATGCTGACGAGTCAATAATCCAATCGAACTGTTGCGTTACTCAGCTTATTGATTGGCAACATGGTTGTACAGTGGAAGAGGAAATGGTATAGTGTCGTTAGAAAGGTCTGTTGTCTCACGAGAAAGTGGATGGATATTGAAAGATACGAAAGGGAACAACTTTTTATACACATGAGCTATTTTCATCCAATATTGGAGCTATTCCTGTCAGCAGGAACCTGTTCCCCATCTATAGAAATACATTCTATAGATTGAGATTCTTATAACCGACGACCAACTTTTTCCAGACTTGTTAAGGTTGTCCATGGCTGAATGGTTGGGAAGTATTTTGTACTTCCGTAAGTCATGAATGTCCCTTAATTGAGTTTACAGAAAAATACCTGTTAATAGTGTATTATAATGTTGGCTGTTTGGTTTCTCAGTTTAGGGGCTGCGACAACGCGGTCATGTAGCCCAGTGTACTTTGTGTGTGTGTAGAATCTGTCTGATAACCGGTGTTAATTATGCTGGCTGTATTAGTGTGTGCTATCAGCTTTTAATAATACAAGTAAGGACTGCAAACATTCAATTCTGAAGTAGTTTTGCTACCAAACCCACCCTCAACGACAACTAGTTGTGAACTTGGTTACTAGATGCCACCGGTCAGATCCTGGGGACGAACGTTGGAACCTTAGAGCGTTAGTCAAATCTAACCTATAATTTAGCTTCAAACAAGTGTAATTAATAGAAGGTTCTTTTACATGCCATAACTCTATGACATAGGACCGCCGACTTTACTTCCCCTCCGAAGGAAGGCATACTGAGGAATTCTTAACGCTCTTAAATAACATCTGACGACCTTGAAGTTGTTACCGTTTTATCATTTCAAACGATCTTGTCGAGTTCATCGTTATGCGTTACGGTTACGGCGTGTATGACGTCATCATGTTGTTCAGTGCGTATGCACCGAGTCTGAGTTTACTCCTGGGCTATGGCGTTATGCGATACGGAGACGGAGAACGCGTGACGTCATGCAGCAGACTGCACCTCCCGCACTACATTCCCTGCGCGGGAAGCCTAAGTTAATGGGTAATGGGGTCTGTTGAAAGAGTCCTGGGGCTTCGAGCGAAGCGAGAAGCCCTCCTGCCTTTCTAACATGTGTAACATTTGTAGCATGCGTCATTTGAAATGATATAAAGTCTAGTCTTTCAGACTGACTGTAACTTTTTTTTATTATCCTTGACATTCATCAACACTCAAAAAATCTTTTTATTTTTAGCCTATTTTCAATTTTGAAAAAATAGGCTTATGAGATCACCTATAGTCCGTGTGTGTGTGCGCGTGTGTGTGTGTGTGTGTGTGTGTGAGAGGTGTATGTGGGTGTCCCCCTAATAAAATCTAAACGGCTGGAGCGATTTCAATGAAACTCGGTAAATTCATAGCACTATTCCCGGCGACCTCGACCGTGCCCTTTAAATTTTGTTACGTCTCACCAATCCAACATGGCGGCTGTGTGAAATATTTCACTAGCATTCAATATCTCCGAAACTATTACGGATATCGGCCTGAAATTGTGTACAGTGATAAAGGGCACTACTAGGTGTTCTCCTATGAGACGTTCAAAAACCTGGTGACTACAAAACCAACATGGCGGTCAAGCGAAATTGAGACTTTTAAATAGACTTTTCTCGCGATTTAACTATCCAAACGTAATGAAACTTGGTAAAGCAAATGTTTATACACATTGTAATGCACTGAAGTCTAATTTCGTTCAATTGTTTACATAACCTCAAAATGGCGGCAGTGCGAAATATTTCACTGACATTCTATATCTCCGAAACTATTACAGATATCACCCTGCAATATTGTACGGTGATAAAGGGTACTGATACAAGTTTACCTATGTATATTTCATAAACCTGTAAAGTACAAAACGAACATGGCGACCAAGCGAATTTGAGATATTTTAATAGACTTTTGTCGTGATTTAACTCTCTGAGCGCAGTGAAATGTGGTACAGTAAATGATTTTGCAGATTGTAATGCACTGCCATCTAATTTAATTCAATTGTTTACATAACCTCAAGATGGCGGCTGTGCGAAATTTTAAAATTAAGTTTTTATTTCTTGTGTCGTAATCATGCGATCGAAGTGAAAGTTTGAATAATGAACCTAGGCAATAATTGTCCTTGAATGGTACATAACTCTATGGCCTATACATATAACAATCCTAAATGGCGAGCTTCCGAAATATTTAGACGGTTCTCAATATCTACGAATCTGTTACAGCAATTAAACTGAAATTTTGTATGTTGATGGAGGCAATTAACATGAGCAGGATATATGAAAATAGGCTGTATAGTTCTTCACGGAACTACTTGTTTACACTCTCATAATACATAACAATTCCAAAACACTCTTTTTTTCTTCACTGCCTATATTATATTTCTACTCTCGCACTGCCTTCTTGATACTCTGCTGTTACATCACTCTCCTGCCAGTAACTAAGTTACGTAAACAGAGACTGGCTTTTTTCTCCACTGCCTACTTGATATTTCTACTCTCGCACTGCCTTCTTGATACTTTGCTGTTACAAAGTAATCCGTATGTGATCAACATTTCACATGGTACCACACCCAGCAGTGCGTCTTTCACACTTCCGTCCGATCCCCTTCCGTCCCATTTTTCAAAATCACTCTCTGAAAAATATCCAGCAACCGAGTGGTCCACATGCGCGGATTCAAGGGGGGGGGGGGGGCACGGGGGTCATTACCCCTCCCCCCTCAAACGGAAACCAATTTTTTTGCAAACTCAAAAAACGAAAACACAATAACCAGACAAATAAAACTTAACGAATTGTAACTGAAAAATAGTTTTTTTTTTTCATTTTATTCAGTACTAAAATATCTTTATTGCAATTATTATGTTCTGTTACAACCGTTCATATTTACAACTTCATACCTGTTATATAAAAACGATTATTTATATAACAAAATCAACTCGTGTATTTTGTTTAGCAAACCTTGTGATTACCGAATCGATGTCTATAGTGATGTCACGATGATTGTGCAGCATTGCAGGATAGGAATTTGGGGCTTTTTTCGCACCAAAAAATTTTGCCGACATCCAAACTGCAAGCTTGGTTGGCAATTTAAGCTGTGACTTTCTCCCTTTGTCGGTACCAACTCGACTTGCCGAAACTGTAACGTACCTTGGTACTTTTCTCGAAGCTCGATGTAAAAGTCGCAAAACACACCGTTGCAATTTGTACGATTATTTTTTGTTGCGCTAAACGCATCAAATTTCTATCCATGTAGCTTGCAAATAAAATTGGTCTGGTTTCGTACGTTTGGTTATTTTGTGATTGCGTTTTTAGTGATACCATTTTTCTTAACAATTTCGATTCTCTGCCCCCCCCCCCCTCCCCGCCAAATCCAAACTCTAGATCCGCGCCTGCGAGTGGAAAGATGTTACACATCAAAAATCCGATGACTTCGGTCGGGTTTGAACCTACAACCTTGGGCATAGAAGCTCAGCATGCTACAAACTACGTCACTGAAGCCGCTATATTATAATGTTAAATTAAACATTGTGGTGTTTGAAGCCATATTTTCAGTGTTGCCTTAGTAAACAAGAGTTTAGTGCTTTTCAGTCGGTTGACCGACTGAAAAGCACTAAACTCTTGTTAAATTAAACATATTTTCATCCCTTAACGTGGCACTAACTGAATAGTAGAACACAACTGTGCCGTTTCTTCAAACTACTGAATCAATGTAATGTAAATTTATCAATTTATAGTTAACCTACTGAAAACGCATTATCATTCACTGATACCAACATTACAATTAATGACTTTGTGAAAACAAATTAATAAGCAAACGGTATATTTATGACCTAACTATTAAAGTTAAAGGGTTGAAACTTAATACAATTGAAGACTATTTCATGGCTTGCAATCCAAATTAGAATCATGATACTAGTGCTTCAAGCGTTTTATTTGTGGATTTTACTTTGATAATTTTAAAAAGCTTTGAAGCGATGTATTTTTTCTCAAGTTACATAAATACTGCAGGTCAGATTAATATATGTAAAGATACTGTGAAAATTCCAAGTATAAGGTGCGTTCAAAAAGTAACGAGTCGGAGGCTGGAATGCGCAAACCGGTGACTACATCGGCTAATCGTGGCGTGTGTAACGAGGTGTGGTTCCGACCAGAGCGTGGAAGGTCACAGCCTGTCGCTAGAGGACACGCGTGCACGTCACGTGACGATACAAAGCGAGCAGCAGCATGCATCAATCTTCCAACGCTGCCAGTCGCATTGAAAACAGTGACATGGAGGTGTCAACCGAAGGGCAAAGAGGTGTTGTTCGGTTTCTGACAGCGGAAGCAGTAGGCGGAAAGGAAATTCATCGCCGAATGTCACAAATGTACGGCGAACACTGCATGTACCTTGCAAGGGTCAAGGCGTGGCACAAGCGCTTCAAGGAAGCACGGGTGTCGTTAGCCGATGATGCCCGGTCTGGGGCAACCCTCCCCCCCCCCCCCTGCATTACCGATGACAACGTCCATCTGGTTGATGCACTCATTACCCCGGACCGCCGAGTGACAGTGAACGCCATAGCCGCCGTGGTCGGATTGAGCGTCGGTAGTGTACACACCATCATGAAGGAACGACTGCACTTGCGGAAAGTGTGTGCCCGATGGGTGCCCCACAGTCTTCAACCACACCAGGAAGCATGTCGAATGGCCTACTGTCTTGGTCTTGGTTGGACGATTGATGCATGCAGTTGCTCGCTTTGTATCGTCACGTGACGAGCACGCGTGCCCTCTAGCGACGGGCTGTGACCTTCCACGCTCTGGTCGGAACCACACCTCGTTATACACGCCACGATTAGCCGATGTCGTCACCGGTTTGTGCATTACAGCCTCCGGCTCGCTACTTTTTGAACACGCCTTATAGTACGCCCTTCTTATGCTATAGTAAAGCGACCCATGCTGAATAAGAGCCCAATTAAGGGCTGAAAACATGTTGTTATACATTACATTATTAACAGGTGTATTTCAGTACTTAGTACGTCTATTAAACACATTATCCGTCATGGTTAATTTTTTGCTTCATATGCTACTACAGACACCACAATAGAACAGAGTGTTAGGAAAATTCTATTCACACACGCAAGTACACGTGGCTGAAATGACAACGATGTTCAGGCTCAAACATAATAAACTTGTATTTCGCAATAGTGCCGGAATTGCCCCATTTAATGGTAATAATAATATCGTATGGCCCCGGGTGCCGGGTGCAAGCTTTGTTAATTGACACCCAGAGGGCTGCTTGCATGTCAAATTTCGTCGTTCCTTCGAACGCAATGAAAGTCAAGGAGGTTAGATATCTAAGCTTCTTGACACTACAGCGCTTTCTAGTAGATAATGGAGGAACTTAGTTTTGGCGGAGAATCCCGATATCAATTTTGCCATTGAACACGGCCTACTGAATTCAAATGGGTTCTTTAACATGCCAACAACGTATGACATCCGTGTCATGATTTTTGTCGCCTTTCAAAAATCACTTACCACGGCCAGGGTTGAACCTGCAAGCTTGGGGTTGGTAGTCCGACACGTTAACCACTCACCCACCGAGGCAAGCCATTTAATGGTGATAATTAACTAATACATGATTTTTCCAGGAGTGTGTTTGCATATTTATACCTTGTAGCCAGCCCAATCCATTGGGCACAATCATGTTGACCAACTTAAAAGCTAAAAAAAGAGAATTCTTTTAGTCAGTTGTTATGATTTTTCATTGATAAGGCTGGGTTGAAAATGTTCTGGGTGAACCTGTTTTTATCCATCCAGTCCGTAAAATTGTAACCGCCGTGTGCTTATGGTATCTGAAATTTTTTCTGGAACTTGATAAATTTCATGTGATTTCTTTTTCATCCAAATTCAATTTTCACACTTTGGTCCTAAGATTTTCCCGAGGATTTCCCTTTCCTGTTGTTCGATCATTTTTATTCGACATTTGCCACCAATTATAATAGTTTCAGATTCATATACAGCTTCTGTTTTAACTACTGTGTTATAATGTCGTAATTAAGCCTAGTTATTTTATAGGATCTGTTCCAAGTAATTTTGATTAATATTCTTCTTCTTCTTCTTATTATTATTATTAATATCTTTATTACCAACATTGGTAGCTAAAGCGCAGAACTAGGCCATGGGACCATGCTCTCTGCTGACTCGGTAGTCGCGTGGGTTCGAGCTCCACCGTCGGTCATCCTTGAAATGGTTTTCCGTGGTTTCCCCATTTTCAACTCCAGGCAAATAATGGGACGGTGCTTGCCACGGTGGGTGAGTGGTTACCGTGTCGGACTACCAACACCAAGCTTGCAGGTTCACTTCTGGCCGTGGTAAGTGATTTTTGAAAGGCGGCAAAAATTACAGCAAGCTTGTCATACGATGTTGGCATGTCAAAGAACCCATTTGTATTCAGTAGGCCGTGTTACTAATGGTAAAATTAATCTCGGGAGTTTTCAACAACACAAAGTTCCTCATTTCTCTGCTAGAAAGGGCTATAGTGTTCAAGGAGCTTAGATATCTAACCTCCTTGACTTTCATAGTGCTTCAAGTAACAACGAAATTCGACATGTAAGCTACCCTCTGGGTGTCAAATAACAAAGCTTGCACCCTGCACCCGAGGCCATACGATATTATTATTTATCATTTTTATTCGAGATTTGCCATCAATTATGATAGTCTCAGATGCATAGCTACTGTTTTTACGACTGTGTTATAATGACTTAAGTTTGTCTTTGTTGATATAGTTATTTTATTGCATGACTGTGTTCCAAGTTATTTTGTACACTCTTTGTAGTTTTTAATATTATTATTATTAATAATAATATCATTATTACCGACAGTGGTGGCTACGCTCTCTAAAGTGGGCCGATAAACTAGATGTTAGGCCCCTTAAAACAACAATTATCATCATCATCATCTCTCTAAAGCGCAGCGTTAGGTCATGGGGCCAAGCTCTCTGCTGACTCGGTAGACTCGTGGATTCAAGCCCCACCGTCGGACGTCCTTGAAATGGTTTTCTGTGGTTTCCCATTTTCAACTCCAGCCAAACGCTGGGACGGTACCTCCTGACAGGCCACGACCGCTTCCTTACGCATCCTTGCCCAGTTTCATTCACCATCATTCATTTCATACCGGGTGAGTTAGCCGTGGTCTTTACGGCATGACTGCTGGCAGTCGCTCACATCCGGGAGGCGAGGAGGTTCGACTCCCCCGCCGGCAACCTTGAAGATGGTCTTCTGTGGTTTCCCATCTTCCTTCCAGGCAAATGCCGGGGTTGGTCCCTAACTATAGGCCACAGCCGCTACCTTCCAACTCCTCGTCCTTACATTCAAACTTTCCTCCCCAGACAACTCTCCACACGCGACGGTACTTGTAGCTCACCCATTGGGTGTCTGCCTCGAAGCAGGTACAAAACTGGCGAGCCGAACATGTCCTCGGTCACTCCCGGCACTAAAAGCGATAAGCTTAAAAAATCATTTCATCTCTCATTAACTCCTCTTCATGAGGTTGGCGTCAGGTAGGGCATCCGGCCGTAAAAACCATCCACCACAAAGCCTTCCATCGCATCTCATCCCCGACCCAGTCAAAAAACGGGAATAATAAGTGGTGAAGGTGACTTTGTTCGGACGAGACTCCCGATGCGTGAGTTGTTTTGAGTAATATGCACGAGAAGGAAAGTGTTGCTATTGTTCTGTTGTTGTAGCGTCCCCTTGACCTAGTCCACACACCTTACTCAACTCCCAACGGAACTGCCTAACATAAGGAGAGAGTTATGCTGATCCTCCCTCCTTCAATTCCATCTCAATTTCAGCACCACATGGTGGATCACACGGCGTAGTTCTAATAAAAACTGGGTCAAAACAATCCTCTTTCACAGATTGCAAAGAGATGCCTGTCAAAGTAAAGGAGTGTCGGTTTGATCCCATGGAGGGAAGCTACTTAGTGTAGATTTCTTATTATTGAAGTTGGATACATCTAAGCAATATAATGCTCAATTAAGGAGACACTAACTGAATAAATCATCAATACAGTTCAGTTTCCTTGAGATGCTTTTTTAACGGACCAAACAGATGGAAGTCACAGGGTGACAAGTCCGGCCTGTAGGGCGGATGCTCAACCTCGTGAGGCGTTAGAGACGTGTGGGCGAGCGTTATTATGGAGCTGAATCACTCCCTTCGTGAGCAGTCCGGGCCGTTTGTTCTTGATAGACTTGCGTAGGCTACGGAGTGTCGCACAATACACGTCATTGTTAATGGTTCGTCTCGAGAGAAAACGTCTCCAATGGGACGACGATCTAAAAGACACCGTACAGGATTGGCTCCTGTCACAACCACAAGACTTCTGAGAACAGGGAATCCTGCGCCTAGTGAAGCAATGGGACACCTGTGCACAGACCTGTGGTGATTATTTTGAATAACGAATAAATTATACCCACAGTATCGTTGTGTATCTTTTCATTTCAACACCTCTCACAGTTAAGTTACTGAAAATCATTCACTGATACCAACATTACGCTCAGTGAATTTTTGAAAACAATATCTTAAGTAAACGGTACATTTATGACCTAACTATTGAAGTTAAGGGGTTGAAACTCAATACAATTGAATAAGATTTCAGGGCTTGCAGTCCAAATTTGAATAATGAATCTAGTGCTTCATACGTTCTGTTTGTAAGTTTTGAAGGAACGCAACATTTCTCAAGTTACCTAAATACTGCAGCCATTATTCTAGGTCAGATTGATGCACAAAAATATACTGTAAAAGTTTCAAGTTGATCGATGCAGTAATTTCTAACCTTTCCTATCCTAGCCTAACCTAACCTAACCTAACCTAGCCTAGCCTAGCCTAGCCTAACCTAACCTAGCCTAGCCTAGCCTAGCCTAACCTATCCTAACCTAGCCTAACCTAACCTAACCTAGCCTAGCCTAGCCTAACCTAACCTAGCCTAGCCTAGCCTAACCTATCATAACCTAGCCTAACCTAACCTAACCTAGCCTAGCCTAACCTATCCTAACCTAGCCTAACCTAACCTAACCTAGCCTAGCCAAGCCTAACCTAACCTAGCCTAGCCTAGCCTAACCTATCCTAACCTAGCCTAACGTAACCTAGCCTAACCTAACCTAACCTAACCTAGCCTAGCCTAGCCTAACCTAACCTAGCCTAGCCTAGCCTAACCTATCCTAACCTAGCCTAACCTAACCTAACCTAGCCTAGCCTAGCCTAACCTAACCTAACCTAACCTAACCTAACCTAGCCTAGCCTAGCCTAACCTAGCCTAACCTAACCTAACCTAACCTAACCTAACCTAGCCTAGCCTAACCTAGTCTAGCCTAACATAACCTAACCTAACCTAACCTAGCCTTGCCTAGCCTAGCCTAACCTAACCTAGTCTAGCCTAGCCTAGCCTAACCTAACTTAACCTAATCTAGCCTAACCTAACCTAGCCTATCCTAACTTAGCCTAACCTAACCTAGACAGGCCTAACCTAACCTAACCTAACCTAACCTAGCCTAGCCTAACCTAACTTAACCTAACCTAGCCTAGCCTAGCCTAACCTTACCTAGCCTAACCGAGCCTAGCCTAGCCTAACCTAGCCTAACCTTGCCTAGCCTAGCCTAATCTAGCCAGGCCTAACTTAACCTAACCTAGTTAACCGAGCCTAGCCTAGTCTAACTTATCCTAGCCTAACCTAACCTAACCAAACCTAACCTAACCCATCTTAGCCTAACCTAACCTAATCTAGCCTAGCCTAACCTAGCCTAGCCTAACCTAACCTAACCTAGTCTAACCGAGCCTAGCCTAGCCTGACCTAACCTTACCCAACCTCGCCTAGCCTAGCCTAATCTAGCGTAGCCTAACGTAGCCTAGACTAACAGAACCTAGCCTAACCTGTTCTAGCCTAGCCTAACATAGCCTAGCCTAACGTAGCCTAGACTAACAGAGCCTAGCCTAGCCTAGCCTAACCTAGCCTAGCCTAACCTAACTTAGCCTAACCTAGCATAGCCTAGCCTAACCTAGACTAGCCTTACCTAGTCTAGCCTAGCCTAGCCTAGCCTGGCCTAACCTAATCAAGGTAGGCCTAACCTAACCTAGCCTAACATAGCCTAGCCAAATCTAACCTAACCTAACCTATCCTAACCTAACCTAACCTATCCTAGCCTAACCTAAACTAACCTAACCTAGTCTAGCCTAGCCTAACCTAACCTAACCAAGCCTAGCTTAGCCTAACCTAGCCTAGCCTAACCTAGCCTAGGCTAACCTAGCCTAGCCTACCCTAGCCTAGCCTAACCTAACCTAGCCTAGCCTAACCTAACCTAGCCTAGCCTAACCGAGCCTCGCCTAGCCTAACCTAACCTAACCATACCTAACCTAGCGTAGCCTAACCTAGCGTAGCCTAACCTAGCGTAGCCTAACCTATTCTAGCCTAGCCTAACCTAGCTTAGCCTAACCTAGCATAGCCTAGCCTAACCTAGCATAGCCTAACCTAGACTAGCCTAGCCTAGCCTAGGCTGGCTTAACCTAATCAAGCCAGGCCTAACCTAACCTAGCCTAACCTAGCCTTGCCTAATCTAACCTTACATAACCTAACCTAGCCTAGTCAAGCCTAGCCTAACCTAGCCTATCCTAACCTAACCTAGCCTAGCCTAGCCTAACCTAACCTAGCCTGACCTAACCTAACCTAACCTAGCCTAGCCTAACCTAACCTAACCTAGCCCAACCTAACCTAACCTAACCTAACTTAACCTAGCCTAGCCTGACCTAACCTAACCTAGCCCAACCTAACCTAACCTAGCCTAGCCTAGCCTAACCTAGCATAGCCTAACCTAGCCTAGCCTAACCTAGCCTAACCTAACCTAGCCTGACCTAACCTAACCTAACCTAGCCTAGCCTAACCTAACCTAACCTAGCCCAACCTAACCTAACCTAACCTAACCTAGCCTAGCCTAACCTAACCTAACCTGGCCCAACCTAACCTAACCTAACCTAACCTAACTTAACCTAGCCTAGCCTGACCTAACCTAACCTAGCCCAACCTAACCTAACCTAGCCTAGCCTAAGCTAGCATAGCCTAACCTAGCCTAGCCTAGCCTAACCTAGCCTAACCTAACCTAGCCTGACCTAACCTAACCTAACCTTGCCTAGCCTAACCTAACCTAACCTAGCCCAACCTAACCTAACGTAACCTAACCTAGCCTAGCCTAACCTAACCTAACCTAGCCCAACCTAACCTAACTTAACCTAACTTAACCTAGCCTAGCCTGACCTAACCTAACCTAACCTAACCTAACCTAACCTAACCTAGCCTAACCTAACCTAGCCTAGCCTAGCCTAACCTAGCATAGCATAACCTAACCTAGTCTAACCTAACCTAACCTAACCTAGCCTAACCTAACCTAGCCTAGCCTAACCTAGCATAGCCTAACCTAACCTAGTCTAACCTAACCTAACCTAAGTTAACCTAACCTAACCTAACCTAACCTAGCCTAGCCTAACCTAACATAGCCTAACCTAACCTAGCCTAACCTAACCTAACCTAACCTAACCTATCCTAACCTAGCCTAACCTAACCTAACTTATTTACATATAAATAAAGTTGTAAGAAATGTATGTCAAAGAAATGTTTTCAAAGGTAGATGAATAACGATTTGTTAGTTGTTTGTGAACGTTGCTAAAGTTAACAAGATGTTCAGTAAAGAACATATAGCCTACTTTCTCCTAAATGCATGGGTATTGTTATAACTCTTTGTCCTTTTCAAGGAGTATAATTGAATGTTGGTTGTAGTAGCTTGTTGAAATACAACGTGCTATAGGGATATTAAACATGAATATGAGGTGCCCTTTGCTAGTGCTACCTCTGTACCAAATTTCGTTCAATTCGGTTCCACCGTGTTTGAATTGATAGGGGGAATCGATTTGCACACATACTTGGCCACCATCTGCAAACTATTGGGCTGATGTTCTTGCAGTTTGGTCTGAATATGTTTCCCACATTAAGATATGGTGTTGCAAAATTTGGTAGAGACTAGATTATTAGGTTGGTCGTAATTACATTTTAGCTTTTAACATTTAGGTGGCCGCGATTACGTTTCCGTCAAGATAGCGGTGATATAAAACATGACACTGAGGTGCCCTTTGCTAGTGCTACCTCTGTACCAAATTTCGTTCATTCGGTTCCACCGTGTTCGAATTAATAGGGGGAATCAATTTTGACATAAAGATGGCCACCATTCGCAAACTATTAGGCTAATGGCCTATTAGATTGGTCAAAGGATGCTCCCTCCATAAAGGTATGTTGTTGCAAAGTTTGGTAGAGATCGGATGGTTATGTTAGTCGTTATTTGATTTAAGCTTTGAACATTTGTGTGGCCGCCATTACGTTTCCGTCAAGATGGCGGCGATATAAAACATGACACTGAGGTGCCCTTTGCTAGTGCTACCTCTGTACCAAATTTCGTTCATTCGGTTCCACTGTGTTCGAATTAATAGGGGGAATCAATTTTGACATAAATATGGCCGCCATCCGCAAACTATTAAGCTAATAACCTAGTAGATTGGTCAAAGGATGCTCCCTTCATAAAGGAATGTTGTTGCAAAGTTTGGTAGAGATCGGATGGTTATGTTAGTCGTAATTTAACTTAAGCTTTGAACATTTGTGTGGCCGCCATTACGTTTCCGTCAAGATGGCGGCGTTATAAAACATGACACTAAGGTGCCTTTTGTTAGTACTACCTTTGTACCAAATTTCGTTCCATTCGGTTGCACCGTGTTCGAATGAATAGGGGGAATCGATTTTCACACAAAGATGGCCGCCATCCGGAAACTATTACGCTGCTGGCCTATTGGTTTGGTCAAACGATGCTCCCCCCATAAAGGTATGTTGTTGCAAAATTTGGTAGAGATCGGATGATTAGGTTAGTCGTAATTTGATTTAAGCTTTGAACATTTGTGTGGCCGCCATTACGTTTCCCTCAAGATGGCGGCGATATAAAACATGACACTGAGGTGTCCTTTGTTAGTGCTACCTTTGTACCAAATTTCGTTCAATTCGCATTCACCGTGTTCGAATTGATAGGGGGGGACAGACATTCAGAGTACACACACTCACACACACACAGACACACACACACACACAGACACACACACAGACTCACACACACACATACACACACACAGACAGACACACTTTTTTCGCCCTGTGTTGATCTCATAAGTCTACTTTCATTTTTTGCAAAAATCGAAAGTAGGCTAAAAAGCCCTTATCTTGGAAACAGATTAACAGTTCTGTTCCAAACTAACTTCCTATGATATTTCAATATGCTGAGAACCCAGAACAACAATTGAATTTTTGACCGCTACCTAAGTTAGCGCCACCTTAATTCAATCCGATTACCCTGCCACCTAGCATTAAAACCAGAAATACAGTCAAACCTCAGTATCTCGAATCATTAAGGGTTGTCAACATAAATTTGACTGATCAAAATTACGTGTTATGGAGATACGGAACAAAAATGTTCAATTTGTAATATACTGGTCGTAAACTGTACTGTATGTAGGCTAACAACATATCTAGCTCGGTCAACACGCGTTTTGCGTAATTAGATGATCATAATAATGATAATAATACCGTATGGTCTCCGGTGACGGGTGCTAGCTTTGTTATTTGACGCCCAGAGGGCAGCTTGCTTGTCGAATTTTGTTGTACCTTGAAGTGCTATGAGAGTCAAGGAAGTTAGATATCTAAGCTCCTTAACACTATAGCGCTTTCTAGTAGAAAAAGTAGGAACTTTTGTGTTAGCGGAAAAACCCAAGATTAATTTTGTCATCGTGAACACGGCCTAGTGAATTCAAATGGGTTCTCTAACAAGCCAACAACGTATGACATGCATGTCGTGATTTTTGTCGGCGTTCAAAAATGACTTAGCACGGCCAGGAGCGAACCTGCAATCTTGGGCTTTGTAGTCCGACACGATAACCACTCACCCACTGTGGGAGGAGGGGGTAACTAATATATACCGGATGTATCAGATGTCCCATACAATCTACCTGTATGTGCCCCGCATACATTACTGCTGTACGGGATGTCTAATAACTAATTTCCACACGGCCGCTCGTTACATGCTACATGTTTCACAGCGCCACCCGTCTAATGCGCCCCATTGCGTTATGGTACCTCACATTTGAGAGCGTGATAGGCTCTTATGAGGTACAACAACACGACAGTTGCTGTCAGCATATTGACAATGGCTGGTGTATTCAGCAACATTGAGCACATGGATATCATACTAATCTATGGAGAAGCTGGTCGTAATGCCATCGAAGCTCGAGGATTCATAACGCAATGGGGCGCATTAGAAGACAGTACTGAGGAACATGCAGCCAGCGGCCATCTGGTTGTTATCTCTCGGTATTCTGACGTAACCTCCTGGTCGTACATCAATTCCCCTTGATTTTCCCTAATTTCACTCGGTGTTCCAAGGGACCTAAAAATGAGTTCCTCAATTAAGTAACAACAAAAAGCTAAACAATTCTACGCTATGTTTTGAAATTAGCTGTTCCACTTATTTTAGTATACTTAACAAGAAGTTCCGTGAAGAACTATACAGCCTACTTTTCATGCCAATGATTATTCTACAGAATATGAACCTATATATAATAATGACGAAATTAAGTTGCTAATATCGAAATTTCCAATCAGTTCTAAATACTGTATACCTGGCATAATGTATCCTAATAGAGCACTACAGTTGGCAGCCCTGATGACTGAATATATTCTTAGTTCCATCTCTTAAGGTACAAAATACAAAATTTGGTTGAAGTCCAATGAATAGCATGGACGTTACATGCAGTTAAACATTGGATCTAACAGCGCGCGTAAAATCATGTTGGCAACAATGTCATGCATGTATTGGTCAGAAATAATCTGAAATAATATGATCTATTGTTGTGCCAATTTTGAATGAAATCCATTAGTTAGTATAGAAGTAACATGCATTTTAAAATTGGACTTATCAGCAGGCTTAGAAACATGTTGGCAGCACTGACGTATATTAGTTACTCCAAATTCGTCTAGAATGCCAGGTACTATACCTGTGCAAAGTTTAGAGCAATTGGCTTGCATACTTTCTGATATATTGATGTTAGGGTAGCAAAAATAGGGACAGCACATATTAACAGTTGGCAGCCCTGGTTGCTCCTTAGAATACGCTTAGTCATAACTGTTATGGTACACATAGCACATACGAAATTTGGTTGAAATCCAAATGATAGTATGGAAGTTACATGTATTTAAAGTTGGACCTCTCAGCAGGCTTAGAATCATGTTGGTAGCACTGACGTATATAAGTTTCTCCAAATTAATATAGAATGTCAGGTACTATACGTGTGCATAGTTTAAAGCTGTCGGCTTGCATACTTTCTGATATATTGGTATTTGGATAAAATAAATTAGGAGCATTTATTAACAGTTGGCAGCCCTGGTCGGTCTTAAGAATACGCTCAGTCATATCTGGTTATGTACACATACAACATACGAAATTTGGTTGAATTCCAATTGATAGTGTAGAAGTTATATGCATTTAAAAATTGGACCTAGCAGGAGGCTTATAATCATTTTGGCAACACTGCCATGTTTGGCCTCCTGGAAATTAAACTGAAGGATTGTGATCTGTACGTGTGCCAATTTTGAAATAGCTCCCATTCATACTTTCCAAGATATCCAACATGGAGCTCAAATTTCAATTGCGATTTTTTAGCAGTTGGTAGCACTGACATAATTTTCAAATATGGCCGTGAGATATTCAGGTATAGATCTTTACTCCTACCAAATCTTGTTTCGATTGCTGCAGCCGTTTAGGAGTTGATAGGGGGTTGGGGGGGGACACACAGCCAGACAGACAGAAGGACAGACAGACAGACAGACACACATTTTCCCGATCTCATGTCTACTTTTTCCTCATTTTTGCAAAATGTGAAAAGTAGGCTAAAAATGTAACCACTGAGGCAGCGGTTATTCTAATGCTGAAATATAACTGACCACGGTAGGTTATTTTGAGAAGTTATAATCAATTTGTTATCATTATTAGAAGTTATATTAGTTATATTAGAAGCATTGATTATAATCAATGGTAGAAGTGAGCATGGAGGACTTGTGTCGTTCTAAGAATGTATAAGGATAAACAGACCGCGACCGAGCGGAGTGTAGGGACTCCTCTGGCGACTACCTGGAGTGTCGAGTGGAATTTAGGTAACCCTGAGTATCTGACTCAGGTACCTGAGTGGAATTAATGCCCGATCAACCTCCTTGCATTAAAGGATGCCCCTTAGGAATTCAGTTATTAGACCTCCCGTTCATCATTAGTACATGCAGGACATCTAAAAGTATTCGTAAGGCGCAAATGAGCCAGGGGAGGTATGACTGAAATTTGAAACTTCTACAGTTTTCATGATATCAGTACCAAATTTTAAATACACATGTAGATAGATATCAGTATATCATGTACCAAGTTTAATACATTTATGCCTACTGGTTCTCAAAATATCCTTGTTTTTAGTACATAATAATTAGTCGCTTGAAAAATTCTCCTTGCGATGCAATTTTCAGGCTGCTGAACTGAAATTTGGTACGAATGTACCTTACTAGTATATTAACAGTGTTTGCCCTCAACTTTAAAATCTGTTGAATATTGAACTGTCTAGAATTTTTCTAAATTAGTATTTTTATTTTTTTTAAATTAATGCTGCAACATTCAAATTTAACAAGCCAAAAAAAATACTAATATACATTTGACATAAAAACTGAGAGCAAATTCATATCCCTACCTAAGCTGGAGCATGCAAGTAACTTTTCAGCTAATTCTGATTTAAACTCTGTCGCAAGGAGCATTTTGTATACAGCAAAATGTGTTGAAATTTGTAACTGAGAAAATTGCATTTAAAGTTTTAGTACCATGGTCTTACCTTAGAACTGCCCTGCTCCATATGTATCCCCCTCAGATGTCTTTTTTCTGTCTTCTTCTGATATTTTCATCCACTTTTGTAGTTTGCTGGATTGTTTTTGGTGATTTGATCTCCTTTTTCTACTCAAGGTGACACGCCGCATATCCTGACTTTTGCTGCCAAAGACCGCACAAGCAGATATAGTTTCCCCTCGGACAGAATGAACAATTTCCAGTGTTTTGAGACAACCCATGTTGAACTCACTGACTGCCTTAAGAACAGCAAGTTCAAGTTTTTTCCTCGATACAAAGACTTCCTTGGGGCATTTCGTCCAAACAACACTATGAAGACATTCGTTCGCATTCTGTGTTCCCCCTTGGGTGCAACGTTGTAACAGCTGATCTGATGCAAGCCTGTGGTATGCTGGCATGATTTTTAAAACTACTGCAGGACTTAATTTACAACTCATTTTACTATGGCTATCCACTGGTTTCCCTTCCGCAATTTGTCGATTATAAAAACACCATGATGTTAAAGATTTTGGACATGTGCCATGTTGGGGCTTAGTGTCTGTGGACATGCAGTGTCTAAGAGTGGCTTAACTGCCCTCTTCATTTCAATAACATCAGGAATATTACTAGCAATGGCATGCCTGTAGTAGTTTGTAAGCTTTGTAATGGTGGTCTCTTTTAAACTGCCTTCTTTACGACCACCCAGAGTGACACCTTTAACCTTCCACTCCTTAACAATGTTCCGAAGTGCAGTACCAAGTCGTTTAGCCACATGATTGATGCACTCCTCTTTTTCGATGACTTGCTGAGGACCATACACTTGAAGAGCATTCAAATGGGCATGGGTTTTGGCATCACCATCAGACAATATCGTAGTGTACCTCATCCCTCGGTCAGCAATAGATCTTTTCCAAATAATTTCCCCAATGTCTTTCTCCATGGCATTAGATGAGCCATTGTAATTTCTCTGGCATTCCCCTGAAGCCTTATGCCCATTGAACCAAATGTCAAACTCTACACTATTTTTACCCAGTTCCTTCTCAGTCCTTTTACAATCAACACAGCATTTTGACAGTACCTCATAATCTAATACAATGCCTGTTTGGATGTCAATAGCAAAGCCAACCCCATAGTTAGAACTGTGCCCTCGTTTATGCCACGTGGCATCGTAGGAAACACCAATGTCAATTATTTCATTGTCATCCCCATTATGAGCTTTGCGAACTGCATCAGCTGCCATACGAAGGACCTCTTTCTTATATATTTTCCCCTCATCCACTAACAAGTTCAAATGTTTAGCATAAGGTCTCTTTCCGAGAGTATTCATGCCCATGTTAGAAGAGAATTTCTGCACTGCTTGATGACCCTTTCCTATGGCACTAAATGTCTCCACTATAGTTTTATTCACATGAAAAGGAGGTCTTTGACTCTGTGAACTGGATATTCGAGGAGAACTATACTCACTAGCAGCCACATACCCACAGTTCCTACACTTAACTACTATTTTGCTGCAGAAACCATGACTTTCTCTAAATTCAACTATCACAGACTTTGTCTGACATTCACTACATTGTAAATCTTTCATGAGATTATCCCATACACTTGTGTGAACTAAGGTATAAATCACAGGACCATCATTTATAATTGGGGGCCCATACTGTGTTGAGCATTCTGAAAATGAATTTAATTTTCTCTCACTGCTAGAAATATCATAATTTTGTTCTGCTACAGAGCTCAAACCACTGACAGATGCTGCACTAGAAATACATTTTGTATCTAAATTACACTGTAGTTTCTCATTTGTGTTTTCAGCCTGGCCTACATTTAGGCCTAAGTTTTGAGATTTCTCATAGGACAATTTACCTGCAATACTTTTCTTCGAAGGGCGTTTCTTTGGCTTTCTATAACTACTTCTGGGAGTAGATAGTCGCCCCATGATGAATAAAGAAACACAAATCACAATTCAACACAATTTCGAACGCGCACAAACAATTTTTCACACTTTGTATTAGTACACCAACACGTTACACTGTTTACAAACACCAAGCAACCATGTTGTACTACTCAACACATTTAAATCTAATATTTCACATATAAAAACATCATACACTTAGAATTCCTGGCCAAAAATAAGGTAGTCATTTAACACAACCCTTGAAATAATTTTACAAGTTACAAGATTCTTAGAGAATAATTTCTAAATCGCTGTGGAACTTAGTCTCTGTTTTGAACACTAGCAGACAAAGGAGCATCACGATCCACACCGCTTCCAACACTAGATTCTTAGCGGAGTATTTGAAAAGAACTACGAAGTAAAATCTAGGCCTAAAACAAATATTCTGCAGTACTGCAAGTGAGTGGGCGTGCACCAGAGCATTAAATACCCATGCAGCACCTTTTAAAAATGGCTACCACGGGTTAAATAAATGGCGCATAGAAAAAAATATACCATTTTCTGATAGAGCACACATTGTAATATTTTATTTTTAATAAAAATAAAAATGACTTTTTTCAACAAAATATCAAATATTTCAGTCATACCTCGCCTTTTTTAAAGGATGCCCCTTAGGAATTCAGTTATTAGACCTCCCGTTCATCATTAGTACATGCAGGACATCTAAAAGTATTCGTAAGGCGCAAATGAGCCACCTGGTATAGGGCGCCAGGAAATGTTCTCTGCAGTGCCTATATGCTCCTGCGAGAGATGGCATCAGCAGTTACGTTGGCAGCACGGTTGCCGCTTGTATCAACTGGAAACTTTATAAGGGAACAACTGAAGCTTGTCTCTTACAGTTTTATGTGCTTTCAACTTAGAAATTCCTGCTTCTTGAGCTAATTTGCGTCTTGATTTTCTTAGACTACGCAGCATTATATCGGACGTTTCATCAAGGTTTTCATCTGTTAAAAGCGTAGGCCTGCCTGTTCCCGATTCATCGTGAACTAAGCCGGTCACACGAAATTTACTTATCAAATCGCGAACGGAATCCCGGTTTGGACACTTTGAATTAGTAAATCGTGCCTGAAATTTTAGTTTTACATTTTCTGTAAACTTATCACTAGGGCCCGGATGTTGATGACATGTCATCTTTTTACTGAGCTGTCTAAAACAATGCTGAAGTACATAGAAACTCCGGACGGGCCACCCCGTCTTCAAATATGTGTTTATTATTTTGCATTTTTTCTATTTTTCCATTTTAAGAGCATTTTTTAAGTTTGGTAGATTTTTTTGGGTCATATTTTAGAGAGATAGGCCTTTTAAGGTCATTTTTATCCAATTTAGTCATGTAACAGCTTCATATGAGGGAGTTACGTCTCTCTCAGAACCGGGTGAGTTAGCCGTGGTGGTTACGGCATGACTGATGGCAGTCGCTCACATCCGGGAGGCGAGGAGGTTCGAATCCCTCCGCCGGCACCCTTGAAGATGGTCTTCTGTGGTTTCCCATCTTCCTTCCAGGCAAATGCCGGGGTTGGTCCCTAACTATAGGCCACAGCCGCTACCTTCCAACTCCTCGTCCTTACAATCCAACTTCCCTCCTTCTCTCCCCAACGGTACTTGTAGCTCACCCATTGGGTGTCCGTCTCGAAGCATCTACAAAACTGGCGAGCCGAACATGTCCTCGGACACTCCCGGCACTAAAAGCCATACGAAAAAAAAAGTCTCTCAGAGTTAAGAAGAAGCTAGTAGCGTTATTGACAGCAACAATCCATCGTTGGAGAAAACGAACGAAGAAATGGTCGATTCCATTTCCATAATCAACCGGGTGGAAACTAGTCTTAGCAACAATCATGGCGACATTAGTTAGTTAGTTATTGAGGTTTCAAGGGGTGGAACTACGAGGTCATCTGCTCCTCGTGGCGACATTGCTACGGGTATTGCATCAAAACTGAAAAAAGTGCTGGATAAAAACACCGGGTATAAATCTCAAGACATTCATTTTTGAAATATTGGTGAGTTTATTATTATAAGATCATTTTCACCATTTTATTGAGCATTTTTCGAATTTATAGATCATTTATTACAGTCATTTTGAAAATTTTAAGTGTATTTTTTAAACTTTTTAACGACATCAACATCCGAGGCCTAGTGGTCACCTTCGCAAAAAACGTATTCCATGAAAGACGCTCTCTCTTCAGGGGTGAACATTATCGCCTGTATACTGGTTGGTTGCTTGGTTCCTCAGTTTAGGGGCTGCAACAACGCGGTCATGTAACCCCGTCTACTTTGGGTGTGTGGAGAATCTGTCTGATAACCGGTGTTAATTGAGATGGCTGTATTAGTGTGAGCTATCAGTTTTTTTAAATTTAAGTACAGACTGCAACTTAGAATTTTTCAAATAGTTCCTACTTTTGCCGCCAAACGCCACCGTCAACGAATACTAGGCCTAGTTCAGAACTTAGCTACTCGACGCCATCGCAGTCGGCTCTTGGCAACGAACGTAGAAACCTAAGAGCGTTGTTTACATTCTTAACCTATCCAATTTAGCTTCACACAGGTGTAATTAGTGGAAGGTTATTTAACATGCCATACATCTATGACATGGGACCGCCGGCTTTACTTCCCCTCCGAAGGAAGGCCTACTGAGGGATTTTTAACGCTCTTAAAAAATCCGATGGCTTCGGCCGGGTTTTAACCCGCGATCTTGGGCATAATACTGTATACTGTTTCGCTCTTCCAATAATCTATCTGAGCGCTCACTTACTGCAATACACACTGACGATTTCCTTAGCCCACAGTCCACACGTGTGGCTATCACTGTACTGCTACTTTGTCCAGGACACCGTGCTGCCAACTGATCTGATGATGCTAGCTCTCGCAGTGGCATGTAGGCGCTGCGGGGAACATTCCCTGGCACTCTGTATATCCAGTGAAACCTCTATTAAGAGACCAGCGACAGTTCCATGGAAAACTGGGCTTTTAGAAGGGTGGTCTCTTAATAGGGGTAGGCATTAAAATAGTACATTATGCAACGAGCCTATAATGGCTATAATTAAGACACGAGTATTTTTTATAAAACGAGCGTATGCGAGTTTTATAATTTCCATACGAGTGTCTTAATTACCATTATAGGCGAATTGCATACGACTGTTTATGTTCGACGATAATTATAACTTTATTATATGTTTTAACATAAATATTCATAAATATCTGTTGAGTCAGCTACTGGAATTTTGTGATCACAGAGCGAGCGTTGGGTGTTATATCTTTGTCTTTCAAGAGCTTTGAACGACCGACGCATGCGCTCTGTGGGCTTGCAATGCCATATGCAGCCATATGTTTACATCAGCCGTCCCTCAGTAATATTGTCACCGCAGTCATTTGATGACAATGCGCTGTGTAGAAATTAGAGTTGGTGATTTTAAGGTACAGTGCTATTTCTTGTCTCATATTCGCCAGTTTATTTACGCGAACATATGGACGGTGGGAATCCCATGTCGGTAATTTATTATAGTTCGATGTTGTGTTTATGTCCGACATGTTGGATTTTGAGCGCATGCGCGAAGTTATCGTTACCTAATTGGTCAATGAACGAGCTCTGATTGGCCGGAGAAACTGTATCATAATGGAAAACAGTGTTATAATGACCATCATTATGATACAGTTATCTGACACATAATAGTGAGGGTCGAACATAAATAATTTTATACTGCATTATTAATAAAGTACAGTTGGAACACTGCATTGGTTCACAACTACTCGACCATTACGAGGAACAGCAGCAACAGCTCGAGTTGCCGTGTGGAAGGAGAGGACCAGCTATCTGTCTGAATGGATGGAACCAAAGGAATCTCTACCTCCTGGTCTCACAGAGTATTGGCTAATCTGGAAGTCCCTGAACAGACTGAGGGTGGAAGTTGCAAGATCCAGGGACAACTTATACAAGTGGCATTTTCCGACCAAGACCGTCCTGTGTGATTGTGGCGCAACCCAGACAACACAACACCTCTTCTCCTGTCCATTGTGCCCGTACAGCTGCCCAATGAATGACTTGACTGAAGGTAATTCAAGTGCTATCGAAGTGGCTAAGTTCTGGGCAGAAACTGTTTGAAGTCGTCTGTTCGACACATACTTTGTACTTCTGACACGAAACAAGATGTTCAGTAAAGAACATATAGCCTACTTTCTCCTAAATGCATGGGTATTGTTGTAACTCTTTGTCCTTTTCAAGGAGTATGATTGAATGTTGGTTGTAGGAGTTTGTTGAAATACAACGTGCTATAGGGTTATTAAACATGAATATGAGGTGCCCTTTGCTAGTGCTACCTCTGTACCAAATTTCGTTCAATTCGATTTCACCGTGTTTGAATTGATAGGGGGAATCGATTTGCACACATACTTGGCCACCATCTGCAAACTATTGGGCTGATGTTCTTGCAGTTTGGTCAGAATATGTTTCCCACATAAAGATATGGTGTTGCAAAATTAGGTAGAGACTAGATTATTAGGTTGGTCGTAATTACATTTTAGCTTTTAACATTTGGGTGGCCGCGATTACGTTTCCATCAAGATAGCGGTGATATAAAACATGACACTGAGGTGCCCTTTGCTAGTGCTACCTCTGTACCAAATTTCGTTCATTCGGTTCCACCGTGTTCGAAATAATAGGGGGAATTAATTTTGACATAAAGGTGGCCGCCATCCGCAAACTATTTGGCTAATGACCTATTAGATTGGTCAAAGGATGCTCCCTCCATAAAGGTATGTTGTTGCAAAGTTTGGTAGAGTTCGGATGGTTATGTTAGTCGTAATTTGGTTTAAGCTTTAAACATTCGTGTGGCCGCCATTACGTTTCTGTCAATATGGTGGCGATATTAATCATGACACTGATATGCTCTTTGCTAGTGCTATCTCTGTACCTAATTTCGTTCCATTCGGTTTCAGCGTGTTTGAATTAATAGGGGGAATCAATTCTGACACAAAGATGGCCGCCATCCGCAAACTATTAGGCGAATGACCTATTAGATTGGTCAAAGGATGCTCCCTCTATAAAGGTATGTAGTTGCAAAATTTGGTAGAGATCGGATGATTAGGTTAATCGTAATTTGATTTAAGCTTTGAACATTCGTGTGGCCGCCATTACGTTTCAGTCAAGATGGCGGCGATATAAAACATGACCCTGAGGTGCCCTTTGCTAGTACTACCTCAGTACCAAATTTCGTTCCATTCGGTTCCACCGTGTTCGAATTAGTAGGGGGAATCAATTTTGACATAAAGATTGCCTCCATCCGCAAACTATTAGGTGAATGAACTATTAGATTGGTCAAAGGATGCTCCCTCCATAAAGGTATGTAGTTGGAAAATTTGGTAGAGATCGGATGATTAGGTTAATCGTAATTTGATTTAAGCTTTGAACATTCGTGTGGCCGCCATTACGTTTCAGTCAAGATGGCGGCGATATAAAACATGACACTGAGGTGCCCTTTGCTAGTGCTACCTTTGTACCAAATTTCGTTCCATTCGGTTCCACCGTGTTCGAATTAATAGGGGGAATCAATTTTGACATAAAGATGGCCGCCATCCGCAAACTATCAGGTGAATGACCTATTAGATTGGTCAAAGGATGCTCCCTCCATAAAGGTATGTAGTTGCAAAATTTGGTAGAGATCGGATGATTAGGTTAATCGTAATTTGATTTAAGCTTTGAACATTTGTGTGGCCGCCATTACGTTTCCGTCAAGATGGCGGCGATATAAAACATGACACTGAGGTGCCTTTTGTTAGTACTACCTCTGTACCAAATTTCGTTCCATTCGGTTGCACCGTGTTCGAATTAATGGGGGGAATCGATTTTCACACAAAGATGGCCGCCATCCGCAAACTATTACGCTGATGACCTATTGGTTTGGTCAAAGGATGCTCCCCCCATAAAGGTATGTTGTTGCAAAATTTGGTAGAGATCGGATGATTAGGTTGGTCGTAATTTGATTTAAGCTTTGAACATTTGTGTGGCCGCCATTACGTTTCCGTCAAGATGGCGGCGATATAAAACATGACACTGAGGTGCCTTTTGTTAGTACTACCTCTGTACCAAATTTCGTTCCATTTGGTTGCACCGTGTTCGAATTAATAGGGGGAATCGATTTTCACACAAAGATGGCCGCCATCCGCAAACTATTACCTTGATGACCTATTGGTTTGGTCAAAGGATGCTCCCCCCATAAAGGTATGTCGTTGCAAAATTTGGTAGAGATTGGATGATTAGGTTAGTCGTAATTTGATTTAAGCTTTGAACATTTGTGTGGCCGCCATTACGTTTCCGTCAAGATGGCGGCGATATAAAACATGACACTGAGGTGTCCTTTGCTAGTGCTACCTTTGTACCAAATTTCGTTCAATTCGCATTCACCGTGTTCGAATTGATAGGGGGGGACAGACATTCAGAGTACACACACTCACACACACACACACAGACACACAGACACACACACACAGACTCACACACACACACACACAGACTCACACACACACAGACTCACACACACATACACACACACACAGACACACACACACACAGACTCACACACACACACACACACACACACAGACACACAGACACACACACACACACAGACTCACACACACACATACACACACACACAGACACACACACACAGACTCACACACACACAGACTCACACACACACACACACACACACAGACACACACACACAGACTCACACACACACACACAGACTCTCACACACACATACACACACACATACAGACACACTTTTTTTTCGCCCTGTGTTGATCTCATAAGTCTACTTTCATTTTTTGCAAAAATCGAAAGTGGGCTAAAAATAAATAATTACAATTAGTCATTTTCTGAGCTCTGTCATTTAAAAAGTCACGAATTGATCTCTGTTTCAGATTAGCGCATCTTTTTTTTAACAATTTCACTTTCTAGAATATCTCTGAGTTCGAAAGTCAATTAATTTGTTCTGGGTTCGAACAATATTCTAGGAGAGCCTTTTTTTTTGTATTTTTATAGACTACGTAACATAACACTCTTTCTAATGACACTGTATGCTGATGCAGTTCTGTGCCAACAGAACCATACTTTACATCATCACCCTCGTCAGCATCTCCGATGGGACAGCAGTCGAGAAGTGGTCTTTTGAATGAGGTCAGACTGAGAAAATGCCTGGTCTTTGTCGGGGAGAGGTTTTAAATCGGTTCCAAGATAAATCTGTCTTTAAGAGGGTTCATTGTACCGGGTGAATCAGCTGCCCCTAATAATATTGTTTTATGCAGCATAACAAACGCGTGTTATCAGTAAGGTCGATTTTCCTCTGCCTGCATCCTGTATGATATTAACGCGCTGCAAGCATATCCTGCAAGCGATACTGAACACTTATATTTTCCCTCGTATTAGTCTGTATGAACTGTGGAAGTGGAAGTGGAAAGAGATGATGATGATGATGATGATAATAATTGTTGTTTTAAGGGGCCTAACATCTAGGTTATCGGCCCCTAATGGTTCGGGTGATCGTGAAGATGATAATGAAATGTAAACTATAACTAAACTAACTACTAACTTATATACTAGAAGAAGAAATGGAAAACAAAAGGAGAATAAGGCAAATACAGGACAGGAGGAAAAGAATTGCCCTCAACCCTAGAAGAATGCGGATTGAGGGACTTGGAAGGAAGGAGAGCCATAAAAGGCAGATAGGAAAGTGAAAGAAGAGAGGGTCCGCCCCACAGGTAATGGATAAAAGGGGGAAAACGGGACCCAGCTCAGGAATCCCTCGGGGTCACCAACTCCCGAACTCACCAGCCGTGAGCCCCTGAGGGTGTAGCAATATCTAGGGTGCACCAGAAGTGGTGGAGCTACATACACCATGCCTCCTTGAGGGCCTTGAGCAGAAGGCAGGAGAGAACAGGAAAAGAAAAAGAATGCTGACTCCTCGCAGAAGGAGGGTATCAGAAAAGATGAGACAAGGGCCAATTAAGGCGGGAATGGAAGAGACTCCCTTGGTCTCGGATACCCTAATACCGTCGGGGTCGGAAGAGAACAAGAGTTGACCAAGGAAAGAAGACGGAGAGGAACCCGGCACAAGTAAGTGGAAGCAATGCCGGACTCAGCTGGGGCCCCGTGGTCGCCAACCCACGTCCCACTAGATGTGATCCCCTGGGGGGAAAAGGAAAGAGATTGAGAACCGTATGAAAGATCGGAAAGGCGAATTATAAAGTACTGCGTGATTCATCTGGGTCCATTCGCACCTTGCAATTGATCAAACAGACGCCGACAGACACGACATCAAAAGTGAAATTCAAGGGGAAAATCTCGGAACCATTTCATAACAATACAGGTGTTCACCAAGGTGACGGGCTCTCTCCACTTCTCTTCAAACTAGTGCTGAACAAAGTCATCAAGGAATGGGAGAAAGAGCTGAGATTACAAGGTTACTGGAGGCCAGTGCGTCTAGGACGACTGGAGGTTGGCTGTCTAGCCTTCGTGGATGATCTGGCACTACTCTCAGACAACGAAACCACATCAATCAGACAGATAGAAGTACTCGAAGAGTGCGCTGAAAAAGTAGGACTACAGATCTCCTTCGAAAGGACAGAAATTTTCTGTAGGAAATTTAGCATACATAATTTAAACACGAAATATGGCAAGATCAATAGAGTCACCCAATTTAAATACCTAGATGAAGTGCTTGAACCGACGGGAAAAGAGAAAATCGCGCAGAACACTAGGTTAATGAAAATGAAGAGAGCCTTATAAAAGACACAGGGTGTCTACAAGAAAAAATGTCTGTCCACATTCACCAAACTTCCTCATTACAACACGGTTATTAAACCTAAGGTGCTTTATCCCAGTGAGACATTAACGTTACACACTAAGGACGACTTGAAAAAAATCCCCACAGGGGAGTGGAATGGAAAATGAATGAAAATCCACAGCCTGCTTCCAGTCTCCGACCGGGTCAGGAATGGAATGAATGAAGCCCCCCATCTAGCGGCGAGGATATGAACTGTGCCGGCTGCCGAGGCCTGACGCACTCCTCTGGGGCAATGATTAGATGAATGACAGATGGAATGAAAGGATAGTGGAGAGTGTTGCTGGAATGAAATTTTGACAGGGAAAACCGGAGTACCCGGAGAAAAACCTGTCTGCCTCCGTTTTGTCCAGCACAGATCTCACATGGAGTGACCGGGATTTGAACCACGGACTCAGCGGTGAGAGGCCGGCGTGCTACCACCTAAGCCACGGAGAGTGGAATGGAAAATAATAAGGAAAATTATTGGACAAAACACACAGATGAAGGATACAGGCTTCACTCCAGAGACACCACAGATAAATTGTCCAACCTAGCAGCAGACATCAGAAAGAGGCGACTAAAATTTTACGGCCACATCAGCGGACTCCCTCAAACCAGACTCACCAACAAAATTCTTAGATCCATACAGCGGCTCAAGATTACTACACCTGGATGATGCAAGTCAAAATTGATCAGGAAAAAGCACAGGTCGACCCAGAAGACGTCATAGACAAAAGCGTATTTCGACACAAAGTATAAAAGTGGGAAGTGTTGTCTGAGAGAGCAGCCCCTACAGCCCATAGACCAAAGTGGACTGAAGAAAGAAAGAAAGAAAGAAAGAAAGAAAAACAGAAAGAAAGGAAGTAAGAAAGAAAGAAAGAAAGAAAGAAAGAAAGAAAGAAAGAAAGAAAAACAGAATGAAAGAAAGAAAGGAAGAAAGGAAGAAAGGAAGAAAGGAAGAAAGAAAGAAAGAAAGAAAGAAAGATTGGAAGAAAGAAAGAAAGAAAGAAAGAAAGAAAAACAGAAAGAAAGAAAGGAAGGATGAAAGATAGAATGGAAGAAAAAAAGAGAGAAAGGAAGAAAGAAAGGAAGAAAAAGAAAGAAAGGAAGAATGAAAGATAGAAAGGAAGAAAAAAAGAAAGAAAGGAAGAAAGAAAGGAAGAGAAAAAGAAAGAAAGGAAGGAAGAAAGAGAGGAAGAATGAAAGAAAGAAAAAAGGAAGAAAGAAAGAAAGAAAGAAAGGAAGAAAGAACGATAGAAAAAGAAAGAAAGGATGAAAAAAGAAAGGAAGAAAGAAAGAAAGAAAGAAAGAAAGAAAGATTGAAAGAAAGGAAGGAAGGAAGGAAGAAAGAAAGGAAGAAAGAAAGAAAGAAAGGAAAAAAGAAACAAAGAAAGGAAGAAAGGAAGAAAGAAAGAAAGAAATAAAGAAAGAAAGAATGAAAAAAGAAAGAAAGGGAGAAAGAAAGAAAAGAAGAAAGAAAGAAAGAAAGAAAGAAAGAAAGAAAGGAAGAAACAAAGAAAGAAAGGAAGAAAGAAAGAAAGAAAGAAAGAAAGAAAGGAAGAAAGGAAGAAAGAAAGGAAGAAAAACAGAACGAAAGAAAGGAAGAATGAAAGATAGAAAGGAAGAAAAAAGAAAGAAAGGAAGAAAGAAAAGAAGAAAAATGAAAGAAAGAAAGAAAGAAAGAAAGGAAGAAAGAAAGATTGGAAGAAAGAAAGAAAGAAAGAAAGAAAGAAAGGAAGAAAAAAGAAAGAAAGAAAGAAAGGAAGAAAGAAAGAAAGGAAGGAAGAAAGGAAGAAAGAAAGAAAGAAAGAAAAAAAGAAAGAAAGGAAGAAAGGAAGGAAGGAAGAAAGAAAGAAAGAAAGAAAGAAAGAAAGAAAGAAAGGAAGAAACCGGGCTTTCAGTGCACGAATGAAAGAGTACTGGAAAAACAGGAAGAACAAATAATAGTCATGATTGCTTCGCGTGGTCTAATAGGTCTGTAACGTGTGCAATAAATAATAATAATAATAATAATAATAATAACATATTGAAGAATGAACAAGATGGAAGTGGCCTACCAGCTAACGTAAGGAGTGTACAACAAGCGAACTCTGTCCCGCAATGCTAAACTAAGACACTATCGTACAGTTATCCGACCTGAGGCGCTGTACGCAGCAGAATGCCTGGCAACGAATAGGATGGGTCTGGTTGAGAAATTGGAAGCCAAGGAAAGGAAGATCCTCAGGAAGATCTTAGGGCCGTTGAGAGACGATGGTGAATATAGGAGACGGCATAACAATGAGCTGTACCATCATGTAGAAAGGATATCTCAAGTAATTCGGAAGAGAAGAATATCTTTCTAAGGCCACTTAACTCGTATGAAACCCGAGAGAATCGCCAATCGGATATTTAGCCTACCTATTTTCTTAACAAGAAAACCAAGCGCCCCTGGTTTTGTGAGGTTGACGAGGATTTGCAAGAAGTAGGGATCACCCACGCACACATCATGGAACGTGATCTTTTGAAGGAAACGCTTGGAGCACACCACCAATTCCAAGAAAAGGTGAAATTAAAAACCGGCAAGAAGTGGTCTGATGAAAGAAAGGAGTCTCACAGGCAGCGAATGCGTGAAAATTGGACTAAGATCAAGGCTCAAAGACGGAAGCAGTTGAAATGACGTGGTCCATAGCTGGCCTAACGAAGAAAGAAAGAAAGAAAGAAAGAAAGAAAGAAAGTACATATTCAAGGTTCTATGTTTTATATCATAACGGAGGTACTTAAACATTTTCTTCTTCTTCTGCGCCATCAGGCCCAATGCACCGCGCGCTGCTACAAGTTTCCTTCTCCATCGTCTCCTATCCATAGCTGCCATCCGCCAACTGTCCACACGTATCGCTGCCTGTTGCAGATCTTCATGGAGTCCATCACTCCACCGCTTCCTTGGTCTATCTGGTGGTCTTCTTACTGTGGGGATGAAATCCAGTAGCTTCCGTAGCCATCGGTGGTCTTCCATCCGGGCTACATGTCCAGCCCACTGCAGTCTTCTGGTTTTGATGGTTCCAGCTATGTTGGCATCATGGTACAGGTCTGCTATTTCCTGATTGTGTCTAATCCTCCATTCGCCCGTGTGTACATCCCTCACCAGTCCGAAGATCTACCGAAGAACTTTTCTCTCAAAAACGAGTAGTTTATGAAAGTCCTGTTTTCGGATACTCCATGTCCCACATCCATATCGTACAACGGGTTCGATCAGAGTTTTATACAGACGAATTTTGAACAGTCTGGAGGGACATCTGTACCGACGAAGCTGTGTTAAGCTGTAGAAAGTTCGGTTTCCTGCTTGAATCCTGGCGTTGATTTCTGCCACACATGGTGAGTTCTCCGTGAAAAGCGATCCAGGTACTTACATTCATGGACCCTCTTGTAGGACTGGTCCCCTACCCGGAGTGACTGTAGTTGCCCAAAAACTTGGCCTTGCCCGCGAGTCATATTGAGGTACTCGGTACTTTAGCTGGGTTTAAATTATCTTTAAATCCTTATCCAAGCAATACGGAATATACAATGTTTCGACGCCAATATTTTCGGACAATTCGAGAGATCTTGTGACACATTCGTTACATTGGCAGCACTGAGTGTACTGTACCATCACACAAAACACGAACTTGGCTTTTAAATATCAAATGACGCTGTGCTGTTCCTCGCCGGAACGAATTGACGTGTCCATGAGAGCGTCAGCTGTGTATTACGTCACGTGTTCCTGATTACCATATCGCTGTGGTGTAATCCCCAGATGACACTGAGGATGGAATAACAGCTGGTCCAATAAACATTTCCAGACAAGCAGCACACTGCCAGGCGTGTACACAGTGTGGCCAACTATACTTGCCGAAAGTCACTAGGGAGTAGAGGAACCAGGGCGTAATTTCAGTAAAACATTGCCCAGTTAATTATTTAATTATCGTATGGCTTTCAGTGCCGGGAATGCCCGAGGACATGTTCGGCTCAAGCGGACACCCATAGGGAGAGCTACAAGTTCCGTTCAATTTCAAGTAGTTCCAACTTTCGCTACCATGTTTCACTGACATCTACTATCGGATTTTTTATTATGGATACTCGAGTTTAGGCCTTAATTACAACCAAACCAACAGACCTATTGAAAAACTAGTGATACCAATATTTTCCTTGTTTAATTCTGCGTTAGACTATATAAGCCAATTATTTTTAGGTTTATTAATTCTTTATTTATTTGTGGTCGTATGAAACATTGTCCGTGTTTTTGACGTCTTTTCTAGGAACCGCTCACTTAAAAATCTATATACAAGGAAAACTACTTCGCTGAGGGCAATGACATTTTTATATGTGATAGGCACAAGTATTGGTAGTGGAAATCTCAAGTTTCAATTTTTTTCAACTACCCGATAAAAAGTTCTTATACTTTTTCTGACGTAACGTTTTCTCAGCCCAGGATAAACGTACAGCAGGCAACTTGGTCTCATTTTGAAGCTCTCATTCGTGATTATCGGAAACTACGACCACTGTAAACGTGCAGTGTGATGACGAATTTATGAAGAGTAATATTAATGGGAGGTTTTGTGCGTTCCGGCCTCTGCGATTAAAAGCGAGCGGGCTTGTGAAATCCGGTGCAGCGTTGCCGCGTTAATTTGCAGTCGTCGCGGCTCGCAACGAACGAGCACTGCTTTAAGTTTCCTTTCAACCTTTTATTTTCTTTCCTCGTACAGATTTCATTTTCCTTCACCTTTTTCACATAAGGGCTTTAGACCTTGAATGGCAGGTTTAAAAGTGGTTTGTCTTCCTAATTTGGAAATGTCAGACTACACAATTTTTACATGGGCTATCTACATTATTTACATAATATCTTTACAATATTTAATTCAGTCATTATTCTTCGTCTGAAGAATGGCTCTGTTCCGATTAATCAGAACTGCTGGCATTCATGTTAATTATGACCTGTCCGAAATGAGGGCCATTTTCAGACAGGCCATCTATCTCCCGTAGTGGTCTTCAATTCTTTTAGCGTGTTTAATACATTGTTTCCAGAGTTCAGGAGCAACGGTAAGCAAGGCTTCTCGGCATAAAACATTCATTGCTACCATACTTCTACCATTTTGTAATATGTTAACCCAAGTTCGCCCTCAGACAATGGTGGTCTCTGAGGCATTTGGATGTGATGTGATGTGGCCTATAAGTAGTAAACAGGAAGACAGAAAATAGCTTGTGGACATAGCCAGGTGATTCGCATACCATTACACAACGGCCCGGCAACGCTGCACTCGAATTCACCGGCTCGCCCGCTTTTAATCGCACCGGCCGGAACGCACAAAACCTCCCATTAATATTACTCTTCATAAATTTGGCATCACACTGTACGTTTACAGTGGTCGTAGTTTCCGATAATCACGAATGAGAGCTTCAAAATGAGACCAAGTTGCCTGCTGTACGTTTATCCTGGGCTGAGAAAACGTTACGTCAGAAAAAGTATAAGAACTTTTTATCGGGTAGTTGAAAAAAATTGAAACTTGAGATTTGCACTACCAATACTTGTGCCTATCACATATAAAAATGCCATTACCCTCTGCCAAGTAGTTTTCCATGTATATAGTTTTAAGTGAGCGGTTCCTAGAAAAGACGTCAAAAACACGGACAATTTTTCATACAACCACAAATAAATAAATAATTAATAAACTTGAAAATAATTGGCTTATATAGTCTAACGCAGAATTAAACAAGGAAAATATTGGTATATCTCGTTTTACAATAGGTCTGTTGGTTTGGTTATAATTAAGGCCTAAACTCGAGTATCCATAATAAAAAAATCCGATAGTAGTGGTGAACGTTGGAACTTTAAAAGGGAGTTCCAACGAAATCTAACTGAGAAATTTACCTTCACACAAGTTTAGTTTGTGGAAGGATCTTTTACATGCCATAAATATATGACATGGGACCACCGGCGTTACTTTCCCTCCGAGGAAAGGCATAGTGAAAGATTTTAACGCTCTTAAAAAAATCGGACGACCTTGGCCGGGTTTGAACCCGCTATCTAGGGCAAAGCGGTTCAGCATGCTACCAACTAGGGCCAGTAAATTGTCACTACAATAACTGAAGTTATCAGTCTTGATTCTAGTACCCGGTCTGATGACCATGAAGACGCAAGCCCTAAGTTGTGTTTGTGTCTTCAGTTTTTTAACTGGTTTGTTGCAGCTCTCCGTACCTCCCTGTCCTGAGCTAATCGTTTCATCCTTACATAGCTACATCACCTTACATCCGAGGCAATCTGTTAAACATGTTCTAACCTTGGCCTACCTCTACAGTTCTTGTCCTCGATCCTTCCTTTCATAACTAAGTTTCCTATTCCTGGGTGTCTTAGTAAGTAGAGATTTGAAGTATTTTTTTCAGTGTTCCCCCAGGGGCTCACATCTAGTGGGACGTGGGTTTGCGACCACGAGACTCCAGATGGGTCCGGTATTGCTTCCAGTTACTTGTGGCGGGCTCCTCTCCGTCATCTTTCCTGTCGACCTGTCTTGGTCAACTCTTGTTCTCTTCCGATCCCAACGGTATTAGGGTATCCGAGGCGTAGGGAGTCTCTTCCTTTTCGGCCTTAATTGGCCCTTGTCACATCTTACTTGATACCCTCCTTCTACTAGGTTCAGCCCTCTTTTTCTCTTCATGTTACCTCCTGCCTTCTGCTCAAGGCCCTCAAGGAGGCAGGGTGTATGTAGCCCCACCACTTGAGGTGCACCCTGGATATTGCTACACCCTCAGGGGATCACGGCTGGTGTGGGATTCCTGAGCTGTGTGGGCTTTTTCCACTGACTTTGGGGCGGGCCCTCTCCTCTTTCCTATCTGCCTTTCATGGCTCTGCTTCCTCCCAAGTCCCTCAATCCTCATTCTTCGAGGGTTGAGGGCATTTCTTTTCTTCCTATCCTTTATTCGTTTACCATTTCTTCTTCTAGTTTGTAAGTCTGCAGTCAGTATTTGTTATAGTTTTAATTCTCATCCCATCTTTCGCTATCACCCAAACCATTGGGGGCCGATAACCTAGATGTTAGGCATCTTAAAACAACAATTATCATCATCATTTTTCAGTGTTGCCGATACAAATTGACTTTTTGTTGCTCTTCAGTCGATCAACACAATTGTGCCCAATGAATGGGCGGGGGTCGCCTCCATGGCGTAGCAGTCAGCATGGTTAGCTGCCGCCCCGGAGGTCCTGGGTTCGTTTCCCGGCTCTGCCACTAAATTTGAAAAGTGGTATTAGGACTGGAACGGGGTCTACTCAGCCTCGGGTGGCCCAAATGAGTAGAGAGGGTTCGATTCCCACCTCAGCCATCCTCGAAGTGGTTTTCCGTAATTTCCCACTTCGTCTTCGGGCAAATGCCGGGATGGTGCCTACTGTAAGGCCGCGGCCGCCTCCTTCTCACTTCCTTGCCTAACCCTCCCACTCTTCCTATCCCTTCATCAGGCCCCCTGGACGTAGTGTTGGTCACACACCCCAGTTGTATCCCGGACTCAGAGTCTCAAGCTCCAGGACACTGCCCTCAGTGGCGGTAGAGGTGGGATCCCTCGCTTAGTCCGTGGGAAAAGCCAACCCTGGAGGGTAAAACGATAGCGAAGCGAATGGGTGGGGTACAAGATACAATATATAAGTACACTCCTGGAAACAAGTAGTTCCGTGACGAACTAAAGAGCCTACTTTTCTAAAAAATTAAGATTCATGCCAATCTACAGTATATAGACCTATCTATTATATAAAAGTGAAAGTCTGTATGTATGTATGTATGTATGTATGTATGTATATATGTTGGTTCCGTATACAAATCTACACCGTTCCACCAATCTCAACCATATTTTGCATACACATAGTTTAGGACCCAGAAGGAACCGCTGGCTACATGAATTTTCGATAGTCTTTCTCATTCTTCTGATTTTGGCCCTTTTTCACTCAAAAACAGGCTAATCAAATCATAAAATATACTCATGAAGGAATGGCAAGGCAGATAGTTTCCATGGCAACATAGCTCAAGTCGAGACACGGCCGACTTGATGCCAATTGCGCTCAGCACTACCGGTATAGAAAATTAGGATCTTTACTTGAAATCCCGTTAGTTACTCAGCTGCTCACACAGCACTGTCAACCGAGTTTAGCACAACAAAGACTTGACACTATCTTCTTTCTACTATATATTTTTCAAATACCACTCACTCACTCACTCACTCACTCATTCATTTATTCATCACGAAATCTCAGAAACCACCGAACGGATTGGAATGAAATCTGGTATGCAGCTTCCTCAAGGGCCGCAAATGCCCACTAAGAGAGAAATTTTGGCTATTCAGGTTCTAAAGGAGTGTTAAGGGGGTAGACCTGCATTTAATTGAATAGCAATATCTCCCGATTGGTTTCATGGGGGGATGTGATACTCGGCATATAAACTCATCATTAAAAACAAGATGTTCAGTAAAGAACATATAGCCTACTTTCTCCTAAATGCATGGGTATTGTTATAACTCTTTGTCCTTTTCAAGGAGTATGATTGAATGTTGGTTGTAGTAGCTTGTTGAAATACAACGTGCTATAGGGATATTAAACATGAATATGAGGTGCCCTTTGCTAGTGCTACCTCTGTACCAAATTTCGTTCAATTCGGTTTCACCGTGTTTGAATTGATAGGGGGAATCGATTTGCACACATACTTGGCCACCATCTGCAAACTATTGGGCTGATGTTCTTGCAGTTTGGTCAGAATATGTTTCCCACATAAAGATCTGGTGTTGCAAAATTTGGTAGAGACTAGATTATTATGTTGGTCGTAATTACATTTTAGCTTTTAACATTTGGGTGGCCGCGATTACGTTTCCGTTAAGATAGCGGTGATATAAAACATGACACTGAGGTGCCCTTTGCTAGTGCTACCTCTGTACCAAATTTTGTTCATTCGGTTTCACCGTGTTCGAATTAATAGGGGGAATCAATTTTGACATAAAGATGGCCGCCATCCACAACCTATTAAGCTAATGACCTATTAGATTGGTCAAAGGATGCTCCCTCCATAAAGGTATGTTGTTGCAAAGTTTGGTAGAGATCGGATGGTTATGTTAGTCGTAATTTGATTTAAGCTTTAAACATTTGTGTGGCCGCCATTACGTTTCTCTCAATATGGCGGCGATACCAATCATGACACTGAGATGCCCATTGCTAGTGCTATCTCTGTACCAAATTTCGTTCCATTCGGTTTCACCGTGTTTGAATTAATAGGGGGAATCCATGCTGACACAAAGATGGCCGCCATCCGCAAACTATTAGGCGAATGACCTATTAGATTGGTCAAAGGATGCTCCCTCCATAAAGGTATGTAGTTGCAAAATTTGGTAGAGATCGGATGATTAGGTTAATCGTTATTTGATTTAAGCTTTGAACATTCGTGTGGCCGCCATTACATTTCAGTCAAGATAGCGGCGGTATAAAACATGACACTGAGGTGCCCTTTCCTAGTGCTACCTCTGTACCAAATTTCGTTCCATTCGGTTCCACCGTGTTCGAATTAATAGGGGGAATCAATTTTGACATAAAGATGGCCGCCATCCGCAAACTATTAGGCTAATAACCTATTAGATTGGTCAAAGGATCCTCCCACCATAAAGGTATGTTGTTGCAAAGTTTGGTAGAGATCGGATGGTTATGTTAGTCGTAATTTAACATAAGCTTTGAACATTTGTGTGGCCGCCATTACGTTTTTGTCAATATGGCGGCGATATAAAACATGACACTGAGATGCCCTTTGCTAGTGCTACCTCTGTACCAAATTTCGTTCCATTCGGTTTCACCGTGCTTGAATTAATAAGGGGAATTGATTTTTACACAAGGATGGCCGCCATCCGCAAACTATTAGGTTAATGACCTATTCATTCGGTCAAAGGATGCTTCCTCTACAAGGGTATGTTGTTGCAAAATTTGGTAGAGATCGGATGATTAGGTTAATCGTAATTTTATTTAAGCTTTGAACATTTGTGTGGCCGCCATTACGTTTCCGTCAAGATGGCGGCGATATAAAACATGACACAGAGGTGCCTTTTGTTAGTACTACCTCTGTACCAAATTTCGTTCCATTCGGTTGCACCGTGTTCGAATTAATAGGGGGAATCGATTTTCACACAAAGATGGCCGCCATCCGCAAACTATTACGCTGATGACCTATTAGTTTGGTCAAAGGTTGTTCCCCCCATAAAGGTATGTTGTTGCAAAATTTGGTAGAGATCGGATGATTAGGTTAGTCGTAATTTCATTTAAGCTTTGAACATTTGTGTGGCCGCCATTACGTTTCCGTCAAGATGGCGGCGATATAAAACATGACAATGAGGTGCCTTTTGTTAGTACTACCTCTGTACCAAATTTCGTTCTATTCGGTTGCACCGTGTTCGAATTAATAGGGGGAATCGATTTTCACACAAAGATGGCCGCCATCCGCAAACTATTAAGCTGATGACTTTTTGGTTTGGTCAAAGGATGCTCCCGCCATTAAGGTATGTTGTTGCAAAATCTGGTAGAGATCGGATGATTAGGTTAGTCGTAATTTGATTTAAGCTTTGAACATTCGTGTGGCCGCCATTACGTTTCAGTCAAGATGGCGGCGATATAAAACATGACACTGAGGTGTCCTTTGCTAGTGCTACCTTTGTACCAAATTTCGTTCAATTCGCATTCACCGTGTTCGAATTGATAGGGGGGGACAGACATTCAGAGTACACACACTCACACACACACAGACACACACACACACACACACACAGACTCACACACACACATACACACACACACAGACTCACACACACACATACACACACACAGACAGACACACTTTTTTCGCCCTGTGTTGATCTCATAAGTCTACTTTCATTTTTTGCAAAAATCGAAAGTAGGCTAATAAGAAGACATGTGTCTGAGGGTTTTGCGATGTGGTGTATATTATGAGGTGAAAGGGGTGAAAAGTGGGGATTAAAAGATTCTTAACGGAGCGTGTGTCTCTTAAACGACATAGGCGAGGAGTTTGAAACACAGCGAAAAAAAAATCAACATAAAAAAGAAGTAAATATGTGTTTGACAGTTTTTTCATAAATCCAATTTAAGGGGCCCATGGGGAGAGATGAAATTCTGGGGGGGGGGGGGACAGGAAAGAAAGTGTCCTAACTGATTGACTGACTGGCTCACTCATCAAACTCAGGGGGAAAAAACTGCTTTAAAGTAAGTAAATAGCTGTTCGACAGTTTTTGTTTTCATAAATCAAAAATTAAGGGGTTCATGGGGAGGGGTGAATTTCTGAAAAAAGAAAATTGAAAGAAAATGTCCAGACTCACTCACTTACTCACTCACTCATCATCGCCTAGCCAAAATTATTGAAGTTAGAAACATGACAGTTTGGGGATATGTTCATTGTATGTCAAAACCGTCTACTAAGGGAGGATTTTCGGATATTCAGGTTTTAAAGGGGTCTTAAGGGGGTTAAACCTGCATTTTATTGAATAACTATATCTCCCGATTGGTTTCATTGGGGGATGTGATACACGGCATATAAACTTATCATTAAAAAGTAACAAGACACGTGTCTGAGGGTTTTTCGATGTGTTTATGAGGTTAAAGGGGTGAAAAGTGGGGATTGAAAGATTCCTAACGGAGCGTGTATCTCTTAAACGACATAGGCGAGGAGTTTGAAACTCAGCGAAAAAAAACATCAGCATAAAAATAAGTAAATATGTGTTTGACCACTTTTCCATAAATCCAATTTAAGGGGCCCGTGGGGAGGGGTGAAATTCGGGGGGAGGGACAGGAAAGAAAGTGTCCTAACTGATTGACTGACTGACTCACTCATCAAACTCACAGGAAAAAACTGCTTTAAAGTAAGTAAATAGCTTTTCGACAGTTTGTTTTTCAATCAAATTGAAGGGGTTCATCGGGAGGGGTGAAATTCTGAAGAAAAAAAAATTGAAAGGAAATGTCCTGACTCATTCACTCACTCATCATCGCCCAGCCAAAAATATTGAAGTTGGAAACATGACATTTCGGGGATATGTTCGTTGTATGTCAAAACCGTACACTAAGGGAGGTTTTTTGGATATTCGGTTTCTAAAGGGGTCTTAAGGGGGTTAAACCTGCATTTCATTGAATATCAATATCTCACGAGTGGTTTCATTTGTGGATGTGATACTCGGCATATAAACTAATCATTAAAAATACGCAGACATGTGTTTAAGCGTTTTTCGATGTGGTGTATTATTATGAGGTGAAAGGGCTGAAAAGTGGGGATTGAAGGATTCCTAATGGAGCGTGTAGGCCTATCTCTTAAACGACATAGGCGAGAAATTTGAAACTCAGCGTAAAAAAATCAGCTTAAAAAGTAAGTAAATCGGTTTTCGACTGTTTTTTCATAAATTAATTTAAGGGGCCAATGGGGTGGGGTGAAATTCTGGGGGAAAAAAGGAGAGAAAGTGTCCTAACCGACTGACTCAGGGTAAAAAGACAGCTTAAGAAATAAGTTAATAGGTGTTCAAGCGTTTTTTAATCAATACAATTTAATGGGCCCATGGGGAGGGGTGAAATTCTGGTAAAATAAATGAAAGAAAATGTCCTGTCTGACTCAGTCACTCATCACGCCCAGCGAAAACTATTAAAGTTGGAAACATGAAATTTTGGGAAGATGTTCGCTGTATGTCGAAAACGTTAACTAAGGAATGATTTTTGTTTATTCGGGTTTTAGAGACGTGTCAAAGGGGTAAACGTGCATTTCATTGAATAACGATATCTCATGAGTTGTTTGTTTGGGGATGTGATATTCGGTATATAAACTAATCATTAAAAATAATCAGACATATGTCTAAGGGTTTATCGATGTGGTGTATATTATGAGGTGAATGGGGTGAAAATTGGGGGTTGAGGGATTCTTGACGGAGCGTGTATCTCTGAAACGACATAGGCGTGAAGTTTGAAATTCGGTGGGAAAAAAACAGCTTAAAATACAGGTAAATAGGTGTTCGAACGTTTTTTCATTAATCCAATTTAAGGGGCCCTTGGAGAGGGGTGAAATTCTGGGGAAAAAAAAACAGGAAAGAAAGTGTCCTAACTGATTGACTCACTTACTCACTCATCAAACTCAAGGGGAAAACAGCTTTAAATAAGTAAATAGGTGTTTGACCGTTTGTTTCATAAATCCAATTTAAGGGGTTCATAGGGAGGGGTGAAATTATCAAATATAAATGAAAGAAAATGTCCTGACTGACTCACTCACTCTTCATCGCCGAGCCAAAATTATTGAAGTTAGAAACATGAAATTTTGGGGATATGTTCGTTGTATGACGACAACGTCCACTAAGGAAAGAGTTTTGGATATTCAGGTTCTAAAGAGGTGTTAAGGGGGTAAACGTGCTTTCCATTGAATAACAATATCTCACGAGTGGTTTCATTTGGGGATGTGATACTTGGCACATATACTAATCATTAAAAATAAGCTGACACATGTCTAATGGTTTTTCGATGTAGTGTATATTATGAGGTGAAAGGGATGAAAAGTGGGGGTTGAAAGATTCCTAACTGAGCGTGTATCTCTTAAACGACATAGGGAGGAGTCTGAAACTCGGAGGAAATCTATCAGCTTAAAAATAAATAAACAATTGAATAAATAAATAAAATAAATAGGTGTTCGACCGTGTTTTCATAAATGCAATTTAAGGGGCATATGGGGAGGGGTGATTTTCTGAAAGAAAAACGTCCACTAAGGAAGGATTTTTGGATGTTTGCTCTCATCGACCAACCAAAACTATTAAAGTTAGAAGAATGATATTTTGGGGATATGTTTGTTTGTTGTGTGTCGAAAACGTCTACTACGGAGGGATTTTTGGGTATTCAGGTTCTAAAGTGGTGTTAACGGGGTTAAACCTGCATTTCATTGAAAAACAATATGATACGACTATGACGGGAGCGATGCGAGGCTAAAATTGAGATGGTGTGTGTCTGTGTATTACTCAATCTCGCAAGTACCACTGGTCCGATTTACGTGAATTTTACATGGAAGTAGCTGATTTACCTGGTTAACATATAGGTTACTTTTGATTTCAATACTTTGCACTATTTAAAATTGCGACCATTTTAGTGACGTCACTACACCCTTTGGTTTCAAACTTTCATATTTCCATTTCAAATAAAAAGAGAACGCTAAGAAATAGCAAACTTTTGATGGCATATGCGAGGTTTAAAATTACATTTTCTATCCGAAAGGTATCTGCAACTGTTAGCGAGTAAAACCTAAATTTGTGCTATAAAACACGGTCAACGCCGAGCGGTGTAGTTGGACAAAATATTCCATCCTTAATCTCCCTCTGCGCAGCACCTCGCCTATCCCCTGTTTTAACTGTCACCTTCACATTTTAATTTATTTATGACGCGTAGCGAAGCACGGGTAGGCTACTTCAGCTAGTCTAAAATAATGATGAAATCAAGTTAGTAATATTAATATTTCTAAATACTGCAGTTTGAATTACACCTGAAATAGTGTAGCCCACGGCCATCCAGTCATTGCCCTCGGAGAGCGTGGCCGCGCTCGGGGAGCACTGGGCAGTCAGACTAGCGCTCCTTCCCCTACCACCACTACCCTGTGGCAGCGAGGAGACAGACGATGATCGGACCACGCTGACTAGATACGTACGTACAGTCGTGCTCTTGTGGGATTGTTGACATATTAATAGGGCTGTTTTGCCATAACAAATATACCGCATATACAAATCGAATGGTACTCCAATGTATGGAATGTGCAGGAAACGAACACTAGTGTTAAGTAAAGAATATTGTGATTTATTCCAAACTGAAATGTGAATATATTACAGAGGAAAATTCAACAACAAATTGTGTTATTTTTAACACATTAAATCTCTGTGGTACACTAATCATTAGGCATGCCCTTTATAAGTTGTACAGAGAAATAAAATTTCCCATTCTGCTTTAAAGGCTGCTGCTCCACCACTACATTTTTGTATGATGTTCAGTCATGACCACTGCGAAACTGATTTTCTTACACACTGTCAACAAAGCGCATTGGACTAGACTAGCGACTGATAGATCGGCTGCTCACTTCTGTCTCAGCCAGCCAAGCTCCTCCCACCCCTTCCGAAACTAACTTCCACCAAAGCGCTTGGAGCACTGGCTTAGAGCGTGGCCGGAGCGCTGTCTGGATGGCTCTGGCTGTAGCCTAATAGAGTAATTTACTACAGTTGGCAGCCATGGAGACTCTGAATATATTCTTACGAATCTCTTAAGGTATTGAATGCACATACTTTCTGATATATTGATATTAGAGTTAAAATATAGAGAGAGCATTTATTAACAGTTGGCAGCTCTAGTGGCTCTTTAGAATGCGTACAGTAATGTCTGTTGTAGTACACATAGTACATACGGAATTTGGTTGAAATACAATCGATAGTATAGAAGTTACATGCATTTAGAAATTGGACCTATCGGCAGGCTTAGAATCATGTTGGCAACACTGACATGTAAGGACTTGTGAAAATTAAGCTGGAATGTTATTGTCTATATGTATGCCAATTTTGGAAAAGTTCGCATGCATAACTTATGAGATATACAACATAGAGCTCAAATTTCAATTGCGATTTATCAGCAGATGGAAGCACTGTCGTCAATTTTAGATATGACCGTGAGATATTCAGGTACAGATCTATAGTCTTACCAAATTTGGTTTCGATAGATGCAGCCGTTTAGGAGTTGATAGGGACACAGACAGACAGACAGACAGACAGACAGACAGAAGGACAGACAGACAGACACACATTTACCCGGATCGATCTCATGAGCCTACTTTTTCCTCATTTTTTACAAAATGTGAAAAGTAGGCTAAAAATTACATGCATTAGTTAATGTTCATTGCCCTATTTCATCGTGAACATCAACTAATACATGTAATGTTTTACAGGAGTGTTGGTTGGTTGGTTCCTCAGTTTAGGGGCTGCGACAACGCGTTCATGTAGCCCCGTGTACTTTGAGTATGTGTAGAATCTGTCTGATAACCGGTGTTAATTGTGATGACTGTATTAGTGTGTGTTATCTGTTCTTTTATTTTTTATTTTTTATTCAAATAAGGACTGCAGACTTTGAATTTTTCAAATAGTTCCTACTTTTGCTGCCAAATGCCACCGTCAACGAATTCTAGTTCAGAACTTAGCTACTAGACGCCGCCGCAGTCGGCTCCTGGCAACGAATGTAGGAACCTAAGAGCGTTGTTTACATTCCTAACCTATATAATTTAGCTTCACACAGGTGTAATTAGTGGAAGGTTCTTTAACATGCCATAATTCTATGACATGAGACCGCCGGCTTTACTTCCCCTCCGAAGGAAGGCATACTGAGGGATTTTTAACGCTCTTAAAAAATCTGACGACTTCCAGGAGTATATTTATATATTTGTATCTTGTACCCCGCCCATTCATTGGACACAATTGGGAGACCGACTGAAAAGCTACAAAAGGTCAAAGTGTCGCACCAACCTATCTCTTCTGTTCATTAGCATTCACCAGAAACACTCTCCTCTCCCACTCGTGTTAATAATAATAAAAATAATAATAATAATAATAACGTATGGTCTAGGAATCCGGGTGCAAGCTTTGTTAATTGCGCCCAGAGGGCAGCTTGCATGTCGAATTGTATCGCTCCTTAGAGCGCTGTGAAAGTCAAGGACGTTAGATATCTATATAACCTCCTTGACACAAGAGCGCTTTCTAGTAGGGAAACGAGGAACTTTTGTGTGGGCGGAAAATCCCGAGTTTAATTTTGCCATTATGAACACGGCCTACTGAATTCAAATGGGTTCTTTAACATGCCAACATCGTATGACATGCGTGTCGTGTTTTTTGTCGCCTTTCAAAAAAAATTATCACTGACCATGGCCAGGAGCGAACCTGCAAGCTTGGGGTTGGTAGTCCGACACGATAACCACTCACCCACCGTGGAAAGTACACTCGTCTTAATACCTCTTGATTTGTTACTTCATCATTCTCCTGTAACACCACATTTCAAACGCTTTTATTCTTTTTTCTGCAGCTGCTGCTCCAACAGTCCAAGTTTCACTTCCATATAGCGCCACGCTCCAGACAAATACTTTCAAAATTAAACTTTCTAATACCTAAATTAAACAATAATATTTTGCTCGGGGTAATGCATCCGTGGCTTAGGCGGCAGCATGCCAGCCTCTCACCGCTGGATCCGTGGTTCAAATCCCGGTGACTCCATGTGAGATTTGTGCTGGACAAAACGGGGCCAGACAGTGTTTTCTCCGGGTACTCCGGTTTTCCCTCTCACAATTTAATTCCAGAAACACTCTCCAATATCATTTCATTTCATGTGTCATTCATTTAATCATTGCCCCAGGGGAGTGCGAAAGGCTTCGGCAGCCGGCACAGTTCATATCTTCGCCGCTAGATGGGGGCTTCATTCATTCCATTCCCTGACCCGGGCGGTAGACTGGAATCAGGCTGTGGATTTTCATTTTCATTTTACTCGGGACGGCCTAGTAGATAGGTTATTTAGTCTACCACAGTTCTGTTCTGCTCGTTTAATCCTTCAAGGATAATCCTTAAACTGCTCCATCTTGAAAGAGTAGTTGTTGTTGTTTCATTTGAGGGGATTGGATATCGTGGCGATTTAGCTCCTTGTTGTTGAATAAGGGTTGAACCTGGTTTGATAACCTGTGTTATAGTGATTTCTGTATTTGTATTATTTATTTTTTATTTAGTCAATTTTACCCTCCAGGTTGGTGGCTCCCACGGACTCAGCGAGGGAACTCACCTCTACCGCCTTTCCAGGCAGTGTCCTAGAGCTGGGAACATCTGGTGAGGTGTGATCAGCACCTCTCCCAGGCGGCCTCATCTGCAAAGCGAACAGGGGCCTCATGAGGGAAGGGAGGAGGGGAAGAGTAGGATGGATAGGCAAGGAAGGGGGAAGGAGGCGGTCGTGGCCTTACAGTAGGAACCATCCCAGCATTTGCCCGAAGACGAAGTGGGAAACCACGGAAAACCACTTCGCGGATGGCTGAGGTGGGAATCGAACCCCCTCTACTCATTTGGGCTACCCGAGGCTGAGTAGACCCCGTTCCAGGCATCATACCACTTTGCAAATTTCGTGGCAGAGCCGGGAATCGAACCCAGGACCTCCGGAGCGGCAGGTAACCATGCTGACCGCTACGCTATGGAGGCGACTTCTGTATTAGTGCGTGTGTATAATGTAATTCAGGCGAGGATTAGGAAGGAGGCGGCCTTGGGCTTAAGTTAGGAACCATCCAGGCATTTTCCTGGAGTAGAAGTGGAAGACCACGGAAAACCATTTCCAAGATGGCAGACATCACAAGCGCCTCCCTACAGAACGGAGCTTTGCAGAGGCCGTGCCATTACAACAGCGGGCCGAGAAGCCCTGGATGCTGTCATAGCATTTATTACATAAGCAGCTAGGGAAGATAGCTTAGTTGTGATAATGAATACTTGCTGAGAAGTACATAGTCATCTTGGCCGACACGCCTGAGGATTTGAATGAGTTTTTGAATGGTATGGACTCCGTCTTACGGAAAGAATTCGTGATGAAAATTAATAAATGTAAAACAAAACTACTGGAATGCAACCGAAATGAATCAGAAACCTCTATGGACATCAAATTGGCAGGCGAAAAGCTGAAGGAAGTAGGAGACTTCTGTTACTTAGGAAGCAAAATAACTAGTGATGGACGAAGCAAAGAGGATATAAAAAGTAGGTTGGCTCAGGCAAGAAAGCATTTCTACAAAAAATAAATCTGTTGACATCGAATATAGGTTTAGGTATTAGGAAGTCATTTTTGAAAGCCTTTGTCTGGTGCGTGGCGCTCTATGGAAGTGAAACTTGGACTATTGGTGCAGCAGGAAAGAGGAGAATTGAAGCGTTTGAAATGTGGTGTTACAGGAGAATGATGAAGATCAGATGGGTAGATAGGATTACAAACGAAGAGGTATTAAGACGGGAGGGAGAGGAGAGATGTTTCTGGCGACTGCAAATGAAGAGAAGAGATAGGTTGGTAGGATACATACTAAGACACCCAGGAATAGCAAGCTTAGTTATGGAAGGAAGGTTCGAGGACAAGAACTGTAGGGGTAGACCAAGGTTAGAATATGTTAAACAGATTGCCTCGGATGTAGGGTGTGGTAGCTTTGTAGAGATGAAACTATTAGCTCAGGACAGGGAGGCGTGGAGTGCTGCATCAAACCAGTCAAAAGCAGTGGCGGCCGGTAATAAGGTTGCAGTGTTGCACAACGACCAGATTAATTCATGAAAAACAATTAATACGGTAATAATATTTTAGTAATAAAACCTGTATGTTTCCTTTTATATGTAAAGGAATTCATAGTTATGTTCTTTAATAATTCAGGAAATCTTATAGTTACTGTGAACTGTCTGAGAAAGCGAAGCGTGCCAGACGTCTAGGAGCCCTCGTCCGTTTGGTCGTTGCCAGTTCATTGCAACAAGGAAGCCGAGGTGCGGACGGAGACATCCGAGAAGCTCCGTCGTTATGAATGAGATACATCCGTTTTACCGCAGTCCTATCACCTCATGGGGGCCCACAGGAGGGGGTGAGGGGGGAGGAAGGAGGGGCCGTGCCACCCTGAAATGAAATCCAGAGAATATTTCGATTGTTCATTGTCACACCAGTTTATTTCATAAATTGAAGTTACTGATGGTTAACTGATTTAGATGTAGGGATAATTCCACAGTTTTATTTAACTTAGTAATTTGGGATTATTTGAGAATATTTTCAGTTATTTACAAAAGCGGCGAGCTGGATTAACATTACCGGTACCATTTTAATGAACTGTTTGATTTTTATTTTTGTCGATACATGGCGATACCACTAATTTTGCCTGTTTAAAAAAACATTATGACGATGATTCACAAAGAAAAGCGAACTCCTATGGACAAAAACTCTGAACTAAAAAATTATTCCTCCCATTCATGCCATGTACCCAACGGTTTAAGAGCAGCCAAATAATGAATATCACGAAGCAAGTAAGAAATGAAACGAAAATTTCAGGTGGGGTACGGCTCAATGAAAAAGACTGAAGACTCAAACAATAACAACAACTGTAGTGAACCCGCTGAGCTATGGTTCATGTGATATTTTTGTGACGGAATAATTATTATGGGATGTAGTACTTTTGAACATACCCAGAATACCACGTGGAGCAGAGAGCTCATGCTATACTCTTTGAAGTAGCGCTCAATTGCATTTTTGACTTTGGAGGTCTTGTTAATCACTTTTATCCTTTCATAAGACTCAGAATATTCTAATTCGTCATTCTGTATTATTGAATCATTTTGGTGAATGATTATTACGTTTTTGGTAAGGTATAACACTTGCAGATGCGCAAGGAGCTATGAAAGTAGTCGCTCAATGACTTCGTTTTGGCGACCTACTTCCGAGTGAAAGTCAGTGACGACACTACATCTGGAGATCTGACGCCAGACAGGCGTGTTTCGAGTATCCGTCCGTCGCGACGTGGACATTATAAATATTTTTGTGCTCAAGTGAGCATCCGACTGCATCGTGTGTTGAAAATAACTATACTAACGTTGTCACACATTGTGGACATATTATTGTTCTACGAAAGGCCATATTAGGCAATATTTTCTACAAACTGTAATTGGTGCGATACGCCAGATATTTTTCCCACGTGTAAGTGGAAGGGCAAAGTGCCACGCCGAAAATATAAGAGTTATCGTCTGATAATTGTGCCAAGACGACGTGATTATTACTGCCAACGATCACAACATTATTGCTACGGAAATTCTGAATTGAAAATATCAATTTTATCGCGGATGCCACGTGATTGATAAAACGTGATACAATTGCACGTGCTAACAAGCAAAGCATCGCATCGTGTTGAATCTTGAGGATCAACAGGCTGAAAACTACAAAATACTGTGGAGAACACTATTATTTGCATCGTCCACAATAATCACGCCAAAACGCCGAGAGGAACGAGATATTTCGACATTTTCGACATCATGCAAGACATTGAACTTTTCCACGGCATGGTGAAGAAGACGATTATGGGCTAATACCATTCCGGTATGAGGGAGACGTCGTGATGGAGACCACCAGCTTGATGGAACGTCAGGATGCCGAGGAAGCAGACGAAGGAACGTGGATGCCGACTTCCAGGGACATTCCAGACCTTTTTGGGAGACCATCATCCGGAGGCGAACGAACCCTGGTTGCTTGGGAGGTCCAGATTGGTGAATCCGTTGAGGACAGGACCATGCTGGAGAGCCAAGCAGAGTTTTTCGCGACCCTGGTCGATGAATGTCTGAGCCGGTGTGAGAGCTACCAAAAGTCGTGAGTTTGGGCACCCTTTCTTTTGTAATAGTCCGCGGTGGTATATTTAGATATCGTAGTTTTTTTTTGTGAATAAACCGCACTTATGTGTCAGCCATTTGCTAGGTAGGGTTGTAATTAGTATAATTGTTGTTTATTTCAGTCATTGTGAGTCACCCTGTTTGGTAGACCAGTTTTGGTTAACCCCTGGTGCCGTCCTGATGGACGTCGTACCACGTTATAGCCGACCCACTGACAAACATGACTGTAATCATTTGCAGCTATTTTGCTCAGCCATGTGTAGGATATTTATCCGTGGTTTCATTCAGATATCATCGTCACTTTATTTAACTGCAATCTTTGCAACCAGTCTGTTGAGACTTATGACCTCGTTAGATAGGTCGTATCGTTAGGAAACCAACTGTAGTTTCCAGTTTTATGAAAATATGCTGTATTTTCATTTTTGAAAGCGCTCAGAAGCCAATTTATAGTCAAATACTGACAGATTTATTATTTTGGAGAAAGTGTAGATGTCAAGCATCGAACTAAGTGCACTATCGCATCATTATGCAGGTCTAGAGTTGCAGATCTGTGCCATATTTATCAATTTGTTACTACTTTGTTTCTGTCATGAGGACACAGGTGTTAATGTTATACTGAGAACTTAATAAGTGTTATATCTTTGATGAGCAAAGAAGCTCGTGAGACATGCTGTTATGTCTGTGATTTACTATTCTTTGAAATGAAGGACTGCGATACTTTATTGTACAGTTAAATTGTAACGTGTTTAGCACACGGATTCTATAAGGTTTTTGAACCAAGCATATGCTAAGAATGACAAGGCCAAATATTACGGTATTATATAATGTTAAAACTAGCCGGCCTTGCCTGTTGAAAAATGTGGTCAGTGAAGGACTGCAATTTGTGAAGTTGTCACCAATAAGCTGGTTTGTTGACCCAGTAACCTTGAAAACAAATGCTTGAAAGCGAGACAGAACTACGATAACATAGGACAGAATGTTGATTTCATTCATCTCTTTCTTTCAATGCAGCTTTTGCTCATGAAACCCAGTGTTTCTTACTGTATTTTTGTTCATTTGTTTTTCTTGGATTTTCATACTGTTAGTTAGATATTTTGCTGCGAGGAATGTCATTTCGACATGTCCAGGGTTGTCAGGTTTCTTTATTCATTGTTGGCGATCCTCTTGAGAGAGGCAAATTATAATGAAGGATATTTGGTTATTAAATGCGAGGTTTTCGCCGCAGGTAACCCATGATATTATGTGCCTTGTGTGAGTAAGACGTGCCATTGTTGTAAGTCGTGCATCTGTTGTTGTTATAAGGCATTATTATGAGAGTTGTTAAAAGCGAGGTATTTACCGCTGATAACTCGTGTTATTGTGAGTCCGAGCCGAGTTTGCTCGTTGAGTTTTCCGACTATTGAGTCGATGTTTTGCTGCAGGAGAATGATCTATAGAAGACTACTCCTTGTCAGGCCTTTGTCAGAATACGCCATAAACCTACGGAAGGAACATAAACCGACATAATAAACATCATCCGCATAATTGTTTTAAACAAGATCTAACTAACATATTATTTCCATTTAAACTTTGACATCTTACATTTGAACCTGCTGACATGGCCGTGCAGATGAAGGGATTTCCTTTATTGGAAACGACGAAGACAGTAGACATTTTTGTTGTGACCTGGCGCACACATGAACCATTAGTTCATAGTGTGTGGAGCGCAGACCATGTGATTGTCAGACGTGGTTTTAACTACGCTATCACCGACATTACTATCAAGCTAGATGACAATGGTTTACAAAGAGGTAACCATGGGGCAGGAAGGCATTATAATAAAAACTGTGTTGTACTATAATTATTGATGTCATGAAACTGTATTTTTCCCCATGTTACCTTTATTGCGTGCTATTTAGCACATGATTGTTGATTAGATTAATTGTTTTTAAATGGCTGTACACTTAGCTTTGTATTGTAACTGTTTTTCTATTACGGACGTCACCGCCGTAACTTTAAATGTTAACTGATAGGACTTAGCTAGAAAAGTTAAATGTAAATGTGGAAATGGTACCACCATAACTTAGCTTTGCTTTGCTCCTTCACTTAAATGTAACTTCATATTAGCTTGATCATGTAACTTGTATTAGGGATTTTGCGTCGTACCATTTACCCAGCGTTGTTGCTGTTGCTTACTTATTGTGTATTAGATCTTTCGCGAGGGTTAATGTAACTTCATTGTTAGGGACTTGAACTTTTATTATCATTAACGTTTAGCTTGCGGATTAGCCGAATATAACCCTCCGAACTAGGATAGGGGTTTGTGGAAATCTACAATAAATTTTCACGGTGTTTTACATAAGCCTGGATGTTTAATTTCACAGTCTAGTTTTTGAGGTGAACCTTTCCTTAGGCCGTCTTTGACCATCGCAACCATGTACCACGCTCCCCGTGGACTAAAGAACCTCGTGCCGCATTGGCCTATTGTTAGGAAGTTCACCTGATCCTCACGGCAATCTTTTAAAGGTCCGACGGGGGAGATGTTAGGAGAGTCATCGCGGTTGTTGGCTATCCCGACAGCTTTACCGGAGGACTTCTGAAGGTCACTCACAAATATGTGCCGTTGCCACCCGGCTGACGGTCACATAAAATGGTGGCCCAACTAATGGGGCTACGAAGTTGACATGGTGCACGGTGTTAACGTGGAAACCGACGTATGGGTCGCACATTAATTGGCTCCCTATACGTGGGGAGAGACGTTGACATGGTAACACATTGATTGACTCCCTATACATGGAGCCAGATGTCAACATGGTGATCATCAGATGGCGCCCTATATATTTTCTTATGCCGATATTTAGGAGGATCTTAATATTTGAATAATGGTAAATTGACAGGACTGGGACGAACTTAGAAAGTCGTACTGCAGATCAATAGACCGCATGGCATTCATATTTGATAGAAGACCATGGGGTGAGGTTTTTATATTGAATAAATGAAAGATAGGGTTTTTCTTAGATGATGCCTCATCCTAAGTAAATGTAATACTTTGCTTTGCTCACCGTTGTATTAGTAAATGTAGAAGCACTTAGTTTGCATACTCCAGCTGTACTCGTGATATTTATTAAGTCGAAACAAGCTTTATACCACCACGTTACTATCATAGCTGTAAGTTTCCATCATGATTGATCCCTCGTTTCTCTCAATATGAATTCTTGTCAAATGGATGAGGATATGATTCGCAGAGTGTTCGCTGAGATGTTGGCAGGTGTCAACGCTAACCTCCAACAACTTACTAGTGACTTGAGTATGAATACACAAGCCTTAGAGGTTAATTCACAAGCTATTGACAATGTTAGACAGGAAGTAGGTGATGTAAATGGTCATGTGGACCAGGTCAGGCAGAACCTTGAGGTAAATACCCAATCAATTAATGAAGTACGTTTAGATTTAGAGATAAACACCTGTACTGTTAAAGACGTTAGGACCGATCTAACGAAGATCAGGGCCGAAATGGACTCGTACAGGGTAGAAGCGAAAAATGACTTAACGGCAGGTTTGGCAGCGGTAAGGATAGACGTGATTCGTCACCACCAGGAGGCAAGCCAGCGCGTAGACACATTAACGGAAGAAATGAATAGGGCAAGACAGGATGTGCAAACCCGACTCGAGGAGCACACGGCTCAAATACAGACCGCTATAAATAAAGTACAGTTAGACGTCCAAGCTGATATCGAGCACACCAGAGAAGAATTTGGGACTAGGCTGAATCACGTATAAGGTTTTATGGACAACGTAAAAAAGGATATGGCTACCATGAACCTAGGACTGGTATTAATGAGAGGTGCAGCTAACGCCGTTAATAACAACGTGAAGACCATCGTGGATAACATGCTTGAGGTTAGGGAGGAACTTAATTCTAACCGGAAAGACATCGCGGAACTAAAAGAAACTGTCACAGGCTTACGTGATACTGTAGATGTGCACAGGGAGGAGCACAAAGTCGACCTGATGATGTTGAGAGGCGAATTCGTGGAGCATAAAACTACAGTCGACGCCAATGTAAATGGAGTCAAGGATGATATCAACCATATCCAGAGTAACGTATCTCAGGTTGAGGGCGAAATTGCAACATTGTAGAAAAGGATTGAGGAAATAACGATTATTGATAGGCTCGAGTTGAGTCGTAACCTCAAATCAGCTATTCGTGAGGTGGACCAAAATCTCAAAGGTAAAGTTGAACGAATCGAGTTGCAACTAAATGATTTAGGGAGCAAAGTCGCCAACAGGAATATACAAGAATTAGAAGTCATCGATGAGAGGCTCGACAGGTTAGAAGCACTTCCGAGGGGAGTAGATTTGCAACCGCCGATGGGAAATACACGTGAAACGCCGGAATTTTGGACTAGTAATGTACAGTCAAGTGTACATGCCGATACACGACCTTGGCAGTTTAATGCAACAGCGCCAAGCCAGACGTTAAATTACGATGCTAACCCGTTCAGACCAGCTATAAATAGACTGGATCCTGAAACTAACACGCCGTCAAACAACTACATGCAGAATACATACCGTACTGCTAATACTCAGGGTAATGTCACAGTGATAAGGTCAAGGGAAGAGCAACCCGCTAAATTCACTGGCACAGGAAGCGGAGCGACTCCTGTAGAATTTCTCACGAACGTCGAGAGCTATTTACGAGACACACTCGTAACTCCTGAAAGAGAACTTCGAGTTATTGAACGTCTTCTGGATGGACAGGCAGCAACTTGGTATCGGGCTTTTAAATATTCATTCTCCGGGTATCAAGACTTTAAAGAATCACTACTGAGGACGTGTTAGTGGAGTGACGTTCAGCAAAGTATAAGGGCTGAAATGTACACTCGCCGATACAGTTCCAACATGCCAACTCGCTACGCAAATTACTTTGCAACCCAGCTTGCTAAATTGAGAAATCTCCAGCCTCCATTATCGGAGCAGGATTTAGTGAATACCATAGTATGGCAATACCCAGCCGACGTGCAAAGAGTACTAATCGCTGCAGGGGCGACGACATTTCATCAGTGTGATCAGATATTACGACGTCTTGATGCTAACGCGGAGCAATTTCCAACTCACCGTCAACAGAAGGTTGACAGGCGTGAAGAGCGTCACGTTAACGCCACGACTGTGGACAAACTTAGCCAGACACAAGAAGCATCACAGAACTCTGGGAATCCTCGGCCAGAATACAACAATGAATACCGCCGTAACTGGAGAGAGTGGAGTAATACTCCATATTCAAGGAACCAGAGAGAAGACAATAGAACATATTGGAATCGTAGGTTCGATAATGGGGCGAGCGACAACCGTCGTCACGACAATAACCGTCGTGGGAATCAGGAAGGTCCGTCAGGAAGAGGAAGGATCCGGCGAGAATACAGGTATAACGGAGGTTACCAACGAGGACGTGATCCACGTTACCATCCGGACCGTGACTGGGAAGGGAGAGCGCGCGAGAGCCGCGAGTACCTCCAGCAATTGAGAGAGAGCCAAAATAGAGAAGAGGGAGAAAGGAACCCTACTTCGAGGGAAGAAAGAAATGTCACGTCAGAGGCAGGACAGAAACAGCCTGGTACCTCTAGTCACAACAAAGGAAAAAAAAACGCCGAAAAATTAAGACAGTCTAGTTTGGCTGAGCACAGAGTGACGGCAGATATTTTACTCTGGGAGCCCATCCAACAGGATTTACTCGACGAACAACAAACGACGAACCACAGTTATGAGCCAATCTAAAAAAATATCACACATGAATGAATTATAGAGGCAAATAAAATGTCGTCCCAACATTTTCTTTGAAACGACGGAGAGGCAGATGAACCCGCTGAGCTATGGTTCATGTGATATTTTTGTGACGGAATAATTATTATGGGATGTAGTACTTTTGAACATAACCAGAATACCACGTGGAGCAGAGAGCTCATGCTATACTCTTTGAAGTAGCGCTCAATTGCATTTTTGACTTTGGAGGTCTTGTTAATCACTTTTATCCTTTCATAAGACTCAGAATATTCTAATTCGTCATTCTGTATTATTGAATCATTTTGGTGAATGATTATTACGTTTTTGGTAAGGTATAACACTTGCAGATGTGCAAGGAGCTATGAAAGTAGTCGCTCAATGACTTCGTTTTGGCGACCTACTTCCGAGTGAAAGTCAGTGACGACACTACATCTGGAGATCTGACGCCAGACAGGCGTGTTTCGAGTATCCGTCCGTCGAGACGTGGACATTATAAATATTTTTGTGCTCAAGTGAGCATCCGACTGCATCGTGTGTTGAAAATAACTATACTAACGTTGTCACACATTGTGGACATATTATTGTTCTACGAAAGGCCATATTAGGCAATATTTTCTACAAACTGTAATTGGTGCGATACGCCAGATATTTTTCCCACGTGTAAGTGGAAGGGCAAAGTGCCACGCCGAAAATATAAGAGTTATCGTCTGATAATTGTGCCAAGACGACGTGATTATTACTGCCAACGATCACAACATTATTGCTACGGAAATTCTGAATTGAAAATATCAATTTTATCGCGGATGCCACGTGATTGATAAAACGTGATACAATTGCACGTGCTAACAAGCAAAGCATCGCATCGTGTTGAATCTTGAGGATCAACAGGCTGAAAACTACAAAATACTGTGGAGAACACTATTATTTGCATCGTCCACAATAATCACGCCAAAACGCCGAGAGGAACAAGATATTTCGACATTTTCGACATCATGCAAGACATTGAACTTTTCCACGGCATGGTGAAGAAGACGATTATGGGCTAATACCATTCCGGTATGAGGGAGACGTCGTGATGGAGACCACCAGCTTGATGGAACGTCAGGATGCCGAGGACGCAGACGAAGGAACGTGGATGCCGACTTCCAGGGACATTCCAGACCTTTTTGGGAGACCATCATCCGGAGGCGAACGAACCCTGGTTGCTTGGGAGGTCCAGATTGGTGAATCCGTTGAGGACAGGACCATGCTGGAGAGCCAAGCAGAGTTTTTCGCGACCCTGGTCGATGAATGTCTGAGCCGGTGTGAGAGCTACCAAAAGTCGTGAGTTTGGGCACCCTTTCTTTTGTAATAGTCCGCGGTGGTATATTTAGAAATCGTAGTTTTTTTTGGTGAATCAACCGCACTTATGTGTCAGCCATTTGCTAGGTAGGGTTGTAATTAGTATAATTGTTGTTTAATTCAGTCATTGTGAGTCACCCTGTGGGGTAGACCAGTTTTGGTTAACCCTGGTGCCGTCCTGATGGACGTCGTACCACGTTATAGCCGACCCACTGCCAAACATGACTGTAATCATTTGCAGCTATTTTGCTCAGCCATGTGTAGGATATTTATCCGTGGTTTCATTCAGATGTCATCGTCACTTTATTTAACTGCAATCTATGCAACCAGTCTGTTGAGACTTATGACCTCGTTAGATAGGTCGTATCGTTAGGAAACCAACTGTAGTTTCCAGTTTTATGAAAATATGCTGTATTTTCATTTTTGAAAGCGCTCAGAAGCCAATTTATAGTCAAATACTGACAGATTTATTATTTTGGAGAAAGTGTAATGTCAAGCATCGAACTAAGTGCACTATCGCATCATTATGCAGGTCTAGAGTTGCAGATCTGTGCCATATTTATCAATTTGTTACTACTTTGTTTCTGTCATGAGGACACAGGTGTTAATGTTATACTGAGAACTTAATAAGTGTTATATCTTTGATGAGCAAAGAAGCTCGTGAGACATGCTGTTATGTCTGTGATTTACTATTCTTTGAAATGAAGGACTGCGATACTTTATTGTACAGTTAAATTGTAACGTGTTTAGCACACGGATTCTATAAGGTTTTTGAACCAAGCATATGCTAAGAATGACAAGGCCAAATATTACGGTATTATATAATGTTAAAACTAGCCGGCCTTGCCTGTTGAAAAATGTGGTCAGTGAAGGACTGCAATTTGTGAAGTTGTCACCAATAAGCTGGTTTGTTGACCCAGTAACCTTGAAAACAAATGCTTGAAAGCGAGACAGAACTACGATAACATAGGACAGAATGTTGAGTTCATTCATCTCTTTCTTTCAATGCAGCTTTTGCTCATGAAACCCAGTGTTTCTTACTGTATTTTTGTTCATTTGTTTTTCTTGGATTTTCATACTGTTAGTTAGATATTTTACTGCGAGGAATGTCATTTCGACATGTCCAGCGTTGTCAGGTTTCTTTATTCATTGTTGGCGATCCTCTTGAGAGAGGCAAATTATAATGAAGGCAATTTGGTTACAAAATGCGAGGTTTTCGCCGCAGGTAACCCATGATATTATGTGCCTTGTGTGAGTAAGACGTGCCATTGTTGTAAGTCGCGCATCTGTTGTTGTTATAAGGCATTATTATGAGAGTTGTTAAAAGCGAGGTATTTACCGCTGATAACTCGTGTTATTGTGAGTCCGAGCCGAGTTTGCTCGTTGAGTTTTCCGACTATTGAGTCGATGTTTTGCTGCGGGAGAATGATATTTAGAAGACTACTCCTTGTCAGGCCTTTGTCAGAATACGCCATAAACCTACGGAAGGAACATAAACCGACATAATAAACATCATCCGCATAATTGTTTTAAACAAGATCTAACTAACATATTATTTCCATTTAAACTTTGACATCTTACATTTGAACCTGCTGACATGGCCGTGCAGATGAAGGGATTTCCTTTATTGGAAACGACGAAGACAGTAGACATTTTTGTTGTGACCTGGCGCACACAAGACCCATTAGTTCATAGTGTGTGGAGCGCAGGCCATGTGATTGTCAGACGTGGTTTTAACTACGCTATCACCGACATTACTATCAAGCTAGATGACAATGGTTTACAAAGAGTTAACCATTGGGCAGGAAGGCATTATAATAAAAACTGTGTTGTACTATAATTATTGATGTCATGAAACTGTATTTTTCCCCATGTTACCTTTATTGCGTGCTATTTAGCACATGATTGTTGATTAGATTAATTGTTTTTAAATGGCTGTACACTTAGCTTTGTATTGTAACTGATTTTCTATTACGGACGTCACCGCCGTAACTTTAAATGTTAACTGATAGGACTTAGCTAGAAAAGTTAAATGTAAATGTGGAAATGGTACCACCATAACTTAGCTTTGCTTTGCTCCTTCACTTAAATGTAACTTCATATTAGCTTGATCATGTAACTTGTATTAGGGATTTTGCGTCGTACCATTTACCCAGCGTTGTTGCTGTTGCTTACTTATTGTGTATTAGATCTTTCGCGAGGGTTAATGTAACTTCATTGTTAGGGACTTGAACTTTTATTATCATTAACGTTTAGCTTGCGGATTAGCCGAATATAACCCTCCGAACTAGGATAGGGGTTTGTGGAAATCTACAATAAATTTTCACGGTGTTTTACATAAGCCTGGATGTTTAATTTCACAGTCTAGTTTTTGAGGTGAACCTTTCCTTAGGCCGTCTTTGACCATCGCAACCATGTACCACGCTCCCCGTGGACTAAAGAACCTCGTGCCGCATTGGCCTATTGTTAGGAAGTTCACCTGATCCTCACGGCAATCTTTTAAAGGTCCGACGGGGGAGATGTTAGGAGAGTCATCGCGGTTGTTGGCTATCCCGACAGCTTTACCGGAGGACTTCTGAAGGTCACTCACAAATATGTGCCGTTGCCACCCGGCTGACGGTCACATAAAATGGCGGCCCAACTAATGGGGCTACGAAGTTGACATGGTGCACGGTGTTAACGTGGAAACCGACGTATGGGTCGCACATTAATTGGCTCCCTATACGTGGGGAGAGACGTTGACATGGTAACACATTGATTGACTCCCTATACATGGAGCCAGATGTCAACATGGTGATCATCAGATGGCGCCCTGTATATTTTCTTATGCCGATATTTAGGAGGATCTTAATATTTGAATAATGGTAAATTGACAGGACTGGGACGAACTTAGAAAGTCGTACTGCAGATCAATAGACCGCATGGCATTCATATTTGATAGAAGACCATGGGGTGAGGTTTTTATATTGAATAAATGAAAGATAGGGTTTTTCTTAGATGATGCCTCATCCTATGTAAATGTAATACTTTGCTTTGCTCACCGTTGTATTAGTAAATGTAGAAGCACTTAGTTTGCATACTCCAGCTGTACTCGTGATATTTATTAAGTCGAAACAAGCTTTATACCACCACGTTACTATCATAGCTGTAAGTTTCCATCATGATTGATCCCTCGTTTCTCTCAATATGAATTCTTGTCAAATGGATGAGGATATGATTCGCAGAGTGTTCGCTGAGATGTTGGCAGGTGTCAACGCTAACCTCCAACAACTTACTAGTGACTTGAGTATGAATACACAAGCCTTAGAGGTTAATTCACAAGCTATTGACAATGTTAGACAGGAAGTAGGTGATGTAAATGGTCATGTGGACCAGGTCAGGCAGAACCTTGAGGTAAATACCCAATCATTTAATGAAGTACGTTTAGATTTAGAGATAAACACCCGTAATGTTAAAGACGTTAGGACCGATCTAACGAAGGTCAGGGCCGAAATGGACTCGTACAGGGTAGAAGCGAAAAATGACTTAACGGCAGGTTTGGCAGCGGTAAGGATAGACGTGATTCGTCTTCACCAGGAGGCAAGCCAGCGCGTAGACACATTAACGGAAGAAATGAATAGGGCAAGACAGGATGTGCAAACCCGACTCGAGGAGCACACGGCTCAAATTCAGACCGCTATAAATAAAGTACAGTTAGACGTCCAAGCTGATATCGAGCACACCAGAGAAGAATTTGGGACTAGGCTGAATCACGTAGAAGGTTTTATGGACAACGTAAAAAAGGATAAGGCTACCATGAACCTAGGACTGGTATTAATGAGAGGTGCAGCTAACGCCGTTAATAACAATGTGAAGACCATCGTGGATAACATGCTTGAGGTTAGGGGGGAACTTAATTCTAACCGGAAAGACATCGCGGAACTAAAAGAAACTGTCACAGGCTTACGTGATACTGTAGATGTGCACAGGGAGGAGCACAAAGTCGACCTGATGATGTTGAGAGGCGAATTCGTGGAGCATAAAACTACAGTCGACGCCAATGTAAATGGAGTCAAGGATGATATCAACCATATCCAGAGTAACGTATCTCAGGTTGAGGGCGAAATTGCAACATTGTAGAAAAGGATTGAGGAAATAACGATTATTGATAGGCTCGAGTTGAGTCGTAACCTCAAATCAGCTATTCGTGAGGTGGACCAAAATCTCAAAGGTAAAGTTGAACGAATCGAGTTGCAACTAAATGATTTAGGGAGCAAAGTCGCCAACAGGAATATACAAGAATTAGAAGTCATCGATGAGAGGCTCGACAGGTTAGAAGCACTTCCGAGGGGAGTAGATTTGCAACCGCCGATGGGAAATACACGTGAAACGCCGGAATTTTGGACTAGTAATGTACAGTCAAGTGTACATGCCGATACACGACCTTGGCAGTTTAATGCAACAGCTCCAAGCCAGACGTTAAATTACGATGCTAACCCGTTCAGACCAGCTATAAATAGACTGGATCCTGAAACTAACACGCCGTCAAACAACTACATGCAGAATACATACCGTACTGCTAATACTCAGGGTAATGTCACAGTGATAAGGTCAAGGGAAGAGCAACCCGCTAAATTCACTGGCACAGGAAGCGGAGCGACTCCTGTAGAATTTCTCACGAACGTCGAGAGCTATTTACGAGACACACTCGTAACTCCTGAAAGAGAACTTCGAGTTATTGAACGTCTTCTGGATGGACAGGCAGCAACTTGGTATCGGGCTTTTAAATATTCATTCTCCGGGTATCAAGACTTTAAAGAAGCACTACTGAGGACTTGTTGGTCGAGTGACGTTCAGCAAAGTATAAGGGCTGAAATGTACACTCGCCGATACAGTTCCAACATGCCAACTCGCTACGCAAATTACTTTGCAACCCAGCTTGCTAAATTGAGAAATCTTCAGCCTCCATTATCGGAGCAGGATTTAGTGAATACCATAGTATGGCAATACCCAGCCGACGTGCAAAGAGTACTAATCGCTGCAGGGGCGACGACATTTCAACAGTGTGATCAGATATTACGACGTCTTGATGCTAACGCGGAGAAATTTCCAACTCACCGTCAACAGAAGGTTGACAGGCGTGAAGAGCGTCACGTTAACGCCACGACTGTGGACAAACTTAGCCAGACACAAGAAGCATCACAGAACTCTGGGAATCCTCGGCCAGAATACAACAATGAATACCGCCGTAACTGGAGAGAGTGGAGTAATACTCCATATTCAAGGAACCAGAGAGAAGACAATAGAACATATTGGAATCGTAGGTTCGATAATGGGGCGAGCGACAACCGTCGTCACGACAATAACCGTCGTGGAAATCAGGAAGGTCCGTCAGGAAGAGGAAGGATCCGGCGAGAATACAGGTATAACGGAGGTTACCAACGAGGACGTGATCCACGTTACCATCCGGACCGTGACTGGGAAGGGAGAGCGCGCGAGAGCCGCGAGTACCTCCAGCAATTGAGAGAGAGCCAAAATAGAGAAGAGGGAGAAAGGAACCCTACTTCGAGGGAAGAAAGAAATGTCACGTCAGAGGCAGGACAGAACCAGCCTGGTACCTCTAGTCACAACAAAGGAAAAAAAAAACGCCGAAAAATTAAGACAGTCTAGTTTGGCTGAGCACAGAGTGACGGCAGATATTTTACTCTGGGAGCTCATCCAACAGGATTTACTCGACGAACGACGAACGACGAACCACAGTTATGAGCCAATCTAAAAAAATATCACACATGAATGAATTATAGAGGCAAATAAAATGTCGTCCCAACTTTTTCTTTGAAACGACGGAGAGGCAGATGAACCCGCTGGCTATGGTTCATGTGATATTTTTGTGACGGAATAATTATTATGGGATGTAGTATTTTTGAACATAACCAGAATAACACGTGGAGCAGAGAGCTCATGCTATACTCTTTGAAGTAGCGCTCAATTGCATTTTTGACTTTGGAGGTCTTGTTAATCACTTTTATCCTTTCATAAGACTCAGAATATTCTAATTCGTCATTCTGTATTATTGAATCATTTTGGTGAATGATTATTGCGTTTTTGGTAAGGTATAACACTTGCAGATGCGCAAGGAGCTATGAAAGTAGTCGCTCAATGACTTCGTTTTGGCGACCTACTTCCGAGTGAAAGTCAGTGACGACACTACATCTGGAGATCTGACGCCAGACAGGCGTGTTTCGAGTATCCGTCCGTCGCGACGTGGACATTATAAATATTTTTGTGCTCAAGTGAGCATCCGACTGCATCGTGTGTTGAAAATAACTATACTAACGTTGTCACACATTGTGGACATATTATTGTTCTACGAAAGGCCATATTAGGCAATATTTTCTACAAACTGTAATTGGTGCGATACGCCAGATATTTTTCCCACGTGTAAGTGGAAGGGCAAAGTGCCACGCCGAAAATATAAGAGTTATCGTCTGATAATTGTGCCAAGACGACGTGATTATTACTGCCAACGATCACAACATTATTGCTACGGAAATTCTGAATTGAAAATATCAATTTTATCGCGGATGCCACGTGATTGATAAAACGTGATACAATTGCACGTGCTAACAAGCAAAGCATCGCATCGTGTTGAATCTTGAGGATCAACAGGCTGAAAACTACAAAATACTGTGGAGAACACTATTATTTGCATCGTCCACAATAATCACGCCAAAACGCCGAGAGGAACGAGATATTTCGACATTTTCGACATCATGCAAGACATTGAACTTTTCCACGGCATGGTGAAGAAGACGATTATGGGCTAATACCATTCCGGTATGAGGGAGACGTCGTGATGGAGACCACCAGCTTGATGGAACGTCAGGATGCCGAGGACGCAGACGAAGGAACGTGGATGCCGACTTCCAGGGACATTCCAGACCTTTTTGGGAGACCATCATCCGGAGGCGAACGAACCCTGGTTGCTTGGGAGGTCCAGATTGGTGAATCCGTTGAGGACAGGACCATGCTGGAGAGCCAAGCAGAGTTTTTCGCGACCCTGGTCGATGAATGTCTGAGCCGGTGTGAGAGCTACCAAAAGTCGTGAGTTTGGGCACCCTTTCTTTTGTAATAGTCCGCGGTGGTATATTTAGATATCGTAGTTTTTTTTGTGAATCAACCGCACTTATGTGTCAGCCATTTGCTAGGTAGGGTTGTAATTAGTATAATTGTTGTTTATTTCAGTCATTGTGAGTCACCCTGTGGGGTAGACCAGTTTTGGTTAACTCTGGTGCCGTCCTGATGGACGTCGTACCACGTTATAGCCGACCCACTGCCAAACATGACTGTAATCGTTTGCAGCTATTTTGCTCAGCCATGTGTAGGATATTTATCCGTGGTTTCATTCAGATGTCATCGTCACTTTATTTAACTGCAATCTTTGAAACCAGTCTGTTGAGACTTATGACCTCGTTAGATAGGTCGTATCATTCGGAAACCAACTGTAGTTTCCAGTTTTATAAAAATATGCTGTATTTTCATTTTTGAAAGCGCTCAGAAGCCAATTTATAGTCAAATACTGACAGATTTATTATTTTGGAGAAAGTGTAGATGTCAAGCATCGAACTAAGTGCACTATCGCATCATTATGCAGGTCTAGAGTTGCAGATCTGTGCCATATTTATCAATTTGTTACTACTTTGTTTCTGTCATGAGGACACAGGTGTTAATGTTATACTGAGAACTTAATAAGTGTTATATCTTTGATGAGCAAAGAAGCTCGTGAGACATGCTGTTATGTCTGTGATTTACTATTCTTTGAAATGAAGGACTGCGATACTTTATTGTACAGTTAAATTGTAACGTGTTTAGCACACGGATTCTATAAGGTGTTTGAACCAAGCATATGCTAAGAATGACAAGGCCAAATATTACGGTATTATATAATGTTAAAACTAGCCGGCCTTGCCTGTTGAAAAATGTGGTCAGTGAAGGACTGCAATTTGTGAAGTTGTCACCAATAAGCTGGTTTGTTGACCCAGTAACCTTGAAAACAAATGCTTGAAAGCGAGACAGAACTACGATAACATAGGACAGAATGTTGATTCCATTCATGTCTTTCTTTCAATGCAGCTTTTGCTCATGAAACCCAGTGTTTCTTACTGTATTTTTGTTCATTTGTTTTTCTTGGATTTTCATACTGTTAGTTAGATATTTTGCTGCGAAGAATGTCATTTCGACATGTCCAGGGTTGTCAGGTTTCTTTATTCATTGTTGGCGATCCTCTTGAGAGAGGCAAATTATAATGAAGGCAATTTGGTTATTAAATGCGAGGTTTTCGCCGCAGGTAACCCATGATATTATGTGCCTTGAGTGAGAAAGACGTGCCATTGTTGTAAGTCGCGCATCTGTTGTTGTTTTAAGGCATTATTATGAGCGTTGTTAAAAGCGAGGTATTTACCGCTGATAACTCGTGTTATTGTGAGTCCGAGCCGAGTTTGCTCGTTGAGTTTTCCGACTATTGAGTCGATGTTTTGCTGCGGGAGAATGATCTTTAGAAGACTACTCCTTGTCAGGCCTATGTCAGAATACGCCATAAACCTACGGAAGGAACATAAACCGACATAATAAACATCATCCGCATAATTGTTTTAAACAAGATCTAACTAACATATTATTTCCATTTAAACTTTGACATTCTTACATTTGTACCTGCTGACATGGCCGTGCAGATGAAGGGATTTCCTTTATTGGAAACGACGAAGACAGTAGACATTTTTGTTGTGACCTGGCGCACACATGAACCATTAGTTCATAGTGTGTGGAGCGCAGGCCATGTGATTGTCAGACGTGGTTTTAACTACGCTATCACCGACATTACTATCAAGCTAGATGACAATGGTTTACAAAGAGTTAACCATGGGGCAGGAAGGCATTATAATAAAAACTGTGTTGTACTATAATTATTGATGTCATGAAACTGTATTTTTCCCCATTTTACCTTTATTGCGTGCTATTTAGCACATGATTGTTGATTAGATTAATTGTTTTTAAATGGCTGTACACTTAGCTTTGTATTGTAACTGTTTTTCTATTACGGACGTCACCGCCGTAACTTTAAATGTTAACTGATAGGACTTAGCTAGAAAAGTTAAATGTAAATGTGGAAATGGTACCACCATAACTTAGCTTTGCTTTGCTCCTTCACTTAAATGTAACTTCATATTAGCTTGATCATGTAACTTGTATTAGGGATTTTGCGTCGTACCATTTACCCAGCGTTGTTGCTGTTGCTTACTTATTGTGTATTAGATCTTTCGCGAGGGTTAATGTAACTTCATTGTTAGGGACTTGAACTTTTATTATCATTAACGATTAGCTTGCGGATTAGCCGAATATAACCCTCCGAACTAGGATAGGGGTTTGTGGAAATCTACAATAAATTTTCACGGTGTTTTACATAAGCCTGGATGTTTAATTTCACAGTCTAGTTTTTGAGGTGAACCTTTCCTTAGGCCGTCTTTGACCATCGCAACCATGTACCACGCTCCCCGTGGACTATAGAACCTCGTGCCGCATTGGCCTATTGTTAGGAAGTTCACCTGATCCTCACGGCAATCTTTTAAAGGTCCGACGGGGGAGATGTTAGGAGAGTCATCGCGGTTGTTGGCTATCCCGACAGCTTTACCGGAGGACTTCTGAAGGTCACTCACAAATATGTGCCGTTGCCACCCGGCTGACGGTCACATAAAATGGCGGCCCAACTAATGGGGCTACGAAGTTGACATGGTGCACGGTGTTAACGTGGAAACCGACGTATGGGTCGCACATTAATTGGCTCCCTATACGTGGGGAGAGACGTTGACATGGTAACACATTGATTGACTCCCTATACATGGAGCCAGATGTCAACATGGTGATCATCAGATGGCGCCCTGTATATTTTCTTATGCCGATATTTAGGAGGATCTTAATATTTGAATAATGGTAAATTGACAGGACTGGGACGAACTTAGAAAGTCGTACTGCAGATCAATAGACCGCATGGCATTCATATTTGATAGAAGACCATGGGGTGAGGTTTTTATATTGAATAAATGAAAGATAGGGTTTTTCTTAGATGATGCCTCATCCTATGTAAATGTAATACTTTGCTTTGCTCACCGTTGTATTAGTAAATGTAGAAGCACTTAGTTTGCATACTCCAGCTGTACTCGTGATATTTATTAAGTCGAAACAAGCTTTATACCACCACGTTACTATCATAGCTGTAAGTTTCCATCATGATTGATCCCTCGTTTCTCTCAATATGAATTCTTGTCAAATGGATGAGGATATGATTCGCAGAGTGTTCGCTGAGATGTTGGCAGGTGTCAACGCTAACCTCCAACAACTTACTAGTGACTTGAGTATGAATACACAAGCCTTAGAGGTTAATTCACAAGCTATTGACAATGTTAGACAGGAAGTAGGTGATGTAAATGGTCATGTGGACCAGGTCAGGCAGAACCTTGAGGTAAATACCCAATCAATTAATGAAGTACGTTTAGATTTAGAGATAAACACCCGTACTGTTAAAGACGTTAGGACCGATCTAACGAAGATCAGGGCCGAAATGGACTCGTACAGGGTAGAAGCGAAAAATGACTTAACGGCAGGTTTGGCAGTGGTAAGGATAGACGTGATTCGTCACCACCAGGAGGCAAGCCAGCGCGTAGACACATTAACGGAAGAAATGAATAGGGCAAGACAGGATGTGCAAACCCGACTCGAGGAGCACACGGCTCAAATTCAGACCGCTATAAATAAAGTACAGTTAGACGTCCAAGCTGATATCGAGCACACCAGAGAAGAATTTGGGACTAGGCTGAATCACGTATAAGGTTTTATGGACAACGTAAAAAAGGATATGGCTACCATGAACCTAGGACTGGTATTAATGAGAGGTGCAGCTAACGCCGTTAATAACAACGTGAAGACCATCGTGGATAACATGCTTGAGGTTAGGGAGGAACTTAATTCTAACCGGAAAGACATCGCGGAACTAAAAGAAACTGTCACAGGCTTACGTGATACTGTAGATGTGCACAGGGAGGAGCACAAAGTCGACCTGATGATGTTGAGAGGCGAATTCGTGGAGCATAAAACTACAGTCGACGCCAATGTAAATGGAGTCAAGGATGATATCAACCATATCCAGAGTAACGTATCTCAGGTTGAGGGCGAAATTGCAACATTGTAGAAAAGGATTGAGGAAATAACGATTATTGATAGGCTCGAGTTGAGTCGTAACCTCAAATCAGCTATTCGTGAGGTGGACCAAAATCTCAAAGGTAAAGTTGAACGAATCGAGTTGCAACTAAATGATTTAGGGAGCAAAGTCGCCAACAGGAATATACAAGAATTAGAAGTCATCGATGAGAGGCTCGACAGGTTAGAAGCACTTCCGAGGGGAGTAGATTTGCAACCGCCGATGGGAAATACACGTGAAACGCCGGAATTTTGGACTAGTAATGTACAGTCAAGTGTACATGCCGATACACGACCTTGGCAGTTTAATGCAACAGCGCCAAGCCAGACGTTAAATTACGATGCTAACCCGTTCAGACCAGCTATAAATAGACTGGATCCTGAAACTAACACGCCGTCAAACAACTACATGCAGAATACATACCGTACTGCTAATACTCAGGGTAATGTCACAGTGATAAGGTCAAGGGAAGAGCAACCCGCTAAATTCACTGGCACAGGAAGCGGAGCGACTCCTGTAGAATTTCTCACGAACGTCGAGAGCTATTTACGAGACACACTCGTAACTCCTGAAAGAGAACTTCGAGTTATTGAACGTCTTCTGGATGGACAGGCAGCAACTTGGTATCGGGCTTTTAAATATTCATTCTCCGGGTATCAAGACTTTAAAGAATCACTACTGAGGACGTGTTAGTGGAGTGACGTTCAGCAAAGTATAAGGGCTGAAATGTACACTCGCCGATACAGTTCCAACATGCCAACTCGCTACGCAAATTACTTTGCAACCCAGCTTGCTAAATTGAGAAATCTCCAGCCTCCATTATCGGAGCAGGATTTAGTGAATACCATAGTATGGCAATACCCAGCCGACGTGCAAAGAGTACTAATCGCTGCAGGGGCGACGACATTTCATCAGTGTGATCAGATATTACGACGTCTTGATGCTAACGCGGAGCAATTTCCAACTCACCGTCAACAGAAGGTTGACAGGCGTGAAGAGCGTCACGTTAACGCCACGACTGTGGACAAACTTAGCCAGACACAAGAAGCATCACAGAACTCTGGGAATCCTCGGCCAGAATACAACAATGAATACCGCCGTAACTGGAGAGAGTGGAGTAATACTCCATATTCAAGGAACCAGAGAGAAGACAATAGAACATATTGGAATCGTAGGTTCGATAATGGGGCGAGCGACAACCGTCGTCACGACAATAACCGTCGTGGGAATCAGGAAGGTCCGTCAGGAAGAGGAAGGATCCGGCGAGAATACAGGTATAACGGAGGTTACCAACGAGGACGTGATTCACGTTACCATCCGGACCGTGACTGGGAAGGGAGAGCGCGCGAGAGCTGCGAGTACCTCCAGCAATTGAGAGAGAGCCAAAATAGAGAAGAGGGAGAAAGGAACCCTACTTCGAGGGAAGAAAGAAATGTCACGTCAGAGGCAGGACAGAACCAGCCTGGTACCTCTAGTCACAACAAAGGAAAAAAAACGCCGAAAAATTAAGACAGTCTAGTTTGGCTGAGCACAGAGTGACGGCAGATATTTTACTCTGGGAGCCCATCCAACAGGATTTACTCGACGAACGACGAACGACGAACCACAGTTATGAGCCAATCTAAAAAAATATCACACATGAATGAATTATAGAGGCAAATAAAATGTCGTCCCAACATTTTCTTTGAAACGACGGAGAGGCAGATGAACCCGCTGAGCTATGGTTCATGTGATATTTTTGTGACGGAATAATTATTATGGGATGTAGTATTTTTGAACATAACCAGAATACCACGTGGAGCAGAGAGCTCATGCTATACTCTTTGAAGTAGCGCTCAATTGCATTTTTGACTTTGGAGGTCTTGTTAATCACTTTTATCCTTTCATAAGACTCAGAATATTCTAATTCGTCATTCTGTATTATTGAATCATTTTGGTGAATGATTATTACGTTTTTGGTAAGGTATAACTCTTGCAGATGCGCAAGGAGCTATGAAAGTAGTCGCTCAATGACTTCGTTTTGGCGACCTACTTCCGAGTGAAAGTCAGTGACGACACTACATCTGGAGATCTGACGCCAGACAGGCGTGTTTCGAGTATCCGTCCGTCGCGACGTGGACATTATAAATATTTTTGTGCTCAAGTGAGCATCCGACTGCATCGTGTGTTGAAAATAACTATACTAACGTTGTCACACATTGTGGACATATTATTGTTCTACGAAAGGCCATATTAGGCAATATTTTCTACAAACTGTAATTGGTGCAATACGCCAGATATTTTTCCCACGTGTAAGTGGAAGGGCAAAGTGCCACGCTGAAAATATAAGAGTTATCGTCTGATAATTGTGCCAAGACGACGTGATTATTACTGCCAACGATCACAACATTATTGCTACGGAAATTCTGAATTGAAAATATCAATTTTATCGCGGATGCCACGTGATTGATAAAACGTGATACAATTGCACGTGCTAACAAGCAAAGCATCGCATCGTGTTGAATCTTGAGGATCAACAGGCTGAAAACTACAAAATACTGTGGAGAACACTATTATTTGCATCGTCCACAATAATCACGCCAAAACGCCGAGAGGAACGAGATATTTCGACATTTTCGACATCATGCAAGACATTGAACTTTTCCACGGCATGGTGAAGAAGACAATTATGGGCTAATACCATTCCGGTATGAGGGAGACGTCGTGATGGAGACCACCAGCTTGATGGAACGTCAGGATGCCGAGGACGCAGACGAAGGAACGTGGATGCCGACTTCCAGGGACATTCCAGACCTTTTTGGGAGACCATCATCCGGAGGCGAACGAACCCTGGTTGCTTGGGAGGTCCAGATTGGTGAATCCGTTGAGGACAGGACCATGCTGGAGAGCCAAGCAGAGTTTTTCGCGACCCTGGTCGATGAATGTCTGAGCCGGTGTGAGAGCTACCAAAAGTCGTGAGTTTGGGCACCCTTTCTTTTGTAATAGTCCGCGGTGGTATATTTAGATATCGTAGTTTTTTTTTGTGAATCAACCGCACTTATGTGTCAGCCATTTGCTAGTGTGCCCTTTTAGCAAGAAATATGCCAATCACAGTATACCAGCGTAGCTCAATTCGGAATTTTCGGGGCAGCGGTATGTTCCCCCACTCTGTGACTCACATATTTTGGATTAATTACAGGATACACTTGCAAAAATAACAACAAAATCAACTCCTATTTTAACACATTTAATTAATAAAATTAATGGCGCTACAAACACTTTAACAATTTAATTACTGACCCATAATCATCTACTTGTTCCAAATGAACAAGGAATCACAAATATAATAAAACAAATATTGTATTTAAACATATGGTTTCCACATAAACCAACAATTCTACTTAGTCTTACTTCCATAAAGCATCAACTGTAAGTTTTTTATAACTCCGAGCTCTTTTCGCTCCATGCTTTACATAATAATGGTGTCACTCTTGTACACCTCAAATACTACTTTCACATTTTCTTAATTCTCAAAAACAAATGTATAATTACATTTAAAATTTTATGTTAATTATCTAACTCAATATTTTGGGCATGTTCACACATTCAGCTGTTATCATCTCTCTTTATTTTCACAAATATATTAAGGTAATCAGGAAATCAATTGTGTACTCCAGAGCGTGAAGATACTTGACACAGTCAAAAAACTATAGTTACTCCCGAAACTTAGTTGTCTTCAATTAACTCGTGGAATCCTACTTCCATACATCATTACAATAGGGATTATTATTTATCTCTTATGTCTTATTGAACCCGATGGGGTTATGCTGACTGGAATCGAACATGGTTCTCAGAGACGGTGATCTCAGTATAAAGGTTCCACCAGGAAGCGAACCAGAGATCTGTACAGGGAGTTTCTTGGTAAAAACCCCTCGAAAGAAATGTATATTTAATCACTGGTGTGATTTTTGATGAAATGGCATTATTTAGTAAAATAATGTAGGAAATAATGAGCAGATTATATCATTATAAGACGATTTGGTGTAAGCTATTGGAGGCTTGAAGCACGGAGAAGGGCAGAGCTGACATATACTAATTGGCCCAGAATTGTGGGTTGGTCCCAGTGGAGCCACGTCCATCTCAGTCACCCCATTATGTCGTCTGGAGCAGGGGTGAGGCCTGAATAATGACATAGTTATTCCCCGACGGAGAATGGATTTGGAGTAGGGGCGGAGAAATGCCCAGAAAAATCATTGATTACTCGTGATTGGAGTAACGAATCGAGATGAGAGTTGCACACAGGTGAATATCTTGGCAAGAAGATAATTTTAGAGTCTTTTACCTGCGAAATTGGTGCATATTTAATGATGTGCGTAAGGACTGTAAAACGACCATTGTTCGCGGATGGATGTGAAGATGTTGCCGGGGGTTTCCCGTTAGGTAGCGTCCCACGCCATGGAGAAAGGAATTAATATTAATTAATTGAACGAGCGATTCCTTTGCACACAGATAGTTTTGGGACCTGTGAAGAGAGAGGAACACAATGATCATGGTTTGAAGACCTGAATCATGCTGTGAGAGGAGCCAAGATTACGCGGGAAGATGTTGCTCTACTTTCTGTGGAAATCCGATATAAGGGAGTAGACCCCAGGAGGAGCTCTCAGCTATGCTCAGTTGTAAGTCAGTCAAGCACAGTCGAAGTGGTAACGCAGTCAAGCTCAGTCTACATGCCGCCAAGCGCAGTTACAGCCAGTTATTGTCTTACGCAGTTTTCAGTTGTAGCACAATGGCAATAAGTTGCAATCAGTATGCAGCAAATATGCAGCAGTACGAGACAGCGTGTAAGTCGCATACAGAAGTCTTCAAATAAGTTACGTGCAGTCTTCGAGTGAAACTTCAGTCAGCTACAGCCAGGTTGAAGCAAGTTCGTCAAGGCAAAACGCATGACGATTCTATTCATCAAGACGCCGAACAAAGACTGGTATGTGTAAAAGAAACAGTAAACATGCTTGTATGAATAATAGTCGTGATACAGGCATAATTAGCAGCACGAACTATGACGTGTTCAGTTACGAAGCACCGTATAGACTAACGGTAGAACTATTGTATATAATTATTTGTGAAAGTGTTGAACTTTATTAAGCGCAGTGTGTATAGTATTAACTAATCGTATGTGTGTAACTACGATAGAATGCGCGAAAGAAACTCTACTAAGTATTTGGTATTGCCATGAGAGTACCAGATGTTAACGCTCATGTTTGGGAGCCAGCGTATTGATGTAACGCAGAACGCTTACTGTAGGAGTAATGATCGTCATAAAAACTGTTGGAGAGTTCCGAGAGCAGATAACCAGACTTTCAATCAGGAGTTGGTAACGTAAGATGCCGTCGACACCTGCAATTTCGATCTCTGCTAGGGAATTTCAGCATTGAAGTGTATAAAGTGACGAGTGTTCAGTGTAATGCATATGTAAAAATATCATTTAAATTAATGTTTGATGAAGTGTTTCACATGTTTGGGGAGTGATAACTTCCTGAAAGGTATGCAACGTGTCGTGTTGGTGATAGAAATTATGTGTAATCAAATGTGTGTAAACAAGAGAAATATGTCGCGTTAAACCCATTATGGCGGGCGACATGGAAGAATATGATTGGTCGGAGCCACCTTAGATGCCTATAGAGATGTAAGTACCCCACAAATTATGGTTATGATTATGTAGAAGTAGGGACCGCTGCATGTCTGTGATTCCGTAAAGATATTGCGAATTCCTTATAGATGCCAGTAAAAATCAGTTAGGAGGCTGATCCTCCATGTTTAATCAGTATTGAGTTGATTTTGAAAGAGTTGAGATGTTAATTTGCATCATTAAGTGGAGTAATTATTCCCACTATGAATTAAGAATGGCAATCAGTTATGTAAATGCAACGAACGCGATTGTTCGAGTTTAAAACGTCTAGCTATGTCGGAAATTTTGGTAATTTATGTGAGAATAATAATAAAATAATGATTTTGATCATTTATGTCAATGAGATTTATAATAATAATAATAAATAATGATTTTGGTCATTTATGTCAGTGAGAAATGATGATATAATAATAATGATTATTAAGAGTATGAATGAACACATCAGGAAACAAATAAATGTTGTAAGCGAGAATTATTAACGCTAATTGCAAGACTTATCAATCTAAGCAGGAAGATGTTACAGTGAGATTACATTACAGTAATTATGGAAAGAAGTTTTATATCAGAATATTGCAGATATTCAGTAATGATACCAGTAATGAAAGAGCTTTTAGTGAATTGAATTTGCAGCTTAATTGAGAAGCTTATAGAGTAAATGTTAGATTTCTCTTAATATTATAGGTCGGAGTGTCGTAGCATGGAGCATTAGGGGCCAGATAGTCTATTCTACGTATGAATTCTCCTATGTCGTGGACATTGTTGGAGATATTATTTATTCCAGAGTTTTAGTGATGGACCCTAACTCTGAAGAAAGGATTGAAATGTGTTCCGGACTGGAATCTTGACAGAGTCGAGGAAACGAGGACACCTCGCAGCTCTATGATTTCCCGAGAACTTATTGATGAGTTATTTACGCTAGTTGGCAGCGAAAACTCATGGCGACAGTGGTTTTGTGCGCCTATATTATACTTGAGACATCGGTCAAACCGCCAGGCTCATGCATTGCGAACCCCGAACCTTCATGTTGAATGGACCCATGTGAGGCCATTAATTAATCGTTATCCTCGACGTAGGAATAATTACAAAAGCTCATTCAATACCTGTTGGCATAATAGTCAATTAAGATCCTTTGGGAACATGTGTGTCGGTCAGGACACAGTATTTTGTCTTGTAAATCTTCGCTGCTTAGAGAGGGAGCCTTTCAAACTTTTAGAAAGGTCGAGATAATTGGTGAAACGACCCATTCCACTTTCTATTGTGTAGCGACTTCCTTAGCCGAGGGTCGGTGCTAGCCACCCGGGCCGCTCAGGCAAGTTATAAAGGGAAGAGATTCTAGACCTTGTTAAAAGGACATATAATGCAAGATTGTTATGTTGAGTATTATAGCCATGTGGTTTGTGAACACATGGATAATTATAGTTCATCCTGATGGTTCATTATTTTAGCTATCTGACGAATAGTTACATGATATATTTGTACTGTCACTGGAGCCAAGTCATGTAGTTGGTGACTAGATGCCAATCGCCATGAGCGCGAGGTAGTCTATCGTACAATCCGACATAAGCTATAACGTAACGTTTTATCTAGGAATCACAGACAGCATGCGGTGAAACCATATAATTGGAGGATGTGTAGGGGGTAGCTTACATAATTATGGAGTTGCACGTTGATTTTGGTGCAACGTCCAAATAGGTAAATGCATGAAAAGCATTTCATTGGTGAGAAGAAAAATATTAAAACACGCACGGCACACATAATTGTTTAACATAAAGAGGTTTAAGGAATAATCCTTGTTGTAATATTAAAGAAGTCACATTGTATGACTGTTATGTTAATGTACAGTTTGTTTTGAAGTCGTAGGTGCATCAGCGCACTAGTATATCCTTGCGAAGTTCACAGAAGGGTAAAGCCTTATGGCTAGGTATGACTTTGTTGTGATTTTATATTTGTTTACTTGTGGATTGTGGAAGTAAAAATTTTGTTTGCTTTATTTTATGCTTTTTGGGTATTGTTTTGTGTTTGAAGCCATGATTTATTTTACTGGATTAAAGTTTTAGAATAGAGTTGTGCCTTATCATTGTAGAGTTGATACCTTTTAGCCTCAAATCCAAAATATGCACTGCTAGATTGGGGTTACCGTACACGCCTGAGAGCTGATGCTAGCTGGAGGCAGATGCATATTATCCACCGAGATTACTCACATGGGTACATGGAAATTGATGTCCTATACTGTGATTTGAGCTAAAGGTACGACTAAAGTCGGTCAGATTTAATGCACACAACTCTATTAAAGTAAGAATTAACGAAGTAGGGTGTGACCGCTCCTAATCCATAGCTAAGTTCCGATACGTATATATAAATTTTGATAGATAGTGATAAATCCCTATAATTTATCATGGCGTGGCCTAAGTGGGGCTTTCGGCAGTAAAAACCACTCCCTGAACAGTTTTTATAGTAAATTAGAATATGGCCGATGTCCTACTAATACCACCCTCGGATCTAATTTATCATGGCGCCCAGAATACGTGGAGCTTATGGGATTTAGGGAAAACCCATAGATTTTTTTATGGTATTTCATGGGGAAAACCATAGTAATTGTTTTGCCTCAAACTGTGTTTGAGTGATTTTTGAATTCAGTAGGCTTTTGAGGTAACGCAGAATCTCTCTATTGAGAAGAGAATGGCCTAAGGGTACGAGCGTTACTTACCCAATCCACAATCTACCATAATATTATCAGGTTTTGTACGACTTCACAATATGTGTGCAGTGTTTGATGTTTCTCTTCGAAACGTATCCACATATTTTTCCAGGAAGCCTGCCTGCATATTTAAGTGTGTTATTGGAAAATGTCAGGTACACAGGAGATCTTGCAAGTTATTGCAGGACTGAAACAGCAATTTGATGCTGCTCACGAGCAGAGTAAACTGGAAACCAAGGCGTTCCAGGATAGTATAAACACTCGGTTAGATGAGAACCAGAGAGAGTTAAATAACAGGTTAGATGCCAATCAGGAGGCAATTAATGCAAATCAGGTTGCAATGGATAATAACCAGATTGAATTAAACAACCGTTTAGAGGCAAATAAAGATGAATTAAACAATAAGTTAGGTCAAATGCAAGAAGTCATTAAGACCGAAGTAACAGAGACTGTTGTAAGCATTGTATCGGAAATGCAGGTAAATACTGACAAACGTTTCGAGGCTATAGAAGCCAAACTTGAGGGTAATTTGCAAGCGTGTAGGCATGCTCAGGAGCAAACCAACAGTAAATTAGAGGCGTTGTCTAACGATATTAAGGATATTCAGATCCAAAATGAGGCGAATCTCGAACGCCAAGCGAAACAGTTCGCAGAGTTTACAAAAACAGTAGACCAGAGATTAGAGGAGAACGACTCCAAATGGGACCAGAAATTGGAAAGCTACGCTAGAGCAATTAACGGTGACCTCAAGAAACAGGACCAGAATATATTAGGTCAATGCCAGGAAATAGGCGAAATTAAGGCTATCGCTCATGAAAGTAAGGAGCTGGTAGGCAACGTGAAAAGTCAGATGGGTCAAGTTCATAAAGAACTGGACCAAGTGCAAAGCGACATTGTCATAGTCAATAAAAGACAAGAGGAAAATAGGGGCGAGATCACCAAGGTCCGGAATGAATTGTCTAAAGTCAATGGACACATTCAAGATGAAATTAAAGGTCTGAGAGAAGAGCTCGAAATAAGAGAAGGCCAGAAAACAGAGGCAAGCGACAAGACCCTTGCTCAAATTAAAGAGGACGTAGAGGATGAAATATCCCATATCAAACAAAGTCTGAAAGAAGACAAGGTGAAAATTTTTCAAGTAGCCGAGGAAAACCGAGATAGGCTTACGAGAATAGAAAAAGAAGTCATTACTCGCCTAGAAAGAGCAGAAATGCGCCATAACCAAATGGAGACTAGGATAATAGCACAGGAGGAGACACTTCTGAAAGATCCTAAGTCAAGTGAAGGCAGCATAGAGGATATGAGAAAAACAAGGTGGGCAGACCTAGAAACCCAACCTATAAGCAGAAACGCTGCAGGCGCAGGAGAAAGTCCTTACATGACGCCAGGTGTACCAATTGCGGCATCGACGCCACATGAAAACGCGATGCACACCCAGGTGATAAACGTCATTAGGGCAAGCGAAGAAAAACCTAGGAAATTTTCAGGTAGTCACTGTAGTATGACACCAAAATATTGGTTAAAGGAAGTGACTGAATATCTCAATGATGCACGAATACCGCAGGAGCGTAGGCTACGTGCTATAGAGAAGTTAACAGAGGGGGAGTGCGCATTATGGTTTCGCAGCTTCCGTTACACTTTTGATACTGTTGAGGAATTCCGCGAGGCATTCTTGAAGAGATATTGGGACGCCGCGACTCAGCAGAATTTACGGCTGGATTTGTATGCAAAAAAGTACAGCACGAACAACCCGACGAAGTACGCAGAATTCTTCATATCGCAGATGTGTCGTTTTAAAGAGCTGGATCAAAAACCTAGTGAACTGGAGCTATGCATTGCTATCGCCAAACAGCTTCCATACGAGATCCAAAGGCTACTAATCTCGGCTAATGCGAAAACGGCTATGGAAATGGAGACAGTTCTAAGGCAACTGGACCTCACCACAGCAAATACTATGCGTCAGAGTCGAACCGTGGAACAAGTCCACGTGACCAACACACAGACTGACCAACAGCAAACTCCAAGGAACAACAAAGCCACGAGCACAGAAACTTTAGATTCCTATGGACGGCAATGGGAACAGGAACCCAGAAAATGGCAGTCAAGGTACAAAGGAAATGCTAATAAAGCAGGAAGAGGTCGAAGTTCGTGGAATAAACACAATAACAGGGGCAAACCGTACCATAACAATGGAGGTAATAATGGCCAGGAAGGCAATAATAGAAATTGGAGACCCCAAGAGAGAAGAAGTAACTTCGATGACGAGGCAGAAGAGCGATATCATGCTTCTTTGCGATACCTCGAAGAAAGGGGAGATGAGCCCCAGAAACCACAAGTCCGCTGGCAAGAAGTCATGCAGAACAGGACATCGCCAGACAGATATGGAGATGGAGCTAAGAGTTTGGAACTACAGCGCAGCGAACAGGAGAGAAGGAACTCCAAAGGGGCGGGCGCTGAAGAAAAAAAAAACGCCAAAATTAGAAGAGCTCGAGACTGATGGATGGAAGTCTATTAACATCATCAATTGGATAGCCAAACCAGAAGAATTGATTGAGGATACAGGAGGACCACAGGTCATGGTCAAGAGAGAATTGCCTATTATAATTGTGAGAGTGGCAGGATTAAAAGTCAGAAGTCTGTTAGATACGGGATCAACAGTAAGCCTGATGACACAAGCTCTATATAATGAAATAGCCCGGAGAGAGAACATTTTGAAGATACCGATCTCCAGTGTCAAAATTAAAGGGGTAATTCCAGACAGAACAATGATATGTAAATACCAGGTATTCCTAGATTTACAGATAGGAGGCTCTATGTTCTCACAGAGTTTTCTGTTAGTAAACAAACTACCTTATAACCTACTTATTGGGGCAGAGTTTATAAGGGAATACAGAGTGATAATTGACCTAGCACAGGACAGGGTTATGTTCCATGTGAATGAAGAAGCTGAAGGCTTAGAGGTCGCACTCAATGAAATTGAACCAGGATCCAGTGAACAAGTATGGCATACATACAGAGATGTGGCTGATGAAGAAGTGTTAGCTATTGAGCAGTTAGAAGCGGAGCTCAAAACACTAGCCACAGACTTGGAAAAAGATCTGGAACCCAAATTGGAAGAATACATTTCGGAGAAGCTAGAAGAAGCGAAAATTGGGCTAAAAGAGAAGGAAAATTTAAAGCAGTTATTGCTGGAACAGAAGGAAGTCTTTGATTCGAGACCTGGTCGGATAAAGAACTTCACTTATGCTTTTCAAGTCAGTGATTGGACACCATTTAGGCAGAAACCCTACCCTATAGCTGAAAAGCATTATGCTAAAGTGAAAGAGGCAATTCAGGAGATGTTGGAGGCCGGCGTTATTGAGAAAACACCTACGCCTTATGTAAGTCCATTGGTAATTGTACCAAAGTCAGACGGATCTGTCAGAGTCTGCTTGGACCTGAGACGCTTAAATTTGAGAGTTATTCCGGAATTTGACCAAGTGCCACCTATTAAAGAGATCCTCAGGAAGTTTAGAGGGAAAACTATATTCTCAAATTTGGATATCACATCCAGTTTCCACCATCTTGAATTAGAGAAGAAAACTAGTCTGTTGACAGGATTTATGTTTGACCAACATACATTCACATTTTTAAGGCTACCTTTTGGGTTGAAAACAGCTGGTTCAGCCCTGATAAGAGCGTTAGATCGCAATCTATCAGATGAGGTTAAAGAGAGTACCATCAGATATGTAGACGACATTCTACTCACATCAGAATCTCTGGAGGAGCACATGAGAGACCTGAAGAAGTTGCTAGATGACCTTCGAGAGGCGAACTTTAAGGTCAATATCAAGAAATCGCACTTCTGTCAGAGGGAAGTTAAATTCCTAGGGCATGTTATTGATGCAAATGGAGTGAAGCCTAATCCAGATAAATTGGAGGTAATTCGAAATTTCCCTCGACCCACGAAAGTAAAGCACGTCCGACAGTATTTGGGAATAATTGGATTCTTTTCGAACCACTGCCCAAACTATACTGCGACAGTAGCACCACTGCAGGACCTATTGAAGAAAGGCGGCAGATGGAATTGGACGGAGCAATGTCAGGAAGCATTCGTGAGGTCAAAACAAATGCTTTTGGAATATGTGAAACTGGGATACCCAGATTATACCCAGAAGTTCATCATACAGACGGATGCATCACTTATTGGGATTGGAGCGATGCTATTCCAGGAAAATGTTGACCAGCCTGAGAAGAAAGTTTTTATCGCCTTTATAAGCAGAAGACTGAGAGCCCATGAGAAAAACTACACGATCACAGAGATAGAATTGCTCGCAATTTTGTACGCGTTGCAATCGTGGCATAAACTCGTGTACGGCTTCCGAATAGTTCTGAGAACAGACCATAAAGCTTTAACATTTTTGTTAAAGACGGATTTGTCTAGTCAGAGATTGACAAGATGGTCCCTGTATATCCAGCAATTTAATGTGGAAATAGAATACTGTCCAGGGAAAGAGAATGTAATACCGGACATATTAAGTCGTTACCCTAGAGAAGAAGAAGTACTAGCGGTCCAGATTGAGAATCGAGATCAGAAGACGTTGGATGACTTAAGGAACATTACCAACCTACAACGCGAAGACCCATGGTTGAAGATGATAATCGATTACTTCGAGGGACGCTTAGCAAGGGGAACTGCGATATACAGAGAGGCGGAGGCATTGGCAACAGATTATGTATGGTATAATCAGATATTACACAAGTGGGACGATGTGGATCACACACGTCAAAGGATTGTAATTCCTGCATCTTTGCAGAGGAGATTAGTATGGCTAGCCCACAGAGCATTTGGACATCCTGGAATAGATAAAATTTGTGCTCTGTTGAAGGAAGCATTTACTTGGCCAAAATTGAGAGAAACGGTGAGAAATGCTATTAGAACATGTGATCTTTGCCAAAGGGTAAAGCCGAATCCCTTTTTAATGAGGCAACGACCTATCCCGTTATTGCCAGAGAAGCCAAGGCAGCTATTGAGTATCGACAACTTTGGACCATTGCCTAGAGCACGTAGAGGCAATAGACACATTTTTGTAGCTATGGATGTATTTTCGAAAATGGTGGTGCTGTGCCCCATTCAGAAGACAAGTTCAAAACAGGTCTTGAAGCGCCTGAAAGAGAGAGTTATTCCGATTCTTGGGAAGCCGGATAACATTCTCTCGGACCACGGAAGTTGCTTTACTAGTGCAGAATTTCGTCGAGAACTGGAAACTCTAGGATTTAGGCAGATTTTATCTACCATTCGCCATCCTGAGGCAAGTCCCGTTGAAAGAGTAATGAGAGAGGTCCAGAAATACATGAAGATCTACTGTTCTGAAGCGAATTGGCGTTGGATTGAATTTCTAGAAGTCATTGAATACTGTATAAATAATACTGTACATGAGGCGACAGGTCAGGTTCCCGTTACTCTACATCTGGATCAGAGACCAGAGAGACCGTGGAATGGTGTTATTCCATTACCTGTAGACGCACAGCCCGGTAGAGAATTGAGGATCCAACGAACCTTTGAATATCTCAAAGCACAGGCGGAGAGACGTCAGAGAAGGAATCGTGCGAAGAGGTATCATAAACCGCTTCTCGTGGGACAGAAAGTTTTAATTAAGAAACCCGCCAGTTCAGATCCAGAGACACGGAAGTATAAAAAGTTTAATTTTTCTTACCACGGCCCGTTCGAGGTGATAAGAGACCTCCAGAACAATGCATACAGGTTAAGGCATTTAGAGAATGGAAACGAGGTCGTTATGAACATAGCCAACTTAAAAGTTTATTACTCGCCAGAAGAATTCGATGAACCAGAAGAAGAATTAGTAACGCACACCCAACTCAACGTGGAGAGCGGAGGCAGCCAAGCAGGCAGACCTGAATGTTGGAACGGCGAGACGGGACAAGAAGCAGACAGTTTACCCAGTGTAAGCGGAGAGCAGAAAGAATGCCAGTGTTTGCGAGAATTCTATGAAGAAATGGTCAGAGTGGCCAGAGAGGTTGAGGCTGTAAACGCGACCCTTCGCAGGGAGAATAGACAGCTCAGAAACAAGGCCGAGTGTGGAAGGGGGAACACTACTAACCCACTCGCAGCCAGACAAGGTGAAGGACCCCAGACGTAAACACAGACGGTGGTCGACAGTCAGCTGGTTACTTATATAAGCCACTTGCATTGGACTTTTATAAGTTTTGCAAAGGGAACATGAACCCGATGGGGTTATGCTGACTGGAAACGAACATGGTTCTCAGAGACGGTGATCTCAGTATAAAGGTTCCACCAGGAAGCGAACCAGAGATCTGTACAGGGAGTTTCTTGGTAAAAACCCCTCGAAAGAAATGTATATTTAATCACTGGTGTGATTTTTGATGAAATGGCATTATTTAGTAAAATAATGTAGGAAATAATGAGCAGATTATATCATTATAAGACGATTTGGTGTAAGCTATTGGAGGCTTGAAGCACGGAGAAGGGCAGAGCTGACATTTACTAATTGGCCCAGAATTGTGGGTTGGTCCCAGTGGAGCCACGTCCATCTCAGTCACCCCATTATGTCGTCTGGAGCAGGGGTGAGGCCTGAATAATGACATAGTTATTCCCCGACGGAGAATGGATTTGGAGTAGGGGCGGAGAAATGCCCAGAAAAATCATTGATTACTCGTGATTGGAGTAACGAATCGAGATGAGAGTTGCACACAGGTGAATATCTTGGCAAGAAGATAATTTTAGAGTCTTTTACCTGCGAAATTGGTGCATATTTAATGATGTGCGTAAGGACTGTAAAACGACCATTGTTCGCGGATGGATGTGAAGATGTTGCCGGGGGTTTCCCGTTAGGTAGCGTCCCACGCCATGGAGAAAGGAATTAATATTAATTAATTGAACGAGCGATTCCTTTGCACACAGATAGTTTTGGGACCTGTGAAGAGAGAGGAACACAATGATCATGGTTTGAAGACATGAATCATGCTGTGAGAGGAGCCAAGATTACGCGGGAAGATGTTGCTCTACTTTCTGTGGAAATCCGATATAAGGGAGTAGCCCCCGGAGGAGCTCTCAGCTATGCTCAGTTGTAAGTCAGTCAAGCACAGTCGAAGTGTTAACGCAGTCAAGCTCAGTCTACATGCCGCCAAGCGCAGTTACAGCCAGTTATTGTCTTACGCAGTTTTCAGTTGTAGCACAATGGCAATAAGTTGCAATCAGTATGCAGCAAATATGCAGCAGTACGAGACAGCGTGTAAGTCGCATACAGAAGTCTTCAAATAAGTTACGTGCAGTCTTCGAGTGAAACTTCAGTCAGCTACAGCCAGGTTGAAGCAAGTTCGTCAAGGCAAAACGCATGACGATTCTATTCATCAAGACGCCGAACAAAGACTGGTATGTGTAAAAGAAACAGTAAACATGCTTGTATGAATAATAGTCGTGATACAGGCATAATTAGCAGCACGAACTATGACGTGTTCAGTTACGAAGCACCGTATAGACTAACGGTAGAACTATTGTATATAATTATTTGTGAAAGTGTTGAACTTTATTAAGCGCAGTGTGTATAGTATTAACTAATCGTATGTGTGTAACTACGATAGAATGCGCGAAAGAAACTCTACTAAGTGTTTGGTATTGCCATGAGAGTACCAGATGTTAACGCTCATGTTTGGGAGCCAGCGTATTGATGTAACGCAGAACGCTTACTGTAGGAGTAATGATCGTCATAAAAACTGTTGGAGAGTTCCGAGAGCAGATAACCAGACTTTCAATCAGGAGTTGGTAACGTAAGATGCCGTCGACACCTGCAATTTCGATCTCTGCTAGGGAATTTCAGCATTGAAGTGTATAAAGTGACGAGTGTTCAGTGTAATGCATATGTAAAAATATAATTTAAAGTAATGTTTGATGAAGTGTTTCACATGTTTGGGGAGTGATAACTTCCTGAAAGGTATGCAACGTGTCGTGTTGGTGATAGAAATTATGTGTAATCAAATGTGTGTAAACAAGAGAAATATGTCGCGTTAAACCCATTATGGCGGGCGACATGGAAGAATATGATTGGTCGGAGCCACCTTAGATGCCTATAGAGATGTAAGTACCCCACAAATTATGGTTATGATTATGTAGAAGTAGGGACCGCTGCATGTCTGTGATTCCGTAAAGATATTGTGAATTCCTTATAGATGCCAGTAAAAATCAGTTAGGAGGCTGATCCTCCATGTTTAATCAGTATTGAGTTGATTTTGAAAGAGTTGAGATGTTAATTTGCATCATTAAGTGGAGTAATTATTCCCACTATGAATTAAGAATGGCAATCAGTTATGTAAATGCAACGAACGCGATTGTTCGAGTTTAAAACGTCTAGCTATGTCGGAAATTTTGGTAATTTATGTGAGAATAATAATAAAATAATGATTTTGATCATTTATGTCAATGAGATTTATAATAATAATAATAAATAATGATTTTGGTCATTTATGTCAGTGAGAAATGATGATATAATAATAATGATTATTAAGAGTATGAATGAACACATCAGGAAACAAATAAATGTTGTAAGCGAGAATTATTAACGCTAAGTGCAAGACTTATCAATCTAAGCAGGAAGATGTTACAGTGAGATTACATTACAGTAATTATGGAAAGAAGTTTTATATCAGAATATTGCAGATATTCAGTAATGATACCAGTAATGAAAGAGCTTTTAGTGAATTGAATTTGCAGCTTAATTGAGAAGCTTATAGAGTAAATGTTAGATTTCTCTTAATATTATAGGTCGGAGTGTCGTAGCATGGAGCATTAGGGGCCAGATAGTCTATTCTACGTATGAATTCTCCTATGTCGTGGACATTGTTGGAGATATTATTTATTCCAGAGTTTTAGTGATGGACCCTAACTCTGAAGAAAGGATTGAAATGTGTTCCGGACTGGAATCTTGACAGAGTCGAGGAAACGAGGACACCTCGCAGCTCTATGATTTCCCGAGAACTTATTGATGAGTTATTTACGCTAGTTGGCAGCGAAAACTCATGGCGACAGTGGTTTTGTGCGCCTATATTATACTTGAGACATCGGTCAAACCGCCAGGCTCATGCATTGCGAACCCCGAACCTTCATGTTGAATGGACCCATGTGAGGCCATTAATTAATCGTTATCCTCGACGTAGGAATAATTACAAAAGCTCATTCAATACCTGTTGGCATAATAGTCAATTAAGATCCTTTGGGAACATGTGTGTCGGTCAGGACACAGTATTTTGTCTTGTAAATCTTCGCTGCTTAGAGAGGGAGCCTTTCAAACTTTTAGAAAGGTCGAGATAATTGGTGAAACGACCCATTCCACTTTCTATTGTGTAGCGACTTCCTTAGCCGAGGGTCGGTGCTAGCCACCCGGGCCGCTCAGGCAAGTTATAAAGGGAAGAGATTCTAGACCTTGTTAAAAGGACATATAATGCAAGATTGTTATGTTGAGTATTATAGCCATGTGGTTTGTGAACACATGGATAATTATAGTTCAACCTGATGGTTCATTATTTTAGCTATCTGACGAATAGTTACATGATATATTTGTACTGTCACTGGAGCCAAGTCATGTAGTTGGTGACTAGATGCCAATCGCCATGAGCGCGAGGTAGTCTATCGTACAATCCGACATAAGCTATAACGTAACGTTTTATCTAGGAATCACAGACAGCATGCGGTGAAACCATATAATTGGAGGATGTGTAGGGGGTAGCTTACATAATTATGGAGTTGCACGTTGATTTTGGTGCAACGTCCAAATAGGTAAATGCATGAAAAGCATTTCATTGGTGAGAAGAAAAATATTAAAACACGCACGGCACACATAATTGTTTAACATAAAGAGGTTTAAGGAATAATCCTTGTTGTAATATTAAAGAAGTCACATTGTATGACTGTTATGTTAATGTACAGTTTGTTTTGAAGTCGTAGGTGCATCAGCGCACTAGTATATCCTTGCGAAGTTCACAGAAGGGTAAAGCCTTATGGCTAGGTATGACTTTGTTGTGATTTTATATTTGTTTACTTGTGGATTGTGGAAGTAAAAATTTTGTTTGCTTTATTTTATGCTTTTTGGGTATTGTTTTGTGTTTGAAGCCATGATTTATTTTACTGGATTAAAGTTTTAGAATAGAGTTGTGCCTTATCATTGTAGAGTTGATACCTTTTAGCCTCAAATCCAAAATATGCACTGCTAGATTGGGGTTACCGTACACGCCTGAGAGCTGATGCTAGCTGGAGGCAGATGCATATTATCCACCGAGATTACTCACATGGGTACATGGAAATTGATGTCCTATACTGTGATTTGAGCTAAAGGTACGACTAAAGTCGGTCAGATTTAATGCACACAACTCTATTAAAGTAAGAATTAACGAAGTAGGGTGTGACCGCTCCTAATCCATAGCTAAGTTCCGATACGTATATATAAATTTTGATAGATAGTGATAAATCCCTATAATTTATCATGGCGTGGCCTAAGTGGGGCTTTCGGCAGTAAAAACCACTCCCTGAACAGTTTTTATAGTAAATTAGAATATGGCCGATGTCCTACTAATACCACCCTCGGATCTAATTTATCATGGCGCCCAGAATACGTGGAGCTTATGGGATTTAGGGAAAACCCATAGATTTTTTTATGGTATTTCATGGGGAAAACCATAGTAATTGTTTTGCCTCAAACTGTGTTTGAGTGATTTTTGAATTCAGTAGGCTTTTGAGGTAACGCAGAATCTCTCTATTGAGAAGAGAATGGCCTAAGGGTACGAGCGTTACTTACCCAATCCACAATCTACCATAATATTATCAGGTTTTGTACGACTTCACAATATGTGTGCAGTGTTTGATGTTTCTCTTCGAAACGTATCCACATATTTTTCCAGGAAGCCTGCCTGCATATTTAAGTGTGTTATTGGAAAATGTCAGGTACACAGGAGATCTTGCAAGTTATTGCAGGACTGAAACAGCAATTTGATGCTGCTCACGAGCAGAGTAAACTGGAAACCAAGGCGTTCCAGGATAGTATAAACACTCGGTTAGATGAGAACCAGAGAGAGTTAAATAACAGGTTAGATGCCAATCAGGAGGCAATTAATGCAAATCAGGTTGCAATGGATAATAACCAGATTGAATTAAACAACCGTTTAGAGGCAAATAAAGATGAATTAAACAATAAGTTAGGTCAAATGCAAGAAGTCATTAAGACCGAAGTAACAGAGACTGTTGTAAGCATTGTATCGGAAATGCAGGTAAATACTGACAAACGTTTCGAGGCTATAGAAGCCAAACTTGAGGGTAATTTGCAAGCGTGTAGGCATGCTCAGGAGCAAACCAACAGTAAATTAGAGGCGTTGTCTAACGATATTAAGGATATTCAGATCCAAAATGAGGCGAATCTCGAACGCCAAGCGAAACAGTTCGCAGAGTTTACAAAAACAGTAGACCAGAGATTAGAGGAGAACGACTCCAAATGGGACCAGAAATTGGAAAGCTACGCTAGAGCAATTAACGGTGACCTCAAGAAACAGGACCAGAATATATTAGGTCAATGCCAGGAAATAGGCGAAATTAAGGCTATCGCTCATGAAAGTAAGGAGCTGGTAGGCAACGTGAAAAGTCAGATGGGTCAAGTTCATAAAGAACTGGACCAAGTGCAAAGCGACATTGTCATAGTCAATAAAAGACAAGAGGAAAATAGGGGCGAGATCACCAAGGTCCGGAATGAATTGTCTAAAGTCAATGGACACATTCAAGATGAAATTAAAGGTCTGAGAGAAGAGCTCGAAATAAGAGAAGGCCAGAAAACAGAGGCAAGCGACAAGACCCTTGCTCAAATTAAAGAGGACGTAGAGGATGAAATATCCCATATCAAACAAAGTCTGAAAGAAGACAAGGTGAAAATTTTTCAAGTAGCCGAGGAAAACCGAGATAGGCTTACGAGAATAGAAAAAGAAGTCATTACTCGCCTAGAAAGAGCAGAAATGCGCCATAACCAAATGGAGACTAGGATAATAGCACAGGAGGAGACACTTCTGAAAGATCCTAAGTCAAGTGAAGGCAGCATAGAGGATATGAGAAAAACAAGGTGGGCAGACCTAGAAACCCAACCTATAAGCAGAAACGCTGCAGGCGCAGGAGAAAGTCCTTACATGACGCCAGGTGTACCAATTGCGGCATCGACGCCACATGAAAACGCGATGCACACCCAGGTGATAAACGTCATTAGGGCAAGCGAAGAAAAACCTAGGAAATTTTCAGGTAGTCACTGTAGTATGACACCAAAATATTGGTTAAAGGAAGTGACTGAATATCTCAATGATGCACGAATACCGCAGGAGCGTAGGCTACGTGCTATAGAGAAGTTAACAGAGGGGGAGTGCGCATTATGGTTTCGCAGCTTCCGTTACACTTTTGATACTGTTGAGGAATTCCGCGAGGCATTCTTGAAGAGATATTGGGACGCCGCGACTCAGCAGAATTTACGGCTGGATTTGTATGCAAAAAAGTACAGCACGAACAACCCGACGAAGTACGCAGAATTCTTCATATCGCAGATGTGTCGTTTTAAAGAGCTGGATCAAAAACCTAGTGAACTGGAGCTATGCATTGCTATCGCCAAACAGCTTCCATACGAGATCCAAAGGCTACTAATCTCGGCTAATGCGAAAACGGCTATGGAAATGGAGACAGTTCTAAGGCAACTGGACCTCACCACAGCAAATACTATGCGTCAGAGTCGAACCGTGGAACAAGTCCACGTGACCAACACACAGACTGACCAACAGCAAACTCCAAGGAACAACAAAGCCACGAGCACAGAAACTTTAGATTCCTATGGACGGCAATGGGAACAGGAACCCAGAAAATGGCAGTCAAGGTACAAAGGAAATGCTAATAAAGCAGGAAGAGGTCGAAGTTCGTGGAATAAACACAATAACAGGGGCAAACCGTACCATAACAATGGAGGTAATAATGGCCAGGAAGGCAATAATAGAAATTGGAGACCCCAAGAGAGAAGAAGTAACTTCGATGACGAGGCAGAAGAGCGATATCATGCTTCTTTGCGATACCTCGAAGAAAGGGGAGATGAGCCCCAGAAACCACAAGTCCGCTGGCAAGAAGTCATGCAGAACAGGACATCGCCAGACAGATATGGAGATGGAGCTAAGAGTTTGGAACTACAGCGCAGCGAACAGGAGAGAAGGAACTCCAAAGGGGCGGGCGCTGAAGAAAAAAAAACGCCAAAATTAGAAGAGCTCGAGACTGATGGATGGAAGTCTATTAACATCATCAATTGGATAGCCAAACCAGAAGAATTGATTGAGGATACAGGAGGACCACAGGTCATGGTCAAGAGAGAATTGCCTATTATAATTGTGAGAGTGGCAGGATTAAAAGTCAGAAGTCTGTTAGATACGGGATCAACAGTAAGCCTGATGACACAAGCTCTATATAATGAAATAGCCCGGAGAGAGAACATTTTGAAGATACCGATCTCCAGTGTCAAAATTAAAGGGGTAATTCCAGACAGAACAATGATATGTAAATACCAGGTATTCCTAGATTTACAGATAGGAGGCTCTATGTTCTCACAGAGTTTTCTGTTAGTAAACAAACTACCTTATAACCTACTTATTGGGGCAGAGATTATAAGGGAATACAGAGTGATAATTGACCTAGCACAGGACAGGGTTATGTTCCATGTGAATGAAGAAGCTGAAGGCTTAGAGGTCGCACTCAATGAAATTGAACCAGGATCCAGTGAACAAGTATGGCATACATACAGAGATGTGGCTGATGAAGAAGTGTTAGCTATTGAGCAGTTAGAAGCGGAGCTCAAAACACTAGCCACAGACTTGGAAAAAGATCTGGAACCCAAATTGGAAGAATACATTTCGGAGAAGCTAGAAGAAGCGAAAATTGGGCTAAAAGAGAAGGAAAATTTAAAGCAGTTATTGCTGGAACAGAAGGAAGTCTTTGATTCGAGACCTGGTCGGATAAAGAACTTCACTTATGCTTTTCAAGTCAGTGATTGGACACCATTTAGGCAGAAACCCTACCCTATAGCTGAAAAGCATTATGCTAAAGTGAAAGAGGCAATTCAGGAGATGTTGGAGGCCGGCGTTATTGAGAAAACACCTACGCCTTATGTAAGTCCATTGGTAATTGTACCAAAGTCAGACGGATCTGTCAGAGTCTGCTTGGACCTGAGACGCTTAAATTTGAGAGTTATTCCGGAATTTGACCAAGTGCCACCTATTAAAGAGATCCTCAGGAAGTTTAGAGGGAAAACTATATTCTCAAATTTGGATATCACATCCAGTTTCCACCATCTTGAATTAGAGAAGAAAACTAGTCTGTTGACAGGATTTATGTTTGACCAACATACATTCACATTTTTAAGGCTACCTTTTGGGTTGAAAACAGCTGGTTCAGCCCTGATAAGAGCGTTAGATCGCAATCTATCAGATGAGGTTAAAGAGAGTACCATCAGATATGTAGACGACATTCTACTCACATCAGAATCTCTGGAGGAGCACATGAGAGACCTGAAGAAGTTGCTAGATGACCTTCGAGAGGCGAACTTTAAGGTCAATATCAAGAAATCGCACTTCTGTCAGAGGGATGTTAAATTCCTAGGGCATGTTATTGATGCAAATGGAGTGAAGCCTAATCCAGATAAATTGGAGGTAATTCGAAATTTCCCTCGACCCACGAAAGTAAAGCACGTCCGACAGTATTTGGGAGTAATTGGATTCTTTTCGAACCACTGCCCAAACTATACTGCGACAGTAGCACCACTGCAGGACCTATTGAAGAAAGGCGGCAGATGGAATTGGACGGAGCAATGTCAGGAAGCATTCGTGAGGTCAAAACAAATGCTTTTGGAATATGTGAAACTGGGATACCCAGATTATACCCAGAAGTTCATCATACAGACGGATGCATCACTTATTGGGATTGGAGCGATGCTATTCCAGGAAAATGTTGACCAGCCTGAGAAGAAAGTTTTTATCGCCTTTATAAGCAGAAGACTGAGAGCCCATGAGAAAAACTACACGATCACAGAGATAGAATTGCTCGCAATTTTGTACGCGTTGCAATCGTGGCATAAACTCGTGTACGGCTTCCGAATAGTTCTGAGAACAGACCATAAAGCTTTAACATTTTTGTTAAAGACGGATTTGTCTAGTCAGAGATTGACAAGATGGTCCCTGTATATCCAGCAATTTAATGTGGAAATAGAATACTGTCCAGGGAAAGAGAATGTAATACCGGACATATTAAGTCGTTACCCTAGAGAAGAAGAAGTACTAGCGGTCCAGATTGAGAATCGAGATCAGAAGACGTTGGATGACTTAAGGAACATTACCAACCTACAACGCGAAGACCCATGGTTGAAGATGATAATCGATTACTTCGAGGGACGCTTAGCAAGGGGAACTGCGATATACAGAGAGGCGGAGGCATTGGCAACAGATTATGTATGGTATAATCAGATATTACACAAGTGGGACGATGTGGATCACACACGTCAAAGGATTGTAATTCCTGCATCTTTGCAGAGGAGATTAATATGGCTAGCCCACAGAGCATTTGGACATCCTGGAATAGATAAAATTTGTGCTCTGTTGAAGGAAGCATTTACTTGGCCAAAATTGAGAGAAACGGTGAGAAATGCTATTAGAACATGTGATCTTTGCCAAAGGGTAAAGGGTAAACCGTACACGCCTGAGAGCTGATGCTAGCTGGAGGCAGATGCATATTATCCACCGAGATTACTCACATGGGTACATTATAAGACCATTATCACATAAGAAACTACGATCTGAACAGGCAAACGAAAATATCAATCTACAAGGACCTCGGTTCGACGCCCGGGTCGTTAACAACTTTAAACACTCACGGTGTCTTTACTACATCTTACGAGACGGTTCCGCTCACCCTTACTCTAAGAGAGCCGGGCCATTAACTCGGGCGCGATTTATGACACCGAGGGTGACGGGCGACTCTCTGTCTAACCCACGTTAGCAGCTCCTTTCCAAGGCTTTCAAAACAAACCTTCACATTATACTCAGTCCTGGGGAGAGACCGGGCTTTTACTGTACTGCATCCATTCAAACAAATATTCTTTGGTTCATAGACCACTTTCGTAACCTTGGCATTTATTAATTATGAGAGGGTCCTCATTGATTGGGGAAGATCAATACACATTCGACGACGAAGAATTAAGGGGCTTTTATCATAAGAGGATTCTGAGTTCGAATCTCTTCACATGCCTCGGGAACCATTTCCTTATAGAGGACTTATACAAGACGCGATTTAAAGTCGGCCGTGGCCTACATGACATACGCTCAATAATACCATATATTAGCTCCCTTTTAATACATACACAATGCCTCGTGATACTACGTCACAAATAGAGGACTTATACAATTATCAATTCACTACAATCAACTACCCTCCATAAGTAATTTGCCAAGTATTTTAACTTCTACGCTTTCCTAGCGTGACATTTTAATATTATTTGCGCTCCTTTGCGCTATGCATTATTTTAAGCCGAAATGTCTTCCCAAGAACTGATAAATCTCATTAGTAACAATTCATATTATTTTTAATTCTTATATTAATCTTTTCCGTTGCCGATAAATCGCTCCCTTTTAAAACATTCCCTTGAACATCATATCTTACACATACATTAAGGCTTCAACGCTCTTATGTTCACATCAATTTATTTGATCTTTATTTAATATTTCCATACTTAGTTATTAGTATTATCTTTATTCTTTACACAAGCTCAAAAGCTATTTCTTTCATATCTCAACTTTACTTTATTTAAATATCTTTCATGACAATTACTGATATCTCGCTTGCTCTTATGACATTTGTTAAATACATTAACATTTTTATTCACATATTTCCTCTACGGGATTTATTCTTTACATAATTATTTATAATTTCTCAAATTTCTATTATTGTTCAGACCGCGTTCTTGTTTATTCAGTATTTATTTCTTAAAACACATCCCTTTTACTCAAAAACTCCGGTGGATTTGTACACAACCATTTCCTGAAACCAAAATAGAATGAAATTCAGTACTCACATGTTTTTAAGATCGTCCCATGATCTTTATTCTTGTGCGGTGTTTCATTTTGGACCCACTTTGAACTTTTACTCCATATTAAAGGAATTCATCTTATGTACAAACACTTCTTGACATATATTTAAGACACTTAACATTGACGACATTTTTATACACTGATGTGTCCCTTTAGAACACATAATAAACACTCAAAAAATATTAATTTAACACACAATCTTGATAAATTTACACTTCACAATTCTTGATCACTAGGCCGTATTTCTGAGCCTATCACACGTGACCTCTTAATTTCCCGTTTCCAAGGGTGAAATTTATTCAATGTCGGCTTCCTATCCTGCAGAATACGAAAGTCTCGAAACATCTACTGTTCCCTGGAATCCAAATTCTTCTACTCCTATCCTGGATGACCGGCTATTTATCTAGCTTGAACGGCTTCTTTGTATATCTGGCTTATCGATCCTAGCGAAAGTCTATTCGGATCGAGGTCTCCTCACTAACCTCTCGATGACCTATGGATTTAGTTTATAGCAGCTAGTACTTCTCGAGTCTAGTACTTTTAGAATAGTTCGCCTGCTTTCTGGAGATAATGTTTATATTCTCCGTGCTTCTTTATTTAATCGGTTCTAGCACTCCTACGTTTCTGAAATACGTTCCGAACCTTATTCTGTTCTTCCCCTTTTGGGTTCTTTAATTTAGATAACAGTTTATCTTTCTGGTACGGTACTTCCGTACGTTATGATATATTCGTTCGTCTATTTAACGACCTATCGCCTTTAAGTCCGACGTTCGCAGCCTGCTCTGACTTTATCTTACGAACTTTCACTATAACTTGTATACAGTCGGGCCTAAATCCTGTAACTAGGATTTTCCTAATATTTCAATACGGCGATACTTTAAATTTCTTCTTTACCACTCCTTATGGAGGCAAGCAAGTTGTTAATACTGCGACGCCTATGGCTATCGGATATTACTTCGGCGGTGTAACACAGCGTTTCTCCCCTCAAGGAGTACTAGTAACTGTCTTCGATGTGACGCAGAGTTACGCCCCACATGGCTGTCTGGATACTGATGTGCTGTGATGTAGTCTTACGCCCCTCACGGACTGTCGGAATAACTGCATGCGTAGTAACGCCCTCACGGGTTGTCAGAATAACTGCATGATTGGCTTGGTGAAGCCCGAAGCTTTATACTATTTCACTACAAAAAGATAAGACTCTAGTCCTTTCTGTGGCCAATTTCTAAAATAATGGTGGCACAAATATAAAAATTATACCTTCCGAAAGCTCGTCTTCTCAATGTCAAATAATCTCATTGCACCTAAGAATCGATCGTGCAATTCGGAGATATTAATTAATTTCTCGTCCTCAATTGTGTGGGTGTTGCATTTCTTTTGCTTTCTCCCCTCCACACAGGCCTTGGTAATTCCCCGATGACGTCGTCTTGCGTTTGCAGTTTTCTCCTGCGCAATTATTAAATGGTTTCTCTTTACTAAAAAATCTCTCATTCGAAATGATTCACTGTACTGTACTTGTTTACCCATTATTATACTTGTAAACGGGTTAAATTTAATTATTCCTCTTCTGGCGCATAAGCGGTGTTGTCAATTTCCAGCAACGTAAGGTCGATTTCCGAGTCAGGCTTCCTTGTTTAATCTTGGGAAATTTCCACTCGGTTATTAATACTCATGACTCGCTCCCTTCTGAATGTCAAGAGGGATGATCTCATCTCACGAACACCTGGTCTTCGCCTCTTGCACCATATTAGGCTAGCATCTTAGCTGGATCTTTCTTTAAGTTACATTAGAAACTATACGTTTCTTTTATTTCTTCCCCAAATGCATGGATTCGCCCTCATTGGACCCTATGGCACATGGGTTCATCTCTCCCCTCCTTAGGTAAATAAATTTTCGAAAAAAATTTGAGGAAATTTATTTCAATTAATCATATCTGTCTTTATTCGTCGAAGCCATCATAACGTCGTCCGTATCTACTGTTGTTTTTATTTCTTTAAAGTCGTATCCGGTAATTGTGTAGGTCGGGTATGCTCTGTCCCTACCCTTTCTCTCTTTCTTTACTTGTCTGGAATTTAAGTCCCCATAACCTCATTCTTCCTTACGGGTTTGGTCTATCCCTACCCGTTTCCTTATTTCATCATTTTCCTTTCTTAAATTGGAATTTTCTTCTTCAATAAATTCAATTATTTCTTTAATTTCCCAATACAATTTCTCCAATTCGCATTCGCACTCGAATGCTTGCGCTCTGTTTTCTATTTCTTCCTTATTCTTGTTTATGTCAAAAGCGGATTCATCTCTACATGTTTCCATAACCAGGGCTTGTTCATTTACTTCATCGAAATCTTCGGGAGGGTAATATAATTTCAAATTTGCTGAATTCATGGTCACTTCGTGATTCGTTTCACAGTGCCGAATTCTATATGCGTTATTCCTCAAATCTCTGATTATTTGATACGGTCCGTGGTACATTTTCTGGAACTTCTTGTACACACGGTTCCCTGGATCCGAAATGGCGGGTCTTTTTACTAACACCATTTCTCCTGCTAATAATGGTCGATGATACCTCTTATGCCTATTTCTTCTCTGTCTCCTGTCGGCTTGAGCTTTTAGATGCTCAAAGGCTCTTCTAATGCGTACATCTCTTCCAGGCTGAGCGTCTGCTGGCCTAGGAATTACCAGACTCCAAGGTCTTTCTGGTTGCTCATTCCGATGTAACGTTATGGGTATCTCTCCTGTGGATTCATGGATTGTATTATTTATACAAAATTCGATAATATCCAAGATATCTATCCACTTCCAATTTTCTTCGGCATAGTATATTCTACAATACTTGGCCGTCTCTCTCATCACTCTTTCTACAGGATTTGCCTCAGGATGGCGAAAACTTGACAAAATCTGACGTATTCCAAGTCTTTCTAATTCTCGCCTGAACTCTACACTGGTGAAACAACTGCCGTGATCCGACAACAAATTCTCAGGTTTCCCCAGAATCGGTATCACTTTTTCTTTGAGTCGTTTTAACACCTGTTTGGTACTAGTCTTCTGTATGGGAGCAAGGACAACCATTTAAGTGAAGACATCCATAGCCACCATTATGTGTCGATTTCCTCTTCTTGCCTTTGGCAAAGGTCCAAAATTATCAATAGATATGATTTGGCCGGGCCTCTCAGGCAACAATGGTATAGGCTTCTGCCTCATCAGGAATGCATTAGGTTTGATCCTTTGACATAGATCACATGTCTTTAGCGTGTCCCTTACAGTTTCTCTCAGTCTCGGCCATACAAATGCTTCTTTCAGCATCGAGACTGTTTTGTCGACTCCCATATGTCCGAACGATCTATGGGCTAACCATACTATTTTCCTCTGCAAAATTGCAGGTACAATAATCCTTAATTTTGTATGGTCAGAGTCTACAAACTTATATAACAATCCATTATAAAACGTGTAGTCTTGAGCTATCTTATTCGCTTCCGTGTACGCTGGTGTTCCTCTTATCAAGCTTCCCTCAAGGAAAGATATAAGCATGTTCATCCATGGATCCTTCCGTTGTCTTTGACTAATGCTTCTTAACTCATTAAGAGTACTCTGATCCCTGTCTTCCAAATCTATAGCCATTACTTCCTCTTCTATGGACTCTGGCTGTCTACTTAAGTAGTCTGGAACTATATTTTCTTTTCCTGGGCAGTACTCTATCTTGACATCAAATTGTTGAATGTATAAAGCCCAACGCATCAACCTTTGACTGGATAAATCAGTCTTCATCAAAAAGGTTAAGGCTTTATGATCCGTTCTTAGAATGACCTGAAACCCATATACGATCTTCCGCCAATATTGCAACGCGTGCAATATCGCTAGCAGCTCGATTTCGCTGATCGTATAATTTTTCTCGTGTGGTTTCAGTCTCCTACTTGTGAAAGCTAGATAGTTTTTCTTATCAGGGTTTTCCGGATTTTCCTGATATAGCATTGCCCCTATTCCAATCTGGGATGCGTCTGTTTGAATGATAAATCTCTGATTAAAATCAGGATATCCTAGCTTCACGTAATTTAAAAGCACCTCCTTGGCCTCCACGAATGCTTTTTCCGCTTCCTCCGTCCATTTCCACTTGCCCCCCTTCTTCAGAAGGTCCTGTAGTGGTGCAACAGTTTTGGTGTATGATGGACAATGTCCTGAGAAGAACCCAATCAATCCCAAAAACTGGCGAACGTTCTTTACCTTCAAAGGCCTTGGAAAATCCCTTATCGATTCCAATTTGCATGGATTTGGTTTAACACCATCCTTGTCAATCACATGCCCTAAAAATGTCACTTGCCTTTGACAAAAATTCGACTTCTTTAAATTTATTTTAAAATTTGCCCTTCTTAAGTCTTCCAATAATTTCTTCAAATTCTCTAAATGTTCCTCAATATTCTCCGAGGTAAGCAAAATGTCATCCACGTATCGGATAGTGCAATCTTTCACTTCCTCTGACAGGTTTCGATCAAGCGCTCTTATTAATGCAGATCCTGCGGTCTTCAATCCAAACGGACATCTTCTAAAACAATATGTTTGTTGGTCGAACTGAAATCCAGTCAACAAGCTGGTTTTCTCTTCCAGTTCGAGATGATGATACGAAGAAGTCATGTCAATATTTGTAAAAATCTTCTTGCCTTTGAACTTCCTCAGTATTTCTTTTATGGGTGGTGCCGAATCATTTTCTGGTATGATTTTTGCATTTAAATTTCTGGCATCTAAACACACCCTTACTGAGCCATCCGGTTTACTCACAATCACTAATGGACTAACGTATGGTGTCGCCATCTTTTCTATAACACCTGCATTCATCATTTCCTGCAGTGTTTTCTTGGTTTGTGGGTAATGTTTTTCCGCAACCGGGTATGGTTTTTGTTTGAACGGTGCCCAATCATTGACCTGGAACGCGTATTTAAAATTTTCAATCTTCCCTGGCTTGGAATCAAATACGTCCCTATAATTCAATAATAATTTCTTTAACTGTTCCTTATTTTCGAGGCTGACTTTAGCTTCCTCCACTTTTCCTGACAGGTTGGTCTCGAACTCATTTTCCAAATTATCTTCGAGTTCTATGTTAAGGACTTCAAATATCTTTTCTATGTCCTTATAATCTTCCTCAATCACTTCTTCCATATGCCATACCTGTTCTCCTATTTTCGCATCCTGTTCCTGTAGGTTAATGTTTTGCTCATCCACATCCTCTCTTTGAACTCTAATGCAGTTTTGCGCTAGGTCTATGATGACCTTGTTCTCACGGATAAAATCAATACCTAATATGACATTATACGGTAATTGATTTACCAGCAAAAAGCACTGCGAAATTTCAGCGTTACCCATGATCAGATCAATGTATACCTGAAATTTACATGTTTAAGATTTTTCAGGGATAATCCCCTTAATCTTTACACTTGATGTGGGAATCTTTAATACTCGGCCCCTTGTTTCCAATTCATTTAGAAGGGTTTGTGTAATTAGACTTATTGTGGATCCGGTATCAATCAATGCTCTGACCAGTAATCCTTCTATCCTAAGCATAATTATAGGTAATTCTCTTTTAACAGGTGGGATTCCTTCCACATCCTCGTTAATTAGCTCATCTGGTCTGGCTATCCAATTCACAATTTCTACCTCCTCCCAGCTCCTGGTATGTTTCCACTTTTGACAATTTAAATTTGGAGTTTCTTTTTATCCTGAGGGCTCCCTTTTCCCTCATTCTTTAACTGAGCTTGTAGTTCCAAGCTTTGAGCTCCGTCTAGTCGGTCGGGTGATTTCCGGTTCTTAATTGCCTCACTCCAACGGACTTTTTGCCTATCAGGTTCATCTGGTCTTTCGTTCATATAACGAAGACTTTCCTGATATCTTTCTTCTATTTCGGCCCGATATTCATCATCCCTATCCTCTGGCCTTACATTCCTTCTGGGATAATTCTCCCATTTCTTTCTGTTTTCTTGCCTTTGATGGTTATTGTTATAGGGTCGGCTCTCTTGTTGCCTATAACCTGAACTCCTAGGATTTCTTCCTCGATATCCTCCTCTGTAGTATGGCTGTATCCGTCTAGGCTCCTGGTGCCCATACTCTCGACCTAGTCCTTGGGTATCCGTGCTGGTGGACTGATTCCTGGTCGCTGGTTTTTCTCCAGTTTCCTGACTGCTGGCCATGTGTACTTGCTCAGTTTGTCTTTGATGCCGAGGAGTTACGTGCGAAGTTGTCATATCTAACTGACGTAATACACTCTCCACTTCCACAGCACTTCTGGCTTTGGATGAGATTAACAGCCTCTGAATCTCATACGGAAGTTGTCTCGCAATGGCGGCACACAGGTCGTTTTCTGCCGGAGCAATATCCAGTTCGCGGAATTTACACAGCTGAGCGGTGAAAAATTCCGAGTATTTAGTAGGTGCATTGGTGCTGTACTTCCTAGAGTACAGATCTAGCCTTAAATTCTCTTGGACGTCTGCTGCCCAATATCGTTTTAAAAATGCTTCCCTAAAGCCTTCCACCGTATCAAAGGTGTACCTGAAGCTTCTGAACCAGGTGAGACAATCACCTGCTAACAGCTTTTCAATAGCTCTCAGTCTCCGATCCTGAGGAACTTTCATTTCGTTTAAATACTCTGCCATTTCTTTTAGCCAGTATTTTGGAGTAATAGACATGTTATTACCCGTAAACTTTACTGGTCTGTCCTCATTAGATTTAATAATGTTTATTATCTGGCCATTTGTCTGATTCATGTACGGGGTTGACATCGCCATCGGATATCCTGGGTTCTTATAAGGGCTCTCCCCTCCTAAGTCCCTCTCCGTATCTGTGCCTTGTTCACGGGAATCTGCCCATCCTGTCTTTGGAAATTCCTCCTGATTCTCAAATTCTAACTTCCTTTCTCTCCGGGCACTTTCTTCATTTGCCATGAGTTGGATTTCCATTTGACTATTCTTATGTTCAGTCCTCTCCAATCGGGATCTTAATTCATTCTGAATTCTTTTTTGATTCCTTCTACTATCTTCCTCTACCTTTTTGGATTGGAATTTCTCATCCCTGTAACTATCCCTGAATTCATTTAGTTGGTCTTCTACCTCTTTCTTAAAGATCATGACCCTTTGGTCTATAATTTCTGGCTTAACGTCACCTATGGTCTCCAGGCCCTCTCGTATCTCCTTTATTTGCTTCTCCACTTCTTTTCGTCCTTTGACCATATCTAATTCAATTCCTTTCAACTTTCCTTCCGTCTTCCTAGACACTTCCGTTAATTCATCTTTGATCAGTTTTACTTCATTATTAGTTTTTCCTACTCGCCCTTCTAACTTTCCGATAGTTTCCTGGACCTCATTAATACCCTTGCTTATTTCATCTATCTTATGGGTGTTATCCTTATTTTCTTTCTCTCGTTGTTTTCTTTCATTCTGGAGATGCTCCTCATATAGACCTAAACTTTTATCTATTTTCGTTTCGTACGTCTTCCAGTTATCATCTACCTGCCCGGTAAAAAGATCAATCTGCTCTTTCATATCCTGAACATCCTTTTGATTTTGATTTTTCAACTCAGTTACTTCGGTTTGAACTTCATTGACTTTTCCCTCAAGTTCTCCCATTTTTTTCTCAACCCCTTTAAATCTATCTCCTAGCTCATTCACGCTTTGTTTTATTTCATCCCGGGAACGTTCACAAATATTCTTGTTAGATTCTATCTGAGCTTTCAATTCTTTCTGCACACCTTGGATCTGGGTTACAAGTTTCTCCTCACATGCTTTTACATTTCCCTCCATATTACTCAATTTAGTTTCCATGGAACTCAAACTTTTATTCAAAATTTCAAAATTTCCTTGACATGCTGTTTGGGATTTTTCCGTGCTACCCTTCAAGATATTTATTTGGTCTTGCAATCCTGACTGAAGTGCTTTGTTTTCATTTTCAATTTTAATTGTGATTTCCCCTTTTAACTCAGTTAACTTGTCCACAAACTTAGTGTCAAAACCTTCATCAAGAATTTTAAATTTAGTATCCATTGTCTTTTCTATTTCAGCCTTCAGTACTCCATGGTTTTCTTTACTGTTGGCTTTCAGAGACTCTAACGTCTCCATTTTTAGCCTACTTTCGATTTTTGCAAAAAATGAAAGTAGACTTATGAGATCAACACAGGGCGAAAAAAGTGTGTCTGTCTGTGTGTGTGTATGTGTGTGTGTGAGTCTGTGTGTGTGTGTGTCTGTGTGTCTGTGTGTGTGTGAGTGTGTGTACTCTGAATGTCTGTCCCCCCCTATCAATTCGAACACGGTGAATGCGAATTGAACGAAATTTGGTACAAAGGTAGCACTAGCAAAGGACACCTCAGTGTCATGTTTTATATCGCCGCCATCTTGACAGAAACGTAATGGCGGCCACATAAATGTTCAAAGCTTAAATCAAATTACGACTAACCTAATCTTCCGATCTCTACCAAATTTTGCAACAACATACCTTTATGGGGGGAGCATCCTTTGACCAAACTAATAAGTAATCAGCGTAATAGTTTGCGGATGGCGGCCATCTTTGTGTGAAAATCGTTTCCCCCTATTAATTCGAACACGGTGCAACCGAATGGAACGAAATTTGGTACAGAGGTAGTAATAACAAAAGGCACCTCAGTGTCATGTTTTATATCGCCGCCATCTTGACGGAAACGTAATGGCGGCCACACAAATGTTCAAAGCTTAAATCAAATTACGATTAACCTAATCCTCCGATCTCTACCAAATTTTGCAACAACATACCTTTATAGAGGAAGCATCCTTTGACCAAATAACTAGGTCATTAGCCTAATAGTTTGCGGATGGCGGCCATCTTTGTGTGAAAATCAATTCCCCCTATTAATTCAAACACGGTGAAACCAAATGGAACGAAATTTGGTACAGAGGTAGCACTAGCAAAGGGCACCTCAGTGTCATGTTTTATATCGCCGCCATCTTGACAGAAACGTAATGGCGGCCACACGAATGTTCAAAGCTTAAATCAAATTACGATTAACCTAATCATCCGATCTCTACCAAATTTTGCAACTACATACCTTTATGGAGGGAGCATCTTTTGACCAATCTAATAGGTTATTAGCCTAATAGTTTGCGGGTGGCGGCCATCTTTATGTCAAAATTGATTCCCCTATTAATTCGAACACGGTGGAACCGAATGGAACGAAATTTGGTACAGAGGTAGCACTAGCAAAGGGCACCTCAGTGTCATGTTTTATATCGCCACCATCTTGACTGAAACGTAATGGCGGCCACACGAATGTTCAAAGCTTAAAACAAATTACGATTAACCTAATCATCCGATCTCTACCAAATTTTGCAACTACATACCTTTATGGAGGGAGCATCCTTTGACCAATCTAATAGGTCATTCGCCTAATAGTTTGCGGATGGCGGCCATCTTTGTGTCAAAATCGATTCTCCCTATTAATTCAAACACGGTGAAACCGAATGGAACGAAATTTGGTACAGAGATAGCACTATCAAAGGGCATCTCAGCGTCATGATTTATATCGCCGCCATATTGACAGAAACGTAATGGCGGCCACACAAATGTTCAAAGCTTAAATCAAATTACGATTAGCCTAATCATCCGATCTCTACCAAATTTTGCAACAACATACCTTTATGGAGGGAGCATCCTTTGACCAAACTAATAGGTCATCAGCCTAATATTTTGCAGATGGCGGCCATCTTTGTGTGAAAATCGATTCCCCTTATCAATTCGAACACGGTGAAACCGAATGGAACGAAATTTGGTACAGAGGTAGCACTAGCAAAGGGCACCTCAGTGTCATGTTTTATATCACCGCTATCTTGACGGAAACGTAATCGCGGCCACCCAAATGTTAAAAGCTAAAATGTAATTACGACCAACCTAATAATCGAGTCTCTACCAAATTTTGCAACACCATATCTTTATGTGGGAAACATATTCAGACCAAACTGCAAGAACATCAGCCCAATAGTTTGCAGATGGTGGCCAAGTATGTGTGCAAATCGATTCCCCCTATCAATTCAAACACGGTGAAACCGAATTGAACGAAATTTGGTACAGAGGTAGCACTAGCGAAGGGCACCTCATATTCATGTTTAATATCCCTATAGCACGTTGTATTTCAACAAGCTACTACAACCAACATTCAATCATACTCCTTGAAAAGGACAAAGAGTTATAACAATACCCATGCATTTAGGAGAAAGTAGGCTATATGTTCTTTACTGAACATCTTGTTATCACTTCCAACTGTTTTTTAATGGTTTCCCCACTTTCTGTTTTCATCCTTTCTATCTCGGCCTTCAGTTCCTTATTCATTTTTATACCGTAGGCTTCGATAGCTTCTAATTTAATCCCCATGGTATCAGTTTTAGCTTCGATATCTACTAATTTAGTTCCCACATTAGCACTATCAGTTTTTAGTGACTCTAGACTCTCATTTATGGATTCGAACACTTTGTTATTTTCATCCTTTTGGAGGCCCAATGTATTGTTTATAGCCTCCAATTTTTCATTACTATCGGCTTTTATCGCCTCCAAAAGCCCCTGCAATTCCTCACTCAATACCATCTTATTAGAATATAGTGGGCCACTAATGCCACCACACTAGTACATGCTTGAGAGATGATACTCTGAATCAGTGTGTCCCAATTTCTTCAAAAATTTTCTTTGGTACGGGTTTTTACTACGACGTACCCTTTTGATACTTTTATTCAATTTCATAAACCTTTATGGAAGTATTTAAAATTCAAAATTTCGAAAAACCGTTTTTTTTTCAAAAATGAAAATTTTGATTTTTCGAGAAAACTCGGGTTTTCCCTAGGAAAACTCAGCCCTGCGTACTGGGCGCCATGAAATGTTTGCTAGGGGGTTGATAATATAATTCAGGGCTGCTCGGTATGAGTTTCCAGGGACCCATGCGGTCAGTTAATATTTTATGTTGTAGCTACTCCTATCATTACTTTACTTTACATGATATGACCGTCTTAAGTGTTCCTCTGGTTATTAATCCAGCACATTACTTATATGCCCCCATGTGCCCTTTTAGCAAGAAATATGCCAATCACAGTATACCAGCGTAGCTCAATTCGGAATTTTCGGGGCAGCGGTAAGTTCCCCCACTCTGTGACTCACATATTTTGGATTAATTATAGGATACACTTGCAAAAATAACAACAAAATCAACTCCTATTTTAACACATTTAATTAATAAAATTAATGGCGCTACAAACACTTTAACAATTTAATTACTGACCCATAATCATCTACTTGTTCCAAATGAACAAGGAATCACAAATATAATAAAACAAATATTGTATTTAAACATATGGTTTCCACATAAATCAACAATTCTACTTAGTCTTACTTCCATAAAGCATCAACTGTAAGTTTTATTTAACTCCGAGCTCTTTTGGCTCCATGCTTTACATAATAATGGTGTCACTCTTGTACACCTCAAATACTTCTTTCACATTTTCTTAATTCTCAAAAACAAATGTATAATTACATTTAAAATTTTATGTTAATTATCTAACTCAATATTTTGGGCATGTTCACACATTCAGCTGTTATCATCTCTCTTTATTTTCACAAATATATTAAGGTAATCAGGAAATCACTTGTGTACTCCAGAGCGTGAAGATACTTGACACAGTCAAAAAACTATAGTTACTCCCGAAACTTAGTTGCCTTCAATTAACTCGTGGAATCCTACTTCCATACATCATTACAATAGGGATTATTATTTATCTCTTATGTCTTATAAGACCATTATCACATAAGAAACTACGATCTGAACAGGCAAACGAAAATATCAATCTACAAGGACCTCGGTTCGACGCCCGGGTCGTTAACAACTTTAAACACTCACGGTGTCTTTACTACATCTTACGAGACGGTTCCGCTCACCCTTACTCTAAGAGAGCCGGGCCATTAACTCGGGCGCGATTTATGACACGGAGGGTGACGGGCGACTCTCTGTCTAACCCACGTTAGCAGCTCCTTTCCAAGGCTTTCAAAACAAACCTTCACATTATACTCAGTCCTGGGGAGAGACCGGGCTTTTACTGTACTGCATCCATTCAAACAAATATTCTTTGGTTCATAGACCACTTTCGTAACCTTGGCATTTATTAATTATGAGAGGGTCCTCATTGATTGGGGAAGATCAATACACATTCGACGACGAAGAATTAAGGGGCTTTTATCATAAGAGGATTCTGAGTTCGAATCTCTTCACATGCCTCGGGAACCATTTCCTTATAGAGGACTTATACAAGACGCGATTTAAAGTCGGCCGTGGCCTACATGACATACGCTCAATAATACCATATATTAGCTCCCTTTTAATACATACACAATGCCTCGTGATACTACGTCACAAATAGAGGACTTATACAATTATCAATTCACTACAATCAACTACCCTCCATAAGTAATTTGCCAAGTATTTTAACTTCTACGCTTTCCTAGCGTGACATTTTAATATTATTTGCGCTCCTTTGCGCTATGCATTATTTTAAGCCGAAATGTCTTCCCAAGAACTGATAAATCTCATTAGTAACAATTCATATTATTTTTAATTCTTATATTAATCTTTTCCGTTGCCGATAAATCGCTCCCTTTTAAAACATTCCCTTGAACATCATATCTTACACATACATTAAGGCTTCAACGCTCTTATGTTCACATCAATTTATTTGATCTTTATTTAATATTTCCATACTTAGTTATTAGTATTATCTTTATTCTTTACACAAGCTCAAAAGCTATTTCTTTCATATCTCAACTTTACTTTATTTAAATATCTTTCATGACAATTACTGATATCTCGCTTGCTCTTATGACATTTGTTAAATACATTAACATTTTTATTCACATATTTCCTCTACGGGATTTATTCTTTACATAATTATTTATAATTTCTCAAATTTCTATTATTGTTCAGACCGCGTTCTTGTTTATTCAGTATTTATTTCTTAAAACACATCCCTTTTACTCAAAAACTCCGGTGGATTTGTACACAACCATTTCCTGAAACCAAAATAGAATGAAATTCAGTACTCACATGTTTTTAAGATCGTCCCATGATCTTTATTCTTGTGCGGTGTTTCATTTTGGACCCACTTTGAACTTTTACTCCATATTAAAGGAATTCATCTTATGTACAAACACTTCTTGACATATATTTAAGACACTTAACATTGACGACATTTTTATACACTGATGTGTCCCTTTAGAACACATAATAAACACTCAAAAAATATTAATTTAACACACAATCTTGATAAATTTACACTTCACAATTCTTGATCACTAGGCCGTATTTCTGAGCCTATCACACGTGACCTCTTAATTTCCCGTTTCCAAGGGTGAAATTTATTCAATGTCGGCTTCCTATCCTGCAGAATACGAAAGTCTCGAAACATCTACTGTTCCCTGGAATCCAAATTCTTCTACTCCTATCCTGGATGACCGGCTATTTATCTAGCTTGAACGGCTTCTTTGTATATCTGGCTTATCGATCCTAGCGAAAGTCTATTCGGATCGAGGTCTCCTCACTAACCTCTCGATGACCTATGGATTTAGTTTATAGCAGCTAGTACTTCTCGAGTCTAGTACTTTTAGAATAGTTCGCCTGCTTTCTGGAGATAATGTTTATATTCTCCGTGCTTCTTTATTTAATCGGTTCTAGCACTCCTACGTTTCTGAAATACGTTCCGAACCTTATTCTGTTCTTCCCCTTTTGGGTTCTTTAATTTAGATAACAGTTTATCTTTCTGGTACGGTACTTCCGTACGTTATGATATATTCGTTCGTCTATTTAACGACCTATCGCCTTTAAGTCCGACGTTCGCAGCCTGCTCTGACTTTATCTTACGAACTTTCACTATAACTTGTATACAGTCGGGCCTAAATCCTGTAACTAGGATTTTCCTAATATTTCAATACGGCGATACTTTAAATTTCTTCTTTACCACTCCTTATGGAGGCAAGCAAGTTGTTAATACTGCGACGCCTATGGCTATCGGATATTACTTCGGCGGTGTAACACAGCGTTTCTCCCCTCAAGGAGTACTAGTAACTGTCTTCGATGTGACGCAGAGTTACGCCCCACATGGCTGTCTGGATACTGATGTGCTGTGATGTAGTCTTACGCCCCTCACGGACTGTCGGAATAACTGCATGCGTAGTAACGCCCTCACGGGTTGTCAGAATAACTGCATGATTGGCTTGGTGAAGCCCGAAGCTTTATACTATTTCACTACAAAAAGATAAGACTCTAGTCCTTTCTGTGGCCAATTTCTAAAATAATGGTGGCACAAATATAAAAATTATACCTTCCGAAAGCTCGTCTTCTCAATGTCAAATAATCTCATTGCACCTAAGAATCGATCGTGCAATTCGGAAATATTAATTAATTTCTCGTCCTCAATTGTGTGGGTGTTGCATTTCTTTTGCTTTCTCCCCTCCACACAGGCCTTGGTAATTCCCCGATGACGTCGTCTTGCGTTTGCAGTTTTCTCCTGCGCAATTATTAAATGGATTCTCTTTACTAAAAAATCTCTCATTCGAAATGATTCACTGTACTGTACTTGTTTACCCATTATTATACTTGTAAACGGGTTAAATTTAATTATTCCTCTTCTGGCGCATAAGCGGTGTTGTCAATTTCCAGCAACGTAAGGTCGATTTCCGAGTCAGGCTTCCTTGTTTAATCTTGGGAAATTTCCACTCGGTTATTAATACTCATGACTCGCTCCCTTCTGAATGTCAAGAGGGATGATCTCATCTCACGAACACCTGGTCTTCGCCTCTTGCACCATATTAGGCTAGCATCTTAGCTGGATCTTTCTTTAAGTTACATTAGAAACTATACGTTTCTTTTATTTCTTCCCCAAATGCATGGATTCGCCCTCATTGGACCCTATGGCACATGGGTTCACTAGGTAGGGTTGTAATTAGTATAATTGTTGTTTATTTCAGTCATTGTGAGTCACCCTGTGGGGTAGACCAGTTTTGGTTAACCCTGGTGCCGTCCTGATGGACGTCGTACCACGTTATAGCCGACCCACTGCCAAACATGACTGTAATCGTTTGCAGCTATTTTGCTCAGCCATGTGTAGGATATTTATCCGTGGTTTCATTCAGATGTCATCGTCACTTTATTTAACTGCAATCTTTGAAACCAGTCTGTTGAGACTTATGACCTCGTTAGATAGGTCGTATCATTCGGAAACCAACTGTAGTTTCCAGTTTTATAAAAATATGCTGTATTTTCATTTTTGAAAGCGCTCAGAAGCCAATTTATAGTCAAATACTGACAGATTTATTATTTTGGAGAAAGTGTAGATGTCAAGCATCGAACTAAGTGCACTATCGCATCATTATGCAGGTCTAGAGTTGCAGATCTGTGCCATATTTATCAATTTGTTACTACTTTGTTTCTGTCATGAGGACACAGGTGTTAATGTTATACTGAGAACTTAATAAGTGTTATATCTTTGATGAGCAAAGAAGCTCGTGAGACATGCTGTTATGTCTGTGATTTACTATTCTTTGAAATGAAGGACTGCGATACTTTATTGTACAGTTAAATTGTAACGTGTTTAGCACACGGATTCTATAAGGTGTTTGAACCAAGCATATGCTAAGAATGACAAGGCCAAATATTACGGTATTATATAATGTTAAAACTAGCCTGCCTTGCCTGTTGAAAAATGTGGTCAGTGAAGGACTGCAATTTGTGAAGTTGTCACCAATAAGCTGGTGTGTTGACCCTGTAACCTTGAAAACAAATGCTTGAAAGCGAGACAGAACTACGATAACATAGGACAGAATGTTGATTCCATTCATGTCTTTCTTTCAATGCAGCTTTTGCTCATGAAACCCAGTGTTTCTTACTGTATTTTTGTTCATTTGTTTTTCTTGGATTTTCATACTGTTAGTTAGATATTTTGCTGCGAAGAATGTCATTTCGACATGTCCAGGGTTGTCAGGTTTCTTTATTCATTGTTGGCGATCCTCTTGAGAGAGGCAAATTATAATGAAGGCAATTTGGTTATTAAATGCGAGGTTTTCGCCGCAGGTAACCCATGATATTATGTGCCTTGAGTGAGTAAGACGTGCCATTGTTGTAAGTCGCGCATCTGTTGTTGTTTTAAGGCATTATTATGAGAGTTGTTAAAAGCGAGGTATTTACCGCTGATAACTCGTGTTATTGTGAGTCCGAGCCGAGTTTGCTCGTTGAGTTTTCCGACTATTGAGTCGATGTTTTGCTGCGGGAGAATGATCTTTAGAAGACTACTCCTTGTCAGGCCTATGTCAGAATACGCCATAAACCTACGGAAGGAACATAAACCGACATAATAAACATCATCCGCATAATTGTTTTAAACAAGATCTAACTAACATATTATTTCCATTTAAACTTTGACATTCTTACATTTGTACCTGCTGACATGGCCGTGCAGATGAAGGGATTTCCTTTATTGGAAACGACGAAGACAGTAGACATTTTTGTTGTGACCTGGCGCACACATGAACCATTAGTTCATAGTGTGTGGAGCGCAGGCCATGTGATTGTCAGACGTGGTTTTAACTACGCTATCACCGACATTACTATCAAGCTAGATGACAATGGTTTACAAAGAGTTAACCATGGGGCAGGAAGGCATTATAATAAAAAACTGTGTTGTACTATAATTATTGATGTCATGAAACTGTATTTTTCCCCATGTTACCTTTATTGCGTGCTATTTAGCACATGATTGTTGATTAGATTAATTGTTTTTAAATGGCTGTACACTTAGCTTTGTATTGTAACTGTTTTGCTATTACGGACGTCACCGCCGTAACTTTAAATGTTAAATGTTAGGACTTAGCTAGAAAAGTTAAAAGTAAATGTGGAAATGGTACCACCATAACTTAGCTTTGCTTTGCTCCTTCACTTAAATGTAACTTCATATTAGCTTGATCATGTAACTTGTATTAGGGATTTTGCGTCGTACCATTTACCCAGCGTTGTTGCTGTTGCTTACTTATTGTGTATTAGATCTTTCGCGAGGGTTAATGTAACTTCATTGTTAGGGACTTGAACTTTTATTATCATTAACGTTTAGCTTGCGGATTAGCCGAATATAACCCTCCGAACTAGGATAGGGGTTTGTGGAAATCTACAATAAATTTTCACGGTGTTTTACATAAGCCTGGATGTTTAATTTCACAGTCTAGTTTTTGAGGTGAACCGTTCCTTAGGCCGTCTTTGACCATCGCAACCATGTACCACGCTCCCCGTGGACTATAGAACCTCGTGCCGCATTGGCCTATTGTTAGGAAGTTCACCTGATCCTCACGGCAATCTTTTAAAGGTCCGACGGGGGAGATGTAAGGAGAGTAATCGCGGTTGTTGGCTATCCCGACAGCTTTACCGGAGGACTTCTGAAGGTCACTCACAAATATGTGCCGTTGCCACCCGGCTGACGGTCACAGTAGGCTATTTCGCATCCCGTGAACATGGTTAGGTATAGAAAAAAACATTTAATTTTCCTGGTGGAAACGTATTTTCTGAAATAGAAGTTTACAGTAAATTTGTCCGTAAGTTTCAGCACGGTGCGATTTTAACTTGTGGGGGAACCTCAAACAAATGACATATAGAAACAATTCACGTACTCTTGAGGCTCTCGAGAACAAAATAACTGCACTGATACGAAATATGAGGGCTGATCACAAAATTAGATGCACTTCCCAGTTATGGCCATTTATTACACCACCTATTCAACAGCAACACGCCTATAACGACATACAATATAACGTCACTTTCCCACATAGTTTCCAAGAGACTCCAAACATTTTTGCGAACGCACAACCAACTTGTCGATGCCGGATGCATAGAAAGTTCCTCCAGCGTTCTGCAACCACACGGAGACAGCGGCCTTCACCTCCTCATCGGTCTGGAAACGTCGACCACCGATCTCTGTTTTGAGCTTACCGGGCAGATGAAAGTCGCTTGGCGCTAGGTCGGGGCTGTAGGGTGGGTGTTGCCAGACCTCCTACTTGAAACGCTGCAGCAGTTCGCTCGTTTGGCGGGCCTTGTGAGGTGTTGCGTTATCGTGCAACAAAATCACACTGGCGCTCAATTTCCCCCGGCGCTTCTCTCTACTCGCTTTACGCAACCTGTGCAAAGTTTGACAATACGACGCCGCGTTGATCTTCGTTCCTTTCGGCGTGAATTCCACGTGCAGCAAACCCTCCATGTTCAAAGAACACTGTCGCCATAACCTTACCGGCTGAAGGTTGAACCTTCGCCTTCTTTCGATGTGGTGATGAGGGGTGCACCCATTCCATTGATGTTCTCTTCGTTTCGGGGGTGAAGTGTTGGACCCACGTGTCATCGCCTGTGACGATTCGCCGCAGAAACCCGTTACCATCTGCGGCATAGCGTTGCAAAAATGTCAGGGAGGATTGGAAACGTTGTCCCTTGTGATCATGGGTGAGAAGATCTGGGACCCATCTTTGGAGTGAACATCCAGTCGACGCGCCATTGCATTTGACCGCTATTCACACCATACAAGACGAGACACCACAGCGACCTGCCTAACAGATGTGTTGGCAGTGTCTGTCCCTTTCTCCACTGTGCCCATGATTGCGACACACAGCGCGCGATGATGATAATTGCTGTTTTAAGGGGCCTAACATCTAGGTAAACGGCCCCGAATGGTTTGTGTGATCGTGAAACATGAGAATATAAGATAAACTATAACTAGAACTAACACACCCTTACATGCTAGAAGTAGAAATGGAAAACAAAAGGACAATAAGGCAAATAAAGGACCGGAGGAAAACAAATGCCCTCAACCCTCGAAGAATGAGGATTGAGGGACTTGGAAGGAAGGAGAGCCATGAAAGGCAGATCGGAAAGTGAAAGAGGAGAGGGTCCACCGCAGAGGCAATGGAAAAAAGGGGAACGGACCTAGCTCAGGAATCCCTTGGGGTTGCCAACTCCCGAACTCACCAGCCACGAGCACTTGGGGGTGTAGTATTTACGAGCGTGCATCAGACGTGGTGGGGCTACACACACCCTGCCTCCTTAAGTGCCTTAGCAGAAGGCGGGAGATAACATGAAGAGAACAGAAGAGGTCTGACCCCTCGTAGAATGAGGGATCAGAAAAGATGAGACAAGGGCCTATTAATGCGGGAAAGTGGAAGACTTCCTAGGTCTCTTATACTCGAATACCGCCGGGGTCGGAAGAGAACAAGAGTTGACCAAGGGAGGTAGAGAGGAATGATGACAGAGAGGAGCTCGGCACAAGTAAGTGGAAGTAATGCTGAACTCAGCTGGGGTCCCGTGGTCGCCAACGCACGACCCACTAGATGTGAGCTTCTGGGGGGGGGGGGGGGGGGGGATGAATGAATTACATCTAGTGTACTTCTTACGTCGGTGCAATGTGTGTTTAGAAATTGTAAGACAGCATTTCCAGCAACTACTCTGAAATTTATGTAAGTAAATATGATTAATAAATAAAGTGAGTCCGGGAATGTTCTCCACAGCGCCTACAACGTCTGCGAGAGCTAGCTACAGCAGTTACGTTGGTAGCACGGCTGCCGCTTGAATCATAACAAATAAACAGTAAACTTTGTACTCACCACAGCCATTCATAACAGATGCTGGAACCATTCACAGTACATCACTCATTTTCCGTAATCACTTTTTTTTAATTCATGAACCACGGTAACTTTATAAGGAAACAACTGAAGCTTGTCTCTTACAGCTTTATGTGCTGTCGACTTAGAGATTCCTGTTTGTTGAGCTAATTTTCGTGTTGATTTACTTGGACTACGCAGCATTATATCGGAGATTTCATCAAGTTTTTCGTCTGTTAAAAGCTTAGGCCTACCTGTTCCCAGTACATCGTGAACTGAGCCAGTCACACGAAATTTACTTACCAAATTCCGAGCGGTATCACGGTTTGGACACTTTGAATTAGGAATCCGTGCCTGAAATCGAGGCTGCGGTCAATAGGGAGGGTTTTCACTATATTAGACAACTTTTACACACACCCAAGTACACGTGGATACATGACCACGATGTCACAAAGCTCCTAGAGAATCAACAGCAACTACACCGGGTGAGTTAAGACGTGGTCGTTACGGCGTGGCTGTTGGCAGTCGCTCACATCCGGAGGTGAGGAGGTTCGAATCCCCCCACCGGCAACCTTGAAGATGGTCTTCTGTGGATTCCCATCTTCCTTCCAGGCAAATGCCGGGGGTTGGTCACTAACTATAGGCCACAGCCGCTATCTTCCAATCCCTCGTCCTTACATTGACCCAGACTACACTCCCACGCGACAGTACTTGTAGCTCACCCCATGGGTGTCCACATAGAAGCAGCTACGAACTCTGGCGAGTGGAACATGTCCTCGGACACTCCCGGCACAAAAGGCCATACGCTTAGAAGAAAAGAAAACAACAACAACAACGTTATGTTGGTCATTTTCTTTCGAAACGATTCTTCATCTTCGTCATTTAATTTCCCCCTAATTTAATTGACTATTTTAATGGCCTATTTATATTAAATGTTTTCTTTTTATCGTCAAAGATTTTTCAGGTAGAGTTGTTGTTGTATGAGTCTTCAGTCTTTTGACTGGTTTGATGCAGCGCTCCATGCCTCCTTGTCCTGAGCTAATCGTTTCATCTCTACATAGCTACCACACCCTACATCCGAGGCAATCTGTTTAACATATTCTAAACTTGGTCTACCCCTACAGTTCTTGTCCACGAGCCTTCCTTCCATGACTAAGCTTGCTATTCCTGGGTGTCTTATTATATGTCCTACCAACCTATCTCTTCTCTTCATAAGCAGTCGCCAGAAATATCTCTCCTCTCCCACTCGTCTTAATAGCTCTTCGTTTGTAACCCTGTCTACCCATCTGATCTTCATCATTCTCCTGTAGCACAACATTTCAAACGCTTCAATTCTCCTCTTTTCTGCTGCACCAACAGTCCAAGTTTCACTTCCATAGAGCGCCACGCACCAGACAAAGTTTTTCAAAAATGTCTTCCTAATACCTACATCTATATTCGATGTCAACAGATTCTTTTTCTGTAGAAATGCTTTCCTTGCCTGAGCCAACCTTCTTTTTATATTCACTTCGCTTCTTCCATCACTGGTTATATTGCTTCCTAAGTAACAGAAGTCTCCTACTTCCTTTAGTTTTCCCCCTGCCAATTTGATGTCCATAGATGTTTCTGATTTATTGCGTCTGCATTCCAATATTTTGGTTTTACATTTATTAATTTTCATCATGAATTCTTTCCTCAAGACGGAGTCAATATTATAATAATGAATGGATATTATCTAAGGACGCCTCCCTTGCTGTATTATTAATACGCGTATACATAACCTGGTCATATGTCTTACTTATGTTTCGTAAGCTGCTCCTCGGCTGGGCTTGTGAAGTATACGACGTGTTTCTATAAGCAGCTATTATTTCAAATTATGTCATCTATCATACAATCTACAGCAGGTGTTCTCAGCCAGGAGCTCGCGAGCACTACGGTGCTCTTTAATGGAAATGTGGTGCTCATCATACGAGCCAAATGTCGTTGGGATAATCTTCCCCCCTATGTATTTAACTACAGAGTCTTCGCGATATAGCGGATCGGGCTGGCCTGAAGATCAACATTGGGAAGACTGAATTCATGACTGACATCAAGGAAGCCCAGTCCACAATTCCACTTGAGGGGGTCATCGTCCGAAAAGTCCCTGCGGTCAAGTACCTAGGAGAGTGGATCTCGGCAAACCAGAGTGAGAATCTGGCCATAGACACCAGGTGCACCCAGTGTTGCCAAATCTTGAAATGGGAAAGAACTAAACCCTGCGCCTTAAAACACAGGAAAGGCACCAGCAGGACTCTATGATTCAAAACACTAGGAAAACCCAAAAATGAAATATAAATATATAAACGGATTTTCTTTTAACATACATTCCTTTAATTAAAAATCTTCTTTTTCACTTTCGGAGCCTGCTACCGCTATATTCACCTTTAGAGCAGGAAGGTGTAGTAGCCTACTGCTGTAGCTCTACATACTTCCAATTTTGGCCACTAGGCTACGAACAATCAGCTACCGTGAGTTTGAGATAGATTTACTATACTGACTTTGGTTGCGTAAGAGCCTTCGCATGAAACTGGGAAATCCCCTGGCAGCTGGGAAGAAAATAGAGGATAGGCGAATTATTTGTACAAGTGCACTAGCAATCAGCCCTGCATGTTGCGCTTACTTAGCATTTATGCACGAGAATGAGATTTTCAGGGACTTCGCCTGCTGGAGTGTTGACCTTGAAACGTTTAAGGCTGAAATTTGCCTATCTTTATTGATTAACTTTATTAAAATTATTACATGGCCTTCAGGATTTACTTATTAGTCATAGGAGACAATTTCATGAAAAAATCCCTTAAGCACCCGATTTGGCACTGGTTTTATTGAAATAACACCAGCATTTCGCTAAGGCACTATATGCAAATTTCCGGCACCAGTTGAACTTCAGAAACACCAGATCTGGTGCTAAAAACGCCAAATTGGCAACACTGGGTGCACCAAGTTCGAGAGGGCGTACCAGTCCTTTTGCAGCATCTACGCATCCAAGTTCCTCTCCAAAAACCTCAAACTCAGACACTACAATTCAGTAGTAAAACCATCTGTTCTGTACGCCTCTGAGTGCCTCGTGATGGCCAGGAAAGGCCCACTCAGAAAACTTGAACTCAAGGAGAGGAAGATCTCTCGGAGGATACTAGGACCAATACGGGAAGAGGGAGGCACCTACAGAATTCGGCACAATTACGAGCTTTTTCAGACATCAAGGAGACATTGTGACTTGAATAAGAAAAAGGCGCCTGGCCTTCTATGGACACTTGATCCGCATGACCCCTTGCCGGCTCACCAGTAATATCTTCACAGTGGCAGGAAGAGGGAAGGCATGTAGGACTAAGTGGATCTCTACGGTCAGGACGGATTTAGACTACCTAGGTATACCATTTAATTCCATACAGGACGGCCAACAATTCCGGCAAGCCATCCGACAGGGAGTTTTTCCTGTATCACTGACAGCTAGGAAGAACACCGGAGTCAGCAGACCACAATGGACGGAGGCAAGAAAGCTGGCTTATAGTCAGATGATGAAAAAGTACTGGAAGATCAGAAAAGACTAAGCGACGAGGAGATACGAGCCCCGCGGTCCTCAGTAGGCCCAAACGACGACGAAGAGAGGAAGAAGAAGAAGAACGTTGTTATATGGGAGAGAATCTTCCCACCCCTTTCATTTCAAGCAGTACCACATGCGTCCACAAGCTATCTGCACAGAAATATTGAAAACCCATTAATTTGATGTATACTGTCATCAGAAACCAAAGGTGGGAAGCATATATCCCAGTGGTCTCCACGGTGCACGTGCTTGCCAGTTCGGTTGTGTTGAGTGAATGCAATGCATTGTTTTACAGAAGAAGGTGTCTTTATTGAAGATAAGAGATTTGTAAAAATTGGTATATAATTGAAACATACTGTATTGTTAGTACAAGTTTCGGTCACTTGAGTAGACTACATATATTTCAGCTAGAAAGGGAATACTTATCCTGTTTAGGGCGTTCTTTAATTAATTATTCTGTGTTTAAAGTAAATATTATTTTGAAATTAATGAATTATATTTCGAATATACTAACTTTTAACATTCCAAAATCATTTTTTGTGCAGTTTTTGTCAAAGATGTTACACGTCACTAATCGTGTGTTGCGTGGGAGTAATGTTTCTTTTTAAATTATAGAGCGTGATGCGTGTTTTGTATATACTATAACGTGTTAAATAAACCACAATATTGGGTGGAAATAGTACATTATCCAACGAGCCTATAATGGCATACGCTTGTTTTATAAACATACTAGTGTTTTAGTTACCATTATAGGCGAGTTTCATACGACTGTTTATGTTCGACGATATAACTATTTTATGTTCGAACAGAAATATTCATAAATATCTGTCGAGATTTCGCCAGTTTTATGTACTGAACAGAGCGCATGAGACGCAGATAAAGCCTTGTATTGGACCATGGCTTCCTCGATTACCCTACTATGACACTAGGCCAGGCAGTGACATGTAAATTAGAAGGCCGTGGAACTCGTTATCTAATTGGTCAAACAACTGTTTCTTGAGCTTGATTGGTGGGAGAAACTGTTTCATAATGAACAAGTAGTTCCGTGAAGAACTATACAGCCTATTTTCATATATCTTACTTATGTTAATTTCCTCTATCACCCTAAAAAAAAATCAGTTTGATTGTTGTGATAGATTCGTAGATATTGAGAACCGACTAAATATTGCGGATGGTCGCCATGTTGGAATTTTATATATGTAGGTCTTATGGTTATGTACTGTTACATGAAGAGTATTGTGTACGAGTAGTATTCAAACTTCAATCGCATGATTAGGACACAAGAAGTAAAAACGAGATTTTAAAATTTCGCACAGCTGCCATCTTGTGGTTATGGAAACAATTGAAAAAATTAGATGCCAGTGGATTAACATTTGTATAAGGATTTACTATACCAAGTAACACTGCACTCGGATGGTTAAATTGCGAGAAACGACCATGTGGATATTCATGTTTCGCGTCACCGCCATGTTTGATTTGTGATCACCAGGCTATTGAAAGTCCGATAGGTGAACTTTTGTTCATAGCCCCTATGAACATAAAAAAATCAGTTTGATTGCTGTAATAGATTCGTAGATATTGAGATCCATCTAAATATTTCGGAGGGTCGCCATGTTGGATTGTTAAATGTATAGGCCATAGAGTCATGTAACATTAAAGGAAAATTATTGCGTAGGTTCATTATTCAAACTTTCACTTCGATCGCATGATTACGACATAAGAAATAAAGACTTAATTTCAAAATTCGCACAGCCGCCATCTTGAGGTTATGTAAACAATTGAACTAAATTAGATACCAGTGCATTACAATGTGTATAAAGATTTCCTGTACCAAGTTTCATTGCGTTTGGATCATTAAATCGCGAGAAAGGTCTATTTAAAATTTTCGACTTCGTTTGACCGCCATATTCGTTTTGTAAATAACTGGTTTCTGAATGTCTTATAGATGAACTTCCAGTAGTGCTCTTTATCTCCGTACAAAATTTCAGGGTGATATGGCTATTAGTTTCAGAGATATAGAATGCCGTTGAAATATTTCGTATGTCCACCATCTTGAGCTGTTGTAAACAATTGAACGAAATTATATGTCGGTGCATTACTCGGTGTATAAACATAAACTGTACCGCGTTTATTGCGTTTGGTTGGTTAAATCGCGAGAAAAGTCTATTTAAAAGTCGCAAATTCGCTTGCCCGCCATGTTGGTTTTTTAGTTACCAGGTTTTTCAAAAGTCACATAAGTGAACTTCTAGTAGTTTCCTTTATCTCCGTTAAATATTCCAGGGTGATATGGGTAATAGTTTCGGAGATATTGAATGCTGGTGAAATATTTCGCACAGCCGCCATGTTGGATTGGTGAGACGTAACAAAATTTGAAGGGCACGTTCGGGGTCGCCCGGAATAGTGCTATGAACTTACCGAGTTTCATTGAAACGCTCCAGCCTTTTAGAAGTTATTAGGGGGAAACACACCATCACACACACCATCACACACACACACACACACACACACAGACAGACACACGGACAAAAGGTGATCTCATAAGCCTATTTTTTTCGCTAATGGAAATAGGCTAAAAATAGTGTTATTATGACCATCATTATGATACAGTTTTCTGACATATAATAGTCAGGGTCGAACATAAACACATTATCATCATAATTTGGAGGTCGGAAATTCTGACACCATTGCTCGTTTAAGAAAACATACTGTCGGGTGTGGGCAGTGAGATAATAATTTCTCAACCCATATTTCATAAAATAGAATCCACACATATACAATTGTTGCATATTCATACTCATCTATCACCCCCAACTACAAATGTGCAAACAAAACTATTTTATACCCCCAGTCTTTTGACCTATAAAGGGTTAATGGAAATTTCTTGTTCTCGTTATACGAGCCTGCGAGCACAAGCTCCCCTGAGATTCATTCTTCAATTCAGAATTTGTTTCACGAATCTGAATAATAGTGTTTACATTACATGTTTTGACAGTCAAACGTTTTATCAATTTATGAAATAGTAATTTTAATTTAAAGTAAAAACAAGAAGTTCCGTGACGAACTAAAGAGCCTACTTTTCATGCCAATGATTAATCTACAGTATATGGACCTATCTAGAATAATGGCGAAATTAAGTTGGTAATATCGAAATGTCTAATTGGTTCGAAATATACCTGTTATAATTTAGCCTAAGAGCACTAGAGTTGGCAGCCCTGGTGACTGAATATATTCCTAGTTCCATCTCTTAAGGTACAGAATACAAAATTTGGTTGAAGTCCAATGGACGTTACATGCAGTTAGACATTGGATTTATCAGCACGCGTAAAATCATTTTGGCAAGAATGTCATGCGTGTGCTGGTCAAAAATAATCTGAAATATTATATCTCGTCGTGCCAATTTTGGATGAAATCCATTTGTTAGTATCGAAGTTAGATGTATTTTAAAATTTTACCTATCAGCAGGCATAGAATCATGTTGGCAGCACTGACTTATATTAATTACTCCAAATCAATCTAGAATGTCAGGTGCTAGACGTGTGCAAGGAATAGAGCTGTAGGCTTGCATTCTTTCTGATATATTGATGTAAGGGTAAAAAAAATATAGACAGCATTTATTAACAGTTGGCAACGCTGATTGCTCTTAGAAATACGTATGGTCATATCTGTTATGTTACACATAGTACATAATAAATTTGGTTGAAATCCTACTGATAGTATAGAAGTTACATGTATTTAAAAAAAGGTCCTGTCAGCAGGCTTAGAATCATGTTGGTAGAACTGAAGTATATAAGTTACTCCAAATTAATCTAGAATGTCAGGTACTATGCGTGTGCATAGTTTAAAGCTGTCAGCTTGCATACTTTCTGATATATTGGTATTTGGATAAAAGAATAGAGAGAGCAATTATTAACAGTTTGTAGCCCTGGTGGCTCTTAAGAATACGCTCAGTCATAGCAGTGTATGTACGCATATTACATACAAAATTTGGTTGAAATCCAATTGATAGTGTAGAAGTTATATGCATTTAAAAATTAAACCTATCAGAAGGCTTAAACCATTTTGGCAATACTGTCATGTATGGCGTCCTAGAAATTAAACTGGAATAATATTATCTACATGTGTGCCAAATTTTGGAATAGCTCCCATGCTTACCTTCCATGATATCCAACATGGTGCTCAAATTTCTAGTGCGTTTTTCAGCAGTTGGTAGCACTGACATCATTTTCAAATATGGACTTGAGATATTCCAGTATACATCTTTACTTATACTAAATTTGGTTTCGATTGCTGCAGCCGTTTAGTAGTTGATAGGGGGGACACACACACAGCCAGCCAGCCAGACAGACAGACATACAGACACACATTTTCCCGGATCGATCTCATAAGTCTACTTTTTCCTCATTTTTGCAAAATGTGAAAAGTAGGCTAATAATTTCTGGATCGATTCGACTATCAACACGTAAATGCATCTTATCCTCCAACTCAGCCGCCTGCAATCAACTCGTAAAAGGGTAGCAGTGTGGTGTTACAAATGGATGAGTGAGTGACCGACCAATGTATTTGGTTCTGTTACCCCCCACATCTCTCCTCATCGTCCACGATCCACATTCCTCTCAGGTTCACGGAGCTTGGACTCGAGCAGTAAGAGCCTTCCCTATAGAACGGAGCTCTGCCGGACCGTGTGACAAGTAAAGAGTGATTAAGCAAGAGTTTAGTGCTTTTCAGTCGGTCAACACGAATAAAGAGTGATTAGTCATCATCAATTGCAGCATGTCTGGTGAGCGGTGAATTCCTAACTATTTCAGCATTTCTCTTCCCGCTTCCCACGTCACCTCACCCCGCAAGTTCATAGAGCTCAGAACCCAGCAGTGGTTAGGAATATGCCTCCAGTATTCACACGAGTAGTATTCAAATCAATACCGATAGTAGTGGCTAAGCAGGCTAAAGCGCAGCGTTAGGTCATGGGGCTAAGCTCTCTGCTGACTCGGTAGACGCGTGAGTTCGAGCCCCACCGTCGGCCGTCCTTGAAATGTTTTTTCGTGGTTTCCCATTTTCAACACCAGGCAATTGCTGGGACGGTACCTTCTGACAGGCCACGGCCGATTCCTTCAACATCCTTGCCCAGTTTCATTCACCATCATTCATTTCATCTCTCATTAACTCCTCTTATGAGGTTGGCGTCAGGAAGGGCATCCGGCCGTAAAACCCTTCGCCACAAATACTTCCATCACATCTCATCCCCGACCCCGTTGAAAAACGGGAATAATAAGGGGTAGACATACAATAGTATTCAAATCATTCCACGTCTTAGGTTATAAAGCCACTCTTCCGGGTCACACTTCATAACAACTCTATTATTAAGATGTTAACAAATACCGCTCAGTGATTTACTATAATGAACTCTCCGGAATAGCCCGAAATTATGCGTCATTACAAAGCGAGCCGTAATCAACTGCTCGTTAGGGACTGGGAGCGGTGTCCAAACACATTATCGATCATTATGTCACCAAGATACAGGAAGGAAGTAGATACGCTTTATTATACCTGTACTACACCTTTCACAGGCTGTTTCAACACGTATCGAATATGTAAACAAACACGACGTGATTTATATACACCGTATATTTGGCTAATGGACGAAGGTTTCTTTTTAATTTCTCCTGTTTATGGGAGAAGGCGGAGAACAGCTGATCATTCTTCACGGTTTACAACAGGTAGGATCATTAAAAACTAGACATCATGTCTCAACTCACCAGAGTGTAGCCGTGCGCATTTAGTCGCACAGCACAACTGCAACAGTAAGCAGAAGATGTTAGTTAGTTATTGCAGTTTTAACGGACGGAACCGCTAGGTAACCTGTCCCAGTCGAAACGTGTAATCCTAAATTGCCCCCTATTTTTGTGAATAGTAAGTCTGTCTGTTAGGTTGTCAGCCCGAATGCAGGTTGGATCCTCAAAAAGTACCACCGTTAGGTTATGTGGGTAGATACCCACAAAAACCCAAGGCAGCGCTATATTGAGGCGTACTAGGCAAGTTGAGGAGTGAGGTAGTTTGCCATTGCTTTCCTCACTGAGTCAGAACAGCAGTACTAATCCTATGAGTAGAACCTTTCACAGCATCCACAGGCACTGACTGTGCCCTGAATGTCATTACTAGGCACCACCCATACCTCAGTAGCTTCCATATAATAACAGCCATGAGTGAGACTGAGACATCGGTGATACTCTAGCCTGTGTCAACAGGCACTGACTGGGCCCTCAATGTCATTACTAAGCACCACCCATACCTCAGTAGCTTCCATATAATCACAGCCATGAGTGAGACTGAGACATCGGTAAAAAGCCACATTTTACTCTAGCCTGTGCCAACAGACAAATGCAAATGTACTGCATTCATCAGGAGATGGCAAACAGGCCAGAATAATAAGTAATACAATGTAATGTTAGGGCTTGTGTTACATACAGTATATTGTAACCTCGCCCTATGATATTGGGCATGTAGCGTGTTGACCGACTTAAGAAGTATCAGTTTGTACAGGCTACACTAAAATATGGCTCCAAAACTTCCCTATTTTGATGTGTAACATCTTTCCACTCAGTTGCTGGATATTTTTGTTGGAGTGATTTTTAAAAATGGGACGGAAGTGGATCGGAACGATTGAGGTGGCACCAGCTGGCACACTTCCGTTCGATCGAACGGATGTGTGCTCGAACGGAAGTGTGCTAGCTGGCAGTGGTAGATCGAACGGAAGTGTAAGACGCACTGCCAACTCGATCGATCCAGCTGGCAGTGGTAAGATCCAGCTGGCAGTGGAAAGAGAAACAATGAGCGCGCGGTGTCGGAAATTGATACTATGACGTACTCTTGGCCATGTGGAATGTATATGACATACTGAACGGAAAACGCTCATGCGAACTCTGGTGTCAAGTGATTGATACAAATGACATGGTACATGTTCGAATTCTTCGTATCAGTATTCAAATGGTAAAATGCCTTAATATCAAACATTGTAAGTAGTCGGCATTGCCGGTATTATGTTTCTGCACAATGGCTATTCAAATATTAACCCATATAATCGTTGTGGTTATACGAGAATTGAGCAAGCCTTTATGAACTATTACTGAATACATTCTCTTTACTCACAAGAGGGCCTATTCATAAGGCATTTTAAACTCAATTTCACGCAGGAACATTATCGAAACAAGCAAAATATAAATGAAACTTAATTTCGTAATGCAGTATTATTGGAACGTGGAAATAAGTCACCATCTTGTGCACAATGCTGGTGTAGCCGAAATAGCCGTGGGGTTAGCGCCTAGGACTGTTAATCTAGAGATCTCGGGTTCTAATACCGGTCGGGGTTGATATTTTATCTACCAAATTATCATTTTAAACGATATTTATCTTATCAATATGACTCATTTTAACAGAATCCATATGAAATTACATGTTGATCTGTGAATCAAGAGGTCCTGTTTTTAATGAATTTAAGGTTATGAGCGGTGTCGCGTCTATTAATCTAGTTGATCCATATCGTATTCTTTATTTAGGCTAGTGCTGGTGGAAATTACAAATCATCTAATAAAATGAGTTCCGTATTATAAACTACAATATCTCTATAACACCCCCTTTTACAATAGATTAATATTTGTGCCAATAATAGACTAGTATAAAATACCGGGGTATCAACAATTTCACGTGAGGTTTCTTCTATGTTAGATGTTACACTATAAGGCTCGTATTTTTAGCCTACTTTTCACATTTTGCAAAAATGAGGAAAAAGTAGACTTATGAGATCGATCCGGGAAAATGTCTGTCCTTCTGTCTGTCTGTCTGTCTGGCTGTGTGTGTGTCCCCCCCTATCAACTCCTAAACGGCTGGAGCAATCGAAATAAAATTTGGTAGGAGTAAAGATCTATACTTGAATATCTCACGGCCATATTTGAAAATGATGTCAGTGCTACCAACTGCTGAAAAATCGCAATTGAAATTTGAGCTCCATGTTGGATATCTTGGAAGGTATGAATGGAAGCTATTTAAAAATCGGCACACATATAGATAATAATATTGCAGTTTAATTTCCAGAAGGCCATTGATGGCAGTGTTGCCAAAATGATTATAAGCCTACTGATAAGTCCAATATTTAAATGCATATAACTTCTACACTATCAATTGGAATTCAACCAAATTTCGTATGTTATATGTGTACATAACCAGATATGACTGAACGTATTCTTATGAACCACCAGTGCTGCCATCTGTTAAACAATGCTCTTAATTTCTTTTATCCAAATACCAATATATATGAGAAAGTATGCAAGCCAACAGCTTTAAACTATGCACTCGTATAGTACATGACATTCTATATTAATTTGGAGTAACTTATATACGTCAGTGCTACCAACATGATTCTAAGCCTGCTGAGAGGTCCAACTTTAAATACATGTAACTTCCATACTATCATTTGGATTTCAACCAAATTTCGTATGTGCTATGTGTACCACAACAGCTATGACTATGCGTATTCTTAAGAGCAACCAGGGATGCCAACTGTTAATAAATGCTGTCTCTATTTTTGTTACCCTAATATCAATATATCAGAAAGAATGCAAGCCAATAGCTCTAAACTTTGCACACGTATAGTACCTGGCATTCTAGATTACTTTGGAGTAACTAATATACGTCAGTGCTGCCAACATGATTCTAAGCCTGCTGATAAATCCAATTTTAAAATGCATGTAACTTCTATACTAACTAATGGATTTCATTCAAAATTGGCACAATAGATCATATTATTTCAGATTATTTCTGACCAATACAAGCATGACACTGTTGCCAACATGATTTTACGCGCGCTGTTAGATCCAATGTTTAACTGCATGTAACGTCCATGCTATTCATTGGACTCCAACCAAATTTTGTATTCTGTACCTTAAGAGATGAAACTAAGAATATATTCAGTCACCAGGGCTGCCAACTGTAGTGCTCTAATAGGCTACATTATGCCAGGTATACAGGATTTCGAACTAATTAGAAATTTCGATATTACCAACTTAATTTCGTCATTTTTGTAGATAGATCCATATCGATTAATCATTGGTATGAATTTTAAATTTTAAGAAAAGTAGGCTCTTTAGTTCGTCACGGAACTTCTTGTTTTATTATTATTTTGTAAACCTCTATAGGGCGGAGAAAAGGCGTGGAGGTTCTTAGTTTCCGAAGCAAAGTAGCACAGCAGTGCTTTAAGTATGGGATGTAGTGCAAGATGTGCTACCCCAGCGACGGTTAAGTGAAAGCCCACAATACACAAATCAAAAGCCTAATAATAATACTGGAACTAGCAGAAGTACCCGCTCTTCGAACGGTCTTCGATATTAACAACCAGACGTTATCAATTGAGCTACTGTTGCAATGGTTAGGGGCTTGTCATTGCTTCATAAGTTTATCAGAACGAAGTAAGTTTTCTGGGTATATCGCAGTCACTGTTTATTTAAGGGCCTTAAAATGTGGTTTTTGGAGACCCTTTATAGACTCCCTAGTTTTGTGTCACACATTGAGAAGCACAACATATGCTTTAATTGTCATTCTAGGATAATTTTTATTTTTCGTCTATTTTAGCATGTATTTTGAAAATTTGTTCCTTATACCC